>OX344720.1:108674046-109274046 GCA_947034835.1 Ballota nigra | reverse complement strand
CACAAAATAGAATACAACAAAAAATATCAATTTTCAGGATGATAATGATTCCACGTAATTAATTTTTTATCTTTTTTTTAAGTATAAATAATTATTTTTACTAGAATACAATATTGGGTAGACTTTGAATCCCAAGTAAATTCAAGCCTATGATATGATGAACAGTTTTACATTCAAGTGCGGTAAGGTTGATGATACGATAAACAATGACAGTGCACCGTGTGTATATAGATAACATGAAGTCAATTACCATAAAATAAGAAGTTTGGTGCCTCAACTTGGAAACAAGCCAAAATTCTCCGCATTATACTTCTACGACACCAAAAATAAAGTCACGAATAGAATAGATGCAGTCGAGTAATATCATTGATAAAATATTATACTTAAATTTATTTTTCTATTTAGTTGTTTTTACTATTTTTAAATGCAATATTTTGTGATTTCATTAACGTTTTATATATTTTTTATTTACAATTTATTTTTTAATATTACCATTTTAAAGTAATAGTATCGTGTGTAATAAATTTTTATATTGCTAAAAATATTTAAACACAAAAAATTCAACAAAGTTTAATAGATTTATAAAAAAAATGTTTATTTCAAGTCCGCGAAATTTCACAGGTTTAGTACTAGTCTAGTTATATATAATGATCTGAACCTTATTAAAAGGGGAAGTTATTAGTTTCCACCATGAAAATTGACATTAATTGGCCAAATCTGAAATTGATCATTTCATCATCATTCTCCTATTGTTTAAGGAGTCACATAATGTAAATTAATCGTTGATATATCTTTTAATTTGTCAAATCATCTTATATAAAATGATGGTTAATTTTTTTTATCAGTAAAAAACTCTCTTCATTCCTTCAAAAGAGTCAAAATAGAATACATAGGCATGAGTGATACTTTTTACTCTATCTTTTTGATAATCATACAGTTTTATAAAATGATGGTTAATATTTATTAAATAATCAAAAATAAATTAAAAGAGTAAAGTAGTAGGTAAACGAGCGAGTGAATATAATACATGTAGACTCATGTCACAAACTCACAAGTCACCACCATTTCTCCTAATAACTTGTCTAAAAAAAATTAATTCAAAGACATCATGCTTTAATCGTGTTAATTACTTAATTTCAGACAATTTTTTTTTTTTTTTTTTGTACGAATTGTTAGTTTCAAACATATAAACTATGTTTTCATGGAATTAAGTAATGCTCAGGATTGCTAAATAAATTGTCGATTTGTCTGAGGAATAGACTTATCTGCAAAGACGTTTAAATTATAAATTTCACATTAAATATTTAACTTCTTTTATTTGATTAATTCAATTATAGTCACATTAGTTTACTCTTTCATAAAATAATTTAATTCAATTTTTAAACAATATTATTATTATTATTTTAATTAATTACAATTTGTGACTCTAATTAAATTTTAAATATGTATCCCTTAATTGACTATTGTTTTAATTAAATTTAGGCTTAATTGCAATTTAAATCACGACTTTTTTCAAAATTGCATTTTAAGCTAAACTTTTGGATCTTGTTAAAAAAACTTCAACTTAACATTTTTTGGCAATTAAAACTTACAGGCAGATTTGCCTCTGCCCGTTGCTAACATGTCGTCTATGTGGCAACCACCCAAAAAACATATATTAGGTGGAAAATAACTTTAAGATTTAATTGCATTTTAAATCATGATCTTTATCGCAATTGCATTTTAAGCTAAACTTTTGGATCATGTTCAACAAACCTCTAATTTAACTTTTTTTTGCAATTAAAACTTAAGAATATATTTGCAGAGGCCCGTCGTTGACATGACGTCTACATGACAATGTAGTAAAAAAACTTTAAATATGCGGCATAACTTAAAATTAAAATTTCAAATGTATGTATTAATGAGAACATAAATAAATGAATCCAAATAGAAATAAAAGAAGTTAAGAAAAGATGAAACTAAAATACAAAATACTTGCATTAATAAGAACATAAATGAATTCAAATAGGATAAACACAACCATTTTACCATTAAAACAAATTAATAATCCATTTTACCATTAAAACAAATTAATAATCCATTTTACCATTAAAACAAATTAATAATCCATTTTACCATGAAATTGAGACGTAGAATTTTGAAAAATTATTTGGAAATTGATAATTTAATTTTAAAATTTTCCTTGTATTTAAATTTTTTTGCCACAATATTTATTTTTCACTGTTGCCACGTAGATGTCGCACCAAGGACGACTCTCTGCAAATCTGTTTGTAAGTCTTAATTGCCAAAAAAGTTAAATTGAAACTTTTTTTAACATAATCCAAAAATTTAGCTTAAAATGCAATTTTGGAAAAGGTTTTGATTTAAATTGCAACTAAGTCTTAAAGTTTTCTGTCACCTAATTTAAATTTTTTGGGGCAGTTGCCACGTAAACGCCACATCAGCAACTGGTAGAGACAAATCTACCCGTAAGTCTTAAGACCATCTTTATCCATGCCCGCCCACAACCTGGTCATCAAATATAAAATTCATTTCTCACTCCTCCACCTATACATTTTACACCACAACCCAAACTCATCTTTTTTCATACTTTATCCATAACCACCACAACCAACATTTAATAAATTATTTCTTTTATAATTTAATAAGTACATCTATTATTTTTTTTTTATAATATTTACACAATATTAAAAAAATTAATAAAAAATTGCCATACTCTTAAAAAAAATTACAACATTCAATAATAAAATTAAAATTACAAAAATTGAAAGGCAACTGAAAATAAATAAACCGAATTACAAATAAATGCATAAATTACAACAAAGCAAAAGATGCAAATTACATATTAGCAGCGCCGAATTTTTGTCATATATGCTCAACCAAATTGTTCTTAAGAGCGACATGGACTTCTCTATTACGAAGTTGTGATGATAATTAGGATCATTTGGATCCATTTTAGAAGAGAAAATGAGGATAATTAACACAATTTAAAAGAGAAAAAAATTAGGAGAAGAGAAAAGGGAGTGTATGAAATTGTGATCCAAAACATATCAAGATTGGTCTCTATTTATAGAAAATTTAATTTCATGAATTTTGGTATTTTTTATTTTTAAATAGATAAGTGAAAATCGGAAATTATCTAAATAAAATATGACCGACCAATAACAATTTGACACGTGGCATTTATATATTTTTTGAGATATAAAAAATCCCCCCTCCACTTGGTTGTTGTTGGTCATACCATGTCCATGGTCATGGATTTTAATTTAATTTATCTTTTTTTCGTCTCATTCGGACGTCCAGGTCATGAGAAGACCGATAAAGATGGTCTAATTGCCAAAAAATGTTAAGTTGAATTTTTTTTAATAAGATCCAAAAGTTTAGCTTAAAATGCAATTTTGAAAAAGGTTGTGATTTAAATTGCAATTAAGCCTTAAATTTATGATTAGAAAACACATTTAGAGTGGAGTACCTGCTAGAACATTTCTTAGAAATAATGAATCTCTGACACACGAGTTCACGGACAGAAGGATTTCGGAATCGAATAACGAGATGATGATTGCACTTTTCACTAAAGATGAATGGAGGATGTGTGGACATACGAGAGTTCAAAAGGCCTCGGGCTTGATGGGTTTAATTTTTGCTTTTTAAAGGAGTTTTGGCATGTTATGAAACCAAACATTATGAGGGTGATTAGTGAATTTCAGCAGCATGGGAGAATCGTGAAAGGGTTAAATCCGTCTTTCATAGTCCTCACCCTTAAGAAAGAGATGGCTAGCTAGAAGAATGAATGACTTTAGACATATTTCACTTATCAGTGGAGTTTACAAGATCATCTCGAAAGCTAGTAGGCAATAGATAGATTATGGACAACATAGTTATGCTTAATGAAGCAATCGAAGACGCAAAAAATAGGAGATTGAAAAGAATGAGTTTTAAAATTGATTTTGTCCAAGTCCACAACTAAGTTGACTAGAGTTGTTTTGGATTTGATGCTTGAACAAAATTACTTCAGTCCTCTCTGGAGAAGATGAGTGATGGAATGTGTGGCAACTGCTACTGCCTCGGGTAGGAGGTCGGCCTAGCACTCAGTGCCTAGCACCGACGTCCATTGAGCACAAAGTTTCGTCAATGCACCACCTAGCTCACCCCACCTGACCGAGCACTGCCTAGCTCGCCTCAATTGGCCGAGCGTTGCCTAGCTCGCCCCACCTGGCCGAGCACTTCCTAACTCGCCCCACTTAGCTGAGCATTGCCTAGCTCGCCCCACCTGGCCAAGCACTGCCTAGCTCGCCCCACCTGATCGAGCGCTGCTGAGCTCGTCCCTCTGACCGAGCACTCTCTAGCTCGCCCTACCTGGCCGAGCACTGCCTAGCTCACCCCACTTGGTTGAGTGCTCAAACTCGTCCGTAGCGCGCCTGGCCAAGCATCACTCTGCCGAGCACAAAGTCTAACATACAGCGGGCTCGACACCATCTAGAGATACTCTGACACTATGAGATCAATGATCAACATCATTAAAGATATTGATGTCCAATCAGGATAGAAAGCATTTAATGTTATAGATTTTGTATATCTTTAAGATCAACGATTGTAAAAAATACCCTAAAATAAAGGGTCGAGATACATTTAGGACTATTCTTAGTCACTAAGGTTGGTCCTCTATAAATAGAGAACCTCTCCCACTCTGTAAAAGATCTTCTCATTCCTCACTAAAAAGGAGACCCACTCACATATATACACACCAGGCTAGGGGCCCTTTGGGGCACCCAAAAAGCCACACTTCAAGGGAAGAACTTCATTCTCGTGCTCTTCATACTCAATTATTTTTCTTATATGTCTGTTATCGATTAATCGAGTCTACCCCTATAGCTACATAAATCTGTCATCAAGACCTGTTAAATTTGGTACCAACAGTACCCCTTTTTTTTTTTTAATGAAAGTTAACTTTGCTGATTAAAAAAAAAGACTAAGGTAACTTGATTCACCAACAATTGTTTTTTTCAATGGTGAAATTAGGAATAAGTATATAATGACAACTTTTTCCTCCATTAATTGTTTTTTTATATTACCACATCCTTAAGTTTTGCACTTTGATTAGTTAATAAAGGTAAGTTTCGAATTATGAGAGATTTTGTGAGATTGAAATAAGAATAAAACGGGAAAAAATGGTGAAATTTTTCTAAATTTTCAAATAATTTAAAACAAGAATGCAATCCTAAAACTCCAATTAATACAGAAAGGAACGAGTATATAGAATAATATTATTGATTGATTGAAGTTCATTGTCTCATTGACATTAATGCATAGTTATCATATTCCATTTTTGGCAAAAATTTGTGTGAAAATGTGTCACCGCAATCTGTATCATTTTTCAATATAAATGTTACATTAAAAAAAAATTACCTTAATGATACATTTTCAATGTTTTAAAAAAAATAAATATACTATTATCTTAAAAAGTGATAATTTTTCAGTTAAAAATTGATAATGATGTTACAATAAAACGGTCTCACACAAGGCTTGTTGTTAAGTTCTTTTTTTTTTTTTTGAATTTTAAAGTACATAATTCTTAGAAAATTGGAAAATTGAATAAAAAAAGTATGTAGTGAAATAAGTTTGAATAAAAACTTGAAACATTTTGATGTTAACACATAACATTGTGAGATTCAACATTGCAAGAAAATACAAGATATAAGATTTCTCTACAACTTGCCTAAGAAATTTTCTAATAATGTAGGCATCTTCATTCTTCAACCTACAGATAATTTAAATACAAAATGAAATTTCTAGGTACTTAATTACCTACAAGCGTTTTACCTACAAAAAATTACTTACAAACAATTTCTGTAAGCAAATTATTTGTAGGTGGGGAATGAAGATGTCTATATAATTAAAATAATATTGTAGGGAAGTCGTAGGCAATCCACATTATAAAATTTTTTGTTAAAAATTTCATGGTCATATTGATAAATTTCATAGGCATTTTTCTTTTGTAATGAATATATGTGTGAGAAAATTGTCAACTTTCAAGTGTTGCACCACTATATAATTTTAAAGAGTAGGTGACACAGCGTAAAGCACACACAAGATGAATAAACGAATGAACGCCTTGATACTACTTATACTAGGTGACAATCGCCAAAGCTCAATTCAATAATAATGTTCAACGCCCTAACAACAGCAAATGAAAGTCCTATAAATACTGAGAGATAAAATACGGCAAAGAAATTAAATTAGGATCCCGACAATTAAGGAAAAAGAGATATTCTCATCTTGCCAAAATAATAAAAGATCCATATATCTTTTATTTGTTCTTGCTCTTCACGTTCCAAACCGGGTCAAATTTCTCCAAGAATGCCAACGCAGACCCATCTCCATCATTCCCGCCGGGTTTGGAAGGATTCGCCCTCGAATCAGCTGGGGACTCATCTCCGGAACTTGAATCATCGGTATAAGGAATAAGATGCTTTACATTAAAGACTTTGGAAGTGCGAACATTGCTCGGAAGTTTTAGTATGTAAGCATTTGGGTTAATGCGTTCCACAATCTCCACCGGACCAATCTTTCGAGATGCAAGATTGTGATACTCATGAGCTGGAAAATGATCTTTAGTGAGGATCGCCCAAACAAAGTCACCCACATTGAATTCCACATGACGACGCTTAACATCCGCAGAGCTTTATAACGTGCATTGCTCACTTCCAGGTGAGCTTTTGTAATTTCATGTGTACGCTGCAATGATTCAAAGAAATCAAAGGCTCTGCCATCTTCACTTTCCCGAGATGGCAACGAGATTAAATCAACCGGCCCTCTAGGAACAAGGCCGTACACAACCTGAAATGGACAAAACCATGTGCTCCGATTTAACGCCGAATTATGAGTGAATTCGGCCTGACTTAGCTTTAGATCCCAGCTCTTAATATTGTCCCCCACCAAGCAACGCAAAAGATTACCTAATGAATGATTCACCACTTCCGTCTGACCATCAGTTTGCGGATGGTAAGCACTACTGAAATTCAACTGAGTATTAGCCATATGCCACAAAGAACGCCAGAAATGGCTAAGAAATCGAGTATCACGATCGGAGACGATGGAAGTAGGTAATCCATGTAAGCGATAAACCTCACAAAAATATAGTTGGGCGACATGTAAAGCATCAGAAGTACGCTTGCAAGAAATAAAATGAACCATTTTCGAAAAACGATCCACCACCACAAATATAGAATCGAAACCCCACTTTGTTCGTGGTAGTCCCAGTACAAAATCCATGCTAACACACATCCATGGAGCTGGGGGAATAGGTAGCGGACGATACAAACCAGCGTTTGTAGCTGACCCCTTCGACAATTGGCAAGTACGACAGCGTTCAACAAAATCGGCCAACGTCACGTCTAATAGAAGGCCAAAAAAAACAACGTTGAACCAGATCAATGGTATGATCACGACCAAAGTGTCCGGTCCCATGCAACTCAGTAATAATCATCAAACGAAGGCTGAATTGAGGAATGCACAATTTGAGACCAAGGAACAAGTGGCCATCATGAAGTGAAAATTTAGAATTGTCGCCCGCGTGCACCGAAGCGAGAACTCTAGCAAAGAACGGATCTGATTCATACAATTCAGCAAAAGAATCATTTCCAGGGACCACAACCCTCATGTCGATCAAAAGAGTATGTCGGCGACTTAATGCGTCAGCAACCCGGTTAGATATTCCAGCTTTGTGGCGAATTACAAAAGTAAATTGTTGCAAATATGCTGCCCATGATGCATGACGAGTAGATATATGGTCTTGGCTGGAGAGATGTTTTAAAGAGTCATGATCCGTGTATAGAACGAATTCACGCTGAAACAAGTAGTGGCGCCAATGACGCACCGCTCGGACCACAACATAAAATTCAACATCATATGCACAATACTGGGCACGCGATCCAGTGAGCTTTTCGCTGAAGAAGGCGACATGACGCCCATCTTGACTTAAAATGGCCCCAATACCCACTTTTAAAGCATTACAATGTAATTCAAAAGGGAGGGCGAAGTCTGGAAGAATTAATATCCTTGCTGACGTCAATTTTCGTTTGATAAGTTGAAAGGCGGCATCAGCCTCATGCGTCCATGAAAACGAAGTACCCCGCATGCAATCGATAATTGGAGCCATGATAGAACTAAAGTGTGGGATGAATCACCGATAAAATAAATCTAGCCCGTGAAAACTACGAGTAGTCGTTAAAGTGGTAGGAGTGGGCCACTCACGTATAGCAGCAATTTTATTCTCATCCATGCGTATACCTTCAACAGAGATTTGATACCCCAAAAATAAGACCTGGGAAACAAAGAAGGAACATTTATGTGGTGCAGCAAATAACTTTTCCTCACGTAGAATATTGAGAACCATGCGCAAATGTGAAAGATGTTCCATGTCGATCTTGCTATAAATTAGGATGTCGTCAAAATAGACGACGACACAAGTGCCAATAAGTGGCCGCAAAGCTTGATTCATAACCCTCATGAAAGTACTCGGGGCGTTTGATAGTTGATTAGGCGTGAAATTGTCATGATTCGTAGGTAGAAACGCCCTAGTTTTGGTCGAATTTATTGAGTTTTTAGAGCCAAATGTGTACTATTTCTATACATTGATGAATTTGTCTCTTTGATACTCATAGGTGAATCGAGGACGAAAAATGGAGTTCGTAGGACTTTGAATCGACTCAAACGGATGCCCGGATGAGAAGATATCGAAGAAATACGATTGGTATTAGTGCGTGTGAAGAAAAGTGTTAGTTGCAAAGGAAGGAAAGCCCATTCGAGGGACATTGCTCGAGCGCCCCATTCGAGCCAAGGGCTCGAGCGCATAAAACATACAGAACGTTTGGGCCGCTCGAGGGGTATAGCTCGAGCGCCCCGCTCGAGCACCAGAACTGCTCGACCAAGAGAGCTCGAGCGCCCCGCTCGAGCACCAGATCTGTTCAACCACAATAGCTCGAGTGACCCGCTCGAGCGGGTCTGCTCGAGCGCTTCCAAGGCATTTTCTCCAACTTACGTTTTTCGGCCCACGAGTTCACGAATCGGCCCATTGCATATATATACCTCTTCCAAACACGTTTTGAAGGATCCCCAAACGCACCACATCACTTTTATACATAATTTTTAGAGAGAGAAGGACGAGAAGAGACGAGCAAGTTTAGTTTTACGTTTTTGAGGTTTTTGCTTACGAATTCACATTACGATTTCACGTTTTAGTTTAGTTTCTTAATATCTTTTGTTCTTGAATACGTTGAGACCTCGTTTTGCTAATTAATTTCAGTTTATTCTTTTATATCTTAAAACCCTAGTTTATGTACGATCTTTTCTTTGATTTAATTACCATGTTCATGTTCGTCACTTGTCTAATTGTTATTGTTTACGTTAAATCTATGTCTAGCTAAAACCCTCGCATGCTTAGGGTAGGATGAACTTGTAGAAGTCGGTTGTGGGTATGTAATTAGGGTAACTTGTGACATTAGGTTTTAATTCTCTTGGTTAATGAATTCTTAAAATTAATCTAGACTTCGCTCTTGAATTTCGTTCGAAAGGTGTTAGAGAGAGGACGACCTTATCACTCTTTAACAACGAGTAGACTTAACGAGAGGGTTTAGGAAAGGTTAATTCATCTACCGGTTTAGCGAAGGAGGACGACCGCATCACCTTAGTTAAATTAGGGTCTCATTAATTAAGCACAATCTATTAACTTGTTAGTAGATTAGTGAAGTCGAGTGTTAGAGTAAAGTATTAGGGTTTAGAATCTTGAGCTTTCACCTTGCATTCTCAGACTTAGGTTAATTCTTGTGTGTCACAGTTATTTTGATTATGTACCTGCTCCGTTAGTATACGTAGGGATTCCTATCTTAAGCATCACCATCTCATATTTGAAAACACTCCTTAGTTAAATTGTTTAGTTCACTCTTTAGTTTAATTAGTTTATTTTAGTTTATAATTAATCTTTCAAAAAATCCAAAAACATTACACTCATATTAACTACGACGCGTAGATCTTCAGGGATCTATTCGCATACACTCCATCTCGTGGGTTCGATAATACTTGGTCATTATACTTACTCTTACTACAGTGAACCCGTCCGCTTGCGGGTAAGCTACTAGTAGAGTTAGTACAATCGCTTCAAGTCAATGGCGCCGTTGCCGGGGATGGCGTAGTATGCTTTTTGAATAGGACTTGTAGATAGCTTAGTAGTTAGTAGTGAGTGATTTTATTTTTTATTTTTATTCTTTATTTTCATTCGTTCGGCAGTTGCGTTTTGATCCTTCTGCTAGTGTGTCAGGTTTATGAAAACACGCTTGTTGACGATCAGTTCTAATCTTGAAGATTAATGGCTGTTTTAGATGGTTAATTGATCATCAAACAATTACGTGTGATTGATCACTAACGTAATTAGTGAATACGAATTTTCGGGTTAAGGTGGATTAGAATCGTATGAAAGCTTACGTGTTTAAGTTCGATTGTAAGTTAATCGAGCTGCTTTAGATTCATAATCGAAGTTTGGACGTGTATAATAATTTGTGCCTCTCTTATTTGCTGAAAAAATCTAAGTATTTATAGACTTTTGCCCAGCAGGAGGTGGCACGACCTTTGGCCGACCAAGTCTGCATGCTCGACACCTGTCCTTTGACTAATTTGACCTTATCTTAACTAAATTCTATCTTTATCTATTGGACTTGCTCGCTGTCTAGAGCTGTTCGTCATCTTGAACTTGTCCTTGAGGAGTCTTTAGTCTGATTCTGATGGTCTTTTATCTTGTTTAATTGTTATTTTGGCGTTGTGGTTGGATCTGATCGGCAGGATGCCGTTTGAGCTCATCATGTGGCTTTTGATCTGATTTTGTTCGCCTGTGTGTCTTAATTGCAAGTAGGTTTTGCTCGCCGGATGTCTTGGGTGAATCATGTGTTAATTCCAGTCCAAACTTTGTGTAATTTGCGTTAATCCTGGTCGCCCAAATGATGATCCTGCTCGCCTATCAACAACGCTCACAAGGCAATATGAGCGAAGAGAGAATACCGTTGGACCCTGAGACAATAGCTAGGAGAAACCGAGCTTTCTTGAGAAGGATGAATGCTGCCGACTTAGGGAAGGAACCAATGGATATCAATAATGAGTTGGACGATGCTGCCAACTATTTTAATCAGGCAGTAGACCGGGTTGATGGCTCTGGAGGGAGTGGTGGTCAGAATCAAGATCATAATGCTCATGGGTTAAATAGTCAAGTGAAGGACTACCAAAATCATGAATATGAGAGGGATTAGGGATAGAAGGTGTAGGAAGGTAGCAAGCGATTGTCCTCTTTGGAGTACGATGTGAAGGAGTTGCATAAGAAAGGCGATCATCGAGATCAAGAACTCCAGAAGAGAGACATCGAGTGGAATCGAGTTCAGCAAGAGAACAACAGAAGATTCAATTCTATCGAGTACCAAATTAGTCAGATCGCAAAGTCTCAGCCGAGAGAGCCTGGCAAGTATCCTTCAATGCCCGAGGATAACCCAAAGGAACATTGCAAGGCTATTGAGTTGAGAAGTGGGACCAAATATGATGGTCCCGAGATGCCTGCTGATTCTGAGACACTCAAAGAAGAAGTTGAGACAGAAGGGATAGAGTCTCAAGGTGATGGAGTTGAGGTTGAGAAGGAAGGAGTTAAGATGAAAATTGATGATAAGAGTCAAGATATGGATGAGACCCAGAAGAGCAAAGTGCCTGATGAGGAGATTGAGAGAATTCCAAAGTGGAAAAAGGCAAAGGAAGCAAGGGAGAAAGTGAAAAAAACTGAGAAAGATGAATGGGGGATACCCAAATCTGTGATACCTGTCCCATATCCACAGCGCTTCATGAAAAAGATGCTTGATGAGAAGTTTGCTAAATTCCTTGATGTTTTTAAAAAGTTACATATTAACATTCCTTTTTATGATGCTTTGGAACAGATGTCGAACTACGCCAAGTTCCTGAAGGACTTGATTGCGAAGAGACGGAGAATAGATGGACCCGAGCTAGTGCACTTGAACCACGAGGTGAGTGCTATGGTGCACAAGGCGCTTCCGCCTAAGCTGAAGGATCCCGGGAGCTTCATCATTCTTTGCGATATAGGGAACGGGATCAAGAAAGGAGCTTTGTGTGATCTCGGGGCGAGCATTAATCTGATGCCTCTTTCGTTGTTCAAGAAGTTAGAGGGAGTTGAGCTTCAACCCACGATGATGACTCTCCAGCTAGCTGATCGGTCCATTACGAGACCTCAAGGAGTAGTAGAGGATGTTCTAGTGACGGTGGAGAATCATGTTTTTCCCGCCGACTTCGTAGTACTCGAGATGGAAGAGGATGAGCACGTGCCACTGATTTTGGGAAGACCGTTTCTAGCTACTGCCGGGATGGTGCTTGATGTAGCGAATGGGAAGATTACGGTCAAAGTTGATGATCAAGAAGTGAAGATAGTTATTTACAAAGCTATGAAATACCCCATGGGAGATGAGAGTTGCCACTTCATTGACATTACAGATGCTTGTGTTGAAGACACACTTCTAGACCCTTGCTCTTTCTATGTTCATCAGTTTGATTATCCTATTCTTGACGGTCTTTCTTATGATTCTTATGATCTTGATTATTTTGACAGCTTGAAAGACAATGAAGACGTCAAGTTCTTGGAGTTGAAGAAAGTAGAGGATGAAGATGACTTGGAAGCTGATGAGTCAACGTTTGAGAAGATGTTCGATAAGGCGCCACCATTGGAGGCGAAGAAGGAGTTGAAGCCGCTTCCCGACCACCTCAAGTACGCTTACTTGGATGAGACCGACAAATATCCGGTAATTGTATCTGCCCTTTTATCTGATGATCAGCTTGAGAGACTTTTAGTGGTGCTTCGTAAGCACAAATCTGCTATAGGATGGTCGATCGCGGATATTAAGGGAATTAGCCCCTCGATTTGCATGCATAGGATTAGATTAGAAGAGGGTAGGAAACTGATAGTGCAAAATCAGCGTAGAGTTAATCCGGTCATTCAAGAGGTGATACATAAGGAAGTGTTGAGATTGTTAGATAGCAACATGATTTTTGCTATTTCTGATAGTCCATGGGTGAGCCCGTTACACGTAGTTGCTAAGAAGGGGGGTACCACGGTGATTAAGACGGAGTCTAATGAATTGGTAGCCACTAGATTAGTGACGGGTTGGCGTGTATGTGTTGATTATAGAGAGTTGAACAAGGTAACATGTAAGGATCACTTTCCTTTACCGTTCCTTGATCAAATGATAGATCGATTAGGTGGTTTTGAGTATTACTGTTTCTTAGATGGGTACTCGGGGTATAATCAGATCATGATAGCCCCCGAGGATCAAGAGAAAACCACTTTCACCTGCTACTATGGGACTTTTACTTTTAGGAGGATGCCGTTTGGGTTGTGTAATGCACCCGCCACCTTTCAAAGGTGTATGATGGCGATTTTTCATGGTTTGATTGAGAAGATTATGGAGGTTTTCATGGACGACTTCTCCGTTTACGGGGAGTCGTTTGATAAATGTCTAATCAATCTTGAAGTTGTGTTGAGCAGGTGTGAAGAGACGGACTTAGTGCTTAATTGGGAGAAGTGTCACTTCATGCTAAGAGAGGGTATTGTTCTTGGACATCATGTGTCCTCGAAAGGTATCCAAGTGGACAAGGCGAAAGTGATTGCTATAGAGAAGCTTCCACCACCTTCGACCGAGAAGGGGATTCGGTCATTCTTAGGACATGCGGGTTTTTATAGACGTTTCATAAAAGAATTTTCACAAATAGCTAAACCCCTTTCGCGGCTTCTTGAAAAAGAAGTCGCCTTTGAGTTTACTAATGAGTGTTTAGTGGCTTTTAACAAGTTGAAGGAAGCGTTGGTGAATGCCCCGATACTTGTCACACCGGATTGGTCTAGCCCCTTCGTGCTGATGTGTGATGCTAGCGATTATGCGATGGGGGTTGCTTTGGGGAAAATTCGTGAGAAGCGTTTTCACGCTATTTATTATGCCTCGAAGATGCTGAATTCTGCTAAAGTGAATTACACTACGACCGAAAAGGAGCTGTTAGCGGTCGTGTATGCTTTTGATAAATTTTGACCCTACCTAGTAGGGACGAAAACAATTGTATATACGGACCACGCGGCGATTCGGTACCTTATAAGTAAGAAGGATGCAAAGCCCCGTCTCATTCGTTGGATCTTGTTGCTCCAGGAGTTTGATGTAGAGATTCGAGACAAGAAGGGATGCGAGAACGTGATAACCGATCACCTTTCGAGATTGGAGCTCACCAAGGAGAACACCGTGGAGGATCGAGAGGTGAACGATGAATTTCCGGATGAGAAGCTCTTTGGCTTAGGAGACATCCCTGTGTATCGAGTTGAGGGGAAGGCACCTTGGTTTGCAGATTATGCTAACTATTTAGCAAGTGGTGAGTTGCCCGTTGAGATAGACTTGGTGCATCGGAAGGCATTTTTGAAGAAGGTTCGGGAGTTCATTTGGGATGACCCCTACTTGTTCAAAAGAGGGATCGATCACGTGTTGAGAAGGTGTGTGCCAGAGGAGGAGTGGAGTGATATCATAAGGCATTGTCACGCCTTGCCATGTGGAGGACATTTGGGTGGAGAGAAGACCGGAAGGAAAGTCCTTCAATCTAGTTTTTATTGGTCAACTCTGTTGAGAGATTGCATGGAATGGGTTAAGAGGTGTGAGAAGTGCCAACGATTCGGCTCCATTACTAAGAGGGACGAGATGCCTATGCACGTGTTCATGGAAGTCGAGATATTCGACGTATGGGGGATTGATTTCATGGGTCTATTTCCTCCTAGCAATGGATTCTTGTACATTCTCGTATGCGTTGATTATGTCTCGAAGTGGATTGAAGCTGTCCCAACTCGAGTGAATGATTCCCGAGTGGTGATCGAGTTCTTGAGGAAGAACATTTTTGCAAGATATGGAGTTCCAAGAGCTTTGATTAGCGATGGGGGAAGTCATTTCGTGAACAAATGGATGGAAAAGATGCTGTCCAAATACGAGGTAAGTCATCGAATCTCTACTGCTTATCATCCTCAATCTAACGGTCTTGCAGAGGTTTCAAATCGTCAGATCAAGGAGATCCTTGAGAAAACGGTGAGCATTAGTAGGAAAGATTGGGCGATGAAACTTGATGATGCACTTTGGGCATATAGGACAGCTTTCAAAACTCCTCTTGGTATGTCTCCATATCAATTGGTTTTTGGAAAGGCATGTCACTTGCCCGTGGAGTTGGAGCACAAGGCATATTGGGCAATCAAGAAGCTGAATTTTGATAGTGCCTTGGTTGGTGAGAAGAGATTACTCCAATTGCATGAGTTGGAGGAGTTTCGAGACAGTGCCTACGAGAATGCCCGAATTTTCAAAGAGAAGACGAAGAAGTGGCATGATGCACGATTAAAGAAGAAGGAATTCAAGGTGGGTGATCAAGTCCTTGTATTCAATTCGAGGATGAAGCTGTTTGGTGGAAAGCTAAAGTCCAAGTGGAACGGGTTGTATATTGTGAAGGGAGTGCACAAGAGTGGATTCCTTGAAGTCGAGAAGGACGATGGACAGAAATTCATGGTGAACGGGCATCGAGTGAAGAAATTCTTTAACTTCTCTTATGAGAATAAGGGAGGTATTTTAGATTCTCAAGTCCCGTGAGCTCCTTTGAGCTCGGTCCGGCATTAGGACCTTAAAACTAGCGCTTAATGGGAGGCAACCCATTTTTACTAGCGTTTATGTGTTTTCTTGTTTTTCGTAGTTTTTGGGAATCGTAAGTGTTAACCTCGTTTGTTGAGAATTTTCGTGTAGGCTTGCTTAGTGGAGATTGATCGGAGAAAGAGAGCTGAAGGAGGAAAGTCATGAAGTTGAGCACGTTTCGAGTAGGAAAGCATTCGATTCTTGGAGTTAGATGTAACCGAACCCCAAACGTCGACCTCTTTGCGAAGTCGAAGTTTGGGGGGTGATGTTTCTTTTCGTTCATTATTTTGCATTGGTAGTGAGTCAAGTTCATACGAATTTTGTGTACTTACTCGTACGTACTCATTCGTTTCAAACTTTGTTATCGCGTAGCAAGAACAAAGTTTGGGGGTGTGTATTCGTACTTCGGGTTCGTACACGAAATTCTATGAAAAATTGGTCAAATTTTTCGAAACTATCGATGCATGAGGGTCGTTGGATCGAATTAAGTGTGATGGCATAAGTTCGACTTAAATTGGATTGATGAATTGCACGTTAGGAAGAGACCCCAACTCCTCGGTCGAATGAGCGACCTGGCTTAAATCGAGGAGTTCTCAGGTTAGTCTATGCTTAAATATGTGTGATGAATGTGTCGAGCGCATTTGGTATGCTAAAATAAGTGTTGAGCTCGAAATTTGAAAGTGCAAGGAGGAACCGCTCGAGGGACGTTGCTCTAGCGCCCCGCTCGAGCTAAGGGCTCGAGCGCATAAAACATACAGAACATTTAGGGCGCTCGAGGGGCATTGCTCGAGCGCCTCGCTCGACCACTTTGCTCGAGCGCCCCGCTCGAGTGGGTCTGCTCGAGCGGGTAGCGGGTTTTGCCCTGCGTCGCCCACTCTATAAATACCCATTTCCACACGAATTCACACACTTTCACACACTATAAGGGGCGAATTTGGGCGATTTCGATCCATTCTCACGGATTACTCCCGTATTCATTCGATTTCTTTGCATATTTCACATATTCCCTCAAGAAAGGTACGTAAATTCTCTCTTTTGTCTTTCAATTCATAGTTTTAAGCATAATTTAGGTATGAATTGAAGAACTAGGGTTCATGAATTCGAAATTTGGGGATTTTTGCATAGTCCATTGATTCTTTGTTCCTTGTTGATGAATGTGGATAATATGCTATGGGTTTGCTAAATTTGCCTTCAATTTCGTGATTGAATGTGTAGGATTAGTGAATCTCTAGAGTGAGAAAATAGGAATTTGAGAAAATGAGATGGGTTTTGCAATTTGAGATGAAATTGTTGTGAATAGAGATTGATTGAGCATGAATAGGTAGGAGTTGAGTCTTGAGCATGTAAATTACACACTTTTTGGGTAATGTTACTTCATGATAGACTCGATTGTTGGCATTGTTGAGTGTGAATGATGATTTGTTTGGAATTTACTTGAGGGCTTTGAGATGAATGAATATGACTTGAATTGAGTGAGTGGACTCAAGTTGAGATTGTTAGAAAAGGGAAATTGAGAGTACTACTTGAGATATATGGAATCCTATGTTATGAATGAATTGAAAATGCTCTATGTGTCTCAGGTACTATGGCTCCGAAAAGGAATGAGGATCGACTCTTGAGTAACGCTGAGTTGGAAGAGTTAACGAATGAACTCAGGACAAAGGGTTTGCTCCCTTCAAGATGGGACAATCTGGAATTCGGTGACAGCTGGACATACGTGGCATATAGATGGAGCTTGGTCACCGGAAAGGTTGTGAAGACCCGTAGGCCAGTGGTGCAATTTATGCAAGACGTAGGGATCGAAGAGGAAATCAGGAGGGTATTTACGAGGAACAGCATGGATGAGTTCCTCGAGATATTGCTCACGATGGACACCCACGCTGATTTGACCGAGCAGTTCCTGGCTACCATCGAGAAGAAGAATGAGAACGCTTTCAAGTTCAAATACAGAAACGAGTGGCAGCACTGTGAGATCAGAGATGTAAACTTAGCACTTGGGCTCCCTGCTCTACCTAGACCTAACCGGATATCGAAGTCTTACAACGCGAACGGATTTTGGAAAGACATCACGGGAAGGATGGCCGGTGAGTACAAGGGACAGATTTCTCGAGCCTCTGCGATCCGAAACCCAGTGATTAGGTATTTGGAGCAAATTTTGGGAAATACCATCTACGCCCGTTCTGAGACGGGGACCATGACGAGCAAGCAGCTCTACGGTATGTGGTGTCTCCTTTTTCAGAAGGATCACGACTTCGGACGGGACTTCGTAGAGCACAACTACGAGGCGGCATTCAAGCTCGGGGCCAAGACCTCAAAGGTGCAAGGAGGAGGTCTAATCTCAGTGTTCATGAAGCACTTGGGATGTGTGTCCTGTGTAGCTCCTGTCCCCGGGAGGGATTTAGACTTTGACCAGCTGCGCCACACGTTAATGTTCGAGCACTGGATGGGCAGTTTTTGTATTCGATTTGTGGAAGATACTCTTTTCCCTCTCCCAAATGACAAGTTCGTGACGTTGAAGAGGAAGAAGATTGCAAATCTGGGGATGAACGGAGAGAGGCACTTGGCTGTGAGCGCCAAATTCACTCATGATGTGGACAACCGAGGGCTCCGAGATGGGAAGCCAACGAAAAGAAGCCGGGGTGAAGGGACGAGCGGTGTCGGATCAAGTGGAGTAGCAGACCTCCAAGAAGAAGAAGAGCAAGAATATGAGGCAGGCGAAGATGCGGGCGAAGCTGCAGGTGAGGAGCCGCAAGAGATGGGAGTGGAGTCATCGGGGGTGCAGTCGCCTAGGCAGTGGTCTCCCTCACACGAGGAATGGACACAAATGGAAAATATGATGCAGACGCTCCAAAGTGACGTGGCCTATTTGCGTGAGACGCAAGATAGGCTAGATACGAGGACAACACGAATGGAGGATCAGTTTTCAGACATGCATCGATGGATGGAGTCGCTGTTCGTATCGCACTTGGGGGCTGATCATCAAAACTACCGCCCACCACCACCCCCAGATGCTTGAGAGTCCTGGGATGCCCCCAATTTTCTTTTCCTTTTTCTTTATCTTTTCTTTTTCATTTCTTTTCTTATTTATTTCTGCTTTTAAGTATGAATTGTAGTGTTTGCGTGGAGTGCATGTTCTATGGGATTGTATTGGAAGTCTTTTAACTTATAAGGGATTCGTTTCGATTTGCTTTGATTGTTGATTGATGATTTCATGCTTACCAACTCTTCTAGACTGCTTATTATTGATTCTTGAGTATGACTCAGTGAGGAGAGTTGAGTTGTGAGAGTGAGTTGAAAATTCATTTGTGTGAGTATGTGAGTTTGAGCTGATTAGAGAGAGAACTTGTATGCTTATGAGTTTTCTTTTGAGTACTTGTGTGATGAGAGTGAGAATGCACTAGGACTAGCATGGATGTGAAAGCCGTGAGCTTTTGAGCCTTATGAGATTTTGATGCATTAATTAATCTCTTTGTTTGTGAGTGGATCGTCACCTTAGAGGATGATAGAACTTGTGTGTGCTCTTGCTTCTTGATTGTGTCTAGTTTGATATGCCGAATGTGATCTTAGGCCATCTTTGTTTTTATTGAGTCACTTAGCCAAAATTTTCCTTACCAATGACATGTATCCCTTGCTAGCCCCTTTGAGCCTAAAGCTTATTTTATTTGCTAGCACATTTAAACACTATTCCAAGTTCCTAAGCCTTTTTGTCCCAATTTGAGTGGAGAATAGGAAAAGTGTGAAGGTTGAAGGGATTGAGTTGATTTGAGAAAAGGAATTATGATGGTTGAGTGGTGATAAAATAAGGGTGTGAATGAGATATGAGTTGTGGGAAAGAAAAAAATTGAAAATGAGCAAAAGAAAAATTGAGCTCATGTGTTTGTGCGAAAAAGAAAAAAAAAGTGAAGTGATTGAAAAAAAAAAGTGAAAAGAGTTAGAAAAAAAAATTGAAGTATTGAGAAAAGTGGAATTGAAAGAGTGTTGATTGAATATGTTTGAAGTAGTCTGTTCCTAATCTCGAAGTGCCAAAGTTTGACTTTCTATTCTCCATTCACTTAAGTCACTTACCCATATTGTTATCCCACATGTCCAAAGAGCCTACATTACAACCTTGAGAAAAGTCCTTTTTTTATTCGGCATTGATTTCTAGAGTATGGTCGGAGTTGAGAGCGCTTCCAAGCCTATGGCTGCCAATTTGAGTGATTGATTGTTTGAGTGAGTCCCTTTATTATTGATATACACTTGTGAGGGAGCGAAACACATCGTTGAGTGCACATCCATGCTTGATCTTGGTGTTTCTTGTTATTATTGCATGAGTACGATAAAAGAAAGTGAGTGAGTATACGGGTGATTGACTTTTGAAGCTTGAGTTCATTAGCTTTGCATGATTGATTTTTTTACTCATCCCTAACAATTTCACTTGACTTATTATTTCATTGCTTGGGGACAAGCAATATGGTAAGTTTGGGGTGGTTGATTAGGTGTGAAATTGTCATGATTCGTAGCTAGAAACGCCCTAGTTTTGGTCGAATTTATTGAGTTTTTAGAGCCAAATGAGTACTATTTCTGTACATTGATGAATTTGTCTCTTTGATACTCATAGGTGAATCGAAGACGAAAAACGGAGTTCGTAGGACTTTGAATCGACTCAAACGGATGCCCGGATGAGAAGATATCGAAGAAATACGATTGGTATTAGTGCGTGTGAAGAAAAGTGTTAGTTGCAAAGGAAGGAAAGCCCATTCGAGGGACATTGCTCGAGCGCCCCATTCGAGCCAAGGGCTCGAGCGCATAAAACATACAGAACGTTTGGGCCGCTCGAGGGGTATAGCTCGAGCGCCCCACTCGAGCACCAGAACTGCTCAACCAAGAGAGCTCGAGCGCCCCGCTCGAGCACCAGATCTGTTCGACCACAATAGCTCGAGCGACCCGCTCGAGCAGGTCTGCTCGAGCGCTTCCAAGGCATTTTCTCCAACTTACGTTTTTCGGCCCACGAGTTCACGAATCGGCCCGTTGCATATATATACCTCTTCCAAACACGTTTTGAAGGATCCCCGAACGCACCACATCACTTTTATACATAATTTTTAGAGAGAGAAGGACGAGAAGAGACGAGCAAGTTTAGTTTTACGTTTTTGAGGTTTTTGCTTACGAATTCACATTACGATTTCACGTTTTAGTTTAGTTTCTTAATATCTTTTGTTTTTGAATACGTTGAGACCTCGTTTTGCTAATTAATTTCAGTTTATTCTTTTATATCTTAAAACCCTAGTTTATGTACGATCTTTTCTTTGATTTAATTACCATGTTCATGTTCGTCACTTGTCTAATTGTTATTGTTTACGTTAAATCTATGTCTAGCTAAAACCCTCGCATGCTTAGGGTAGGATGAACTAGTAGAAGTCGGTTGTGGGTATGTAATTAGGGTAACTTGTGACGTTAGGTTTTAATTCTCTTGGTTAATGAATTCTTAAAATTAATCTAGACTTCGCTCTTGAATTTCGTTCGAAAGGTGTTAGAGAGAGGATGACCTTATCACTCTTTAACAACGAGTAGACTTAACGAGAGGGTTTAGGAAAGGTTAATTCATCTACCGGTTTAGCGAAGGAGGACGACCGCATCACCTTAGTTAAATTAGGGTCTCATTAATTAAGCACAATCTATTAACTTGTTAGTAGATTAGTGAAGTCGAGTGTTAGGGTAAAGTATTAGGGTTTAGAATCTTGAGCTTTCACCTTGCATTCTCAGACTTAGGTTAATTCTTGTGTGTCACAGTTATTTTGATTATGTACCTGCTCCGTTAGTATACGTAGGGATTCCTATCTTAAGCATCACCATCTCATATTTGAAAACACTCCTTAGTTAAATTGTTTAGTTCACTCTTTAGTTTAATTAGTTTATTTTAGTTTATAATTAATCTTTCAAAAAATCCAAAAACATTACACTCATATTAACTACGACGCGTAGATCTTCAGGGATCTATTCGCATACACTCCATCTCGTGGGTTCGATAATACTTGGTCATTATACTTACTCTTACTACAGTGAACCCGTCCGCTTGCGGGTAAGCGACTAGTAGAGTTAGTACAATCGCTTCAAGTCAATGAGGGTACGAGGAAGCTGTTGATGGCTATGATGGAGAAGATCAGCAACCTTGAGATGGGGCAGAACTTGGTTGGAAGGAATGTAGCAGCAAGCGAGAAAGTGGAACCATTCAAATAAGCCTTCACAGGTCTTAAAAGTTGTTTTCCATTCGTCCCCTGGACGAACTTGGATTTGATGATACCCGCTGCATAAATCAAGTTTGGAAAAGACCGCAGAGCCACTGATCTGATCCAATAGATCGTCAAGTCTAGGTATTGGGAATCTATAGCGGATCGTTATTTTATTGATAGCCCTGCTATCAACGCACATGCGTCATGTCCCATCTTTCTTTGGGATCAAGAGTGCTGGGACAGCACAAGGGCTAATGCTTTGCCGTACCAAGCCCCGTTGGAGTAAATCCTCAACTTGGCGGCGAAGCTCGGCGTGTTCCGGAGGGCTCATTCTGTAATGTGGACGGTTGGGTAGTGCTGCTCCTGGGATAAAATCAATCTGGTGTTGTATGCCCCTCAATGGAGGTAGGCCCACGGGCAACTCAACTGAAAATATCACTGAATTCATGAAGCAATGGTTGGACAATGGAAGGGTGCCTTTGAGTGTCCGATATGTCATGTGCGAGCAATAAAAAGCCTTCAGAGCCTCTTGATAATTCATCCTCAAGCTCTGACCGTGAGAGGAATAAAATAGTGGGGCCACCAGTGGGAGGAGGGGCTGATGGTATGGAAGAATGCAAAACAATTTTGATTCCCCAAAAAATAAAGCTGTAAGTGTTGGCCCGACCATTGTGCGTAACACTGCGCTCTGATACCAAACTGACGCAGAGTAAAGCACACACAAGATGAATAAACGAATGAACACCTTGATACTACGTATACTAGGTGACAATCGCCAAAACTCAATTCAATAATAATGTTCAACGCCCTAACAACAGCAAATGAAAGTCCTATAAATACTGAGAGATAAAATATGGCAAAGAAATTAAATTAGGATCCCTACAATTAAGGAAAAAGAGATATTCTCATCTTACCAAAATAATAAAAAAATCTGCATATCTTTTATTTGTTCTTGCTCTTCACGTTCCAAACCGGGTCCAATTTCTCCAAGAATGCCAACGCGGACTCATCTCCATCAGTAGGTTTTGTGTGAGACTATCTTATGTTATGAAATGATGGAATGGAGTATAAATTGCACATAACTCATTAATACATTGATAGAAATAAGTGTTAATTTGTGTTATTATAAATAGCCTTAAATTATACATATATGAGTTTATGACACTCCGTGTTTTCCATTTACAGGAGGCATATATATTTCTTAAATCTTAACCTAATTATTGCACAAACCAACCACGCAACATTTGCAGGTGGTTATATATAGTCCATCATTAATTAATGACACATTGAATAAGTCCTCGAACTGAACAAAAAAATTAAATATTGAGGAAATTAACAGTACCTGAATTACTCTTGAAAGAACATCGATCACGACACAATAAAAGGTCAAGATCACTTACTATAGTTTACAATTAGAAGTAATTAAATTTGGTTTTTGATTGGCTGACCACTCTGTCTTACTCCCTCTGTCCCACAAGCGTTTGCACCATAGTTTGGGCACAACTTTTAAAACAAAAGTGTAATGAGTAGTGTTTTGTGGGGTATAAAGTGAATAAATGAGTTGAATTGAGTGTATTGTGGGTCCAAAAGGTAAAAAGTAATGGTAATTTCTATAAATATGTGAATATTGTGAGGGTTGAATTTATAAAAATATTTCCTTTTATAGGTGTGCAAACAATTGTAGGACGAACAAATAAGAAAAGTGTGCAAACAATTATGGGACAGAGGAAGTACAAAGTGAGACGAGCTCACATAAAAAAAAAAAATTATAGTTTTATTGAAATATTGATCATACCTCAAAATTTTCAATACATACCTCATATGACACTACAAGGAAATAAATAATTATCTACAAAACTAGGTTTACCTAGAATATTTTTTTAACATGGCTATTGGCTACAAATTTTTCAACAAAAAATTCCGTACTGGAGATTGTCTACTATTTGCCTACAAAATTTTCTATTCAAGTAGACACTTTTATTCCTTAACCAAAAAATAATTTGTCTACGAAATCAATTTGCCTATGAAATAAAACGACACTTATTTTGAATAAACGAGAATATTTTTTATTTAAAATAATGTATTAAGGGATATTATTTTTTAAAAAAAAATCTCTCATCAAAACACATTTTGTGGGAAAGATGTCGATCAAAACTTGTTAAATAAGAATAATTGTAGTAGTATGAAAAAAGCAAAAACGGCCCATTGATGAGAAAATGAAAGGAAATCGTGATAGTTAGAAAAAACCAAACAAGTAGGGTCAAGCTCCGACACTAATAAGGTACTTTCTCATCTTTGAGTATTTGTCTTAACCTTGTACGTGTACATAAACACAATTTAAATAATAAAAATATTGGGCTCAAAGAAATTTACGAGATCATCTCCAAATGACGTTAAAAAAAAAAAAGAGTATATTATAATAAATTCTCCAAGAAAATTTGTTTATCGTTTGAACTGTATTCATCAGCAATACCATTATAATTATTCAATAATATCACTATTATTATAAACTAATATCATACTAACATTTTAAATACACAAACTTCTGAACTGAGTGAATAAATATTATGTTATTAATTTATAAGTTATATAGTATTATTGAATGAATGTAATGATAATAATTTATTGTGAACAAATTTCACAACATGCTGACATGTTACAATAGCGAATAAAATTTGGGCTCCCAGTAGAGGGAAAGACGAACAGAAACTGCCAAATATTAGTGAAACTGGTGTTGCGAGTGCTGACCAAACTACTAACACAGCTAACAAACATAGGACAAACTTAAAAGTAGATAGAACTTCATTTCGTGTGTTTTGTGTTGCGTCGTTATTCCTTTTATCTCACATATAATACTCTCTCCGTCTAATATTAGTAGTCATATTTTTTGTTAAAAGTTGGAAGGTATTATGAGGTATTGTGAGATCCATTTATCAATAAAATTATTGTTTATGGAAAATATAACTATCATATTTTTCATGAACTGTTATTTTATTCATAAATTGATCTCACAATACCTCATAATACCAACCAACTTATAATAAAAAATTGTAGCCCAAAATATAGGACTACTAATATTGGACTGAGGGAATACATACCTTATGTATGAATTAAATTTAAAATTCTTTTAAAAGTTTTTTTTTTTCTTTTTTTGGGACAGGTTTAAAAGTGATTGTAGTTGCAATGTTTTTTAAATGAGTTAATGTAGGTTCGTTTCAAAACATATTAGGTTTTTTTTTTTATTTTAATCTTGTTTGAAATGGACTCGTGTACAAAAAATATTGAGTCCTTGTACTTTTATTTTCATAAAATTACAGTCAATGTGTGTAATTTTTCACATAGACATTAAAAATTTAATGTAGATGAGAGTATTATTTACCCATCTTTACACATATTATGAAAGAAGAAAACACATTTCATCATTTAAAAAAAACACACACACATTTCATCTCTTTCCTAAAAGCATTTAAATGTGTGTAGAAATGGCAATTCAGAACGTCCAGCCCAGCCAGCGCATCGGGCCAAGCCATATTAATAAGCTGAGTTGAGCCGATTCATTTTCTAGTCGGACCTACAACCCACCTAGTCCTGTCTAGGTTGGGGGTTAACGGGTCAGTCCAACCCATAACTTCAAAAATTTTACTTCCTCCGTCCCCTAAATCCATTCTCTCTAGAATGAACACAGGTTTTAAGAAAATTGAAATAAAGTAAGAGTATTGTTGGATTCATTTATAAAGAAAGTGAGTTTTTTTGTTGGTGAGGATTAAGGGTGGAAGTAGGCTAGGTCAGGCCAGACCTTACGATGAAAAGTCTATGCCTACTTCACAAAGGCATAGCCTGAGTCTGGCCTATTAACTATGATAGACTTTTTTATAGGCTCAGTCTGGCCTTTTTAACTAAACAGGCCAGGCCTACGAGCCTTTTAGAAGCCTATTAAAATTTAATTTACACTATATACAATATTTAAAAATTTAATTTTTTTACATATTTTTAAAATAGTCTAAACTTATTTCAGTCTATTTTTACTATTGTTATGTCAGATCGAGGTTGTTAGCATCGACTAAAAAATATAAATTGAAATTTTTGAAAAATTAAATATGAAAAAATCGTAGTTTTGCAATTATTTTTCATCCTTTCACGGTTCATATTTAATATGGCTTGACCACATTATACAATAAAATATATAAATAATATATAAAATAAATATTTAATAACAATATATATATATATATATATATATATATAAATTATTTTAAATAGGCCGGCCTATTAGACTTTTAAGGTCTTTTACAAAGTCTGAGCCTATATACTTCCACGGGTTATCATCAAGAAAGATTTGAACCACAAACTTCCACGACAGTGACTCAAAGATCGGGCCGAAACGGAGGTGACAGGAGTTGAAGTCGCCTGGAGGACTGACTGTGTTGCTCTGGCAGGGCTGTAAAACTTGTGGGAAATTGGTCTTGTGGCTACGAAACTCATGAGCGGGCCAAGCGGCAAAATAATAGGCACGCACTGCCCCAACGGTGTCGAATATTTCGAGCCATACGACTTTTCTTGCTGGGATCGCTGATTTCAGTAGTATACCTCAATTTATCTCCGTTGATCTATGAAATACAAATAAATGAAAAATGTACAATTTATCTCCCTTTATTTATGAAATATAGAAAAACACCAACAAAAAGTCTGAAATACATTTTTGATTATCACACTCACAAAATACAAAATATAAAATCTCTCAATCAATATTGAAGATTTAAAATGGATGATAGAAATTTGAAGAATGCAGTGAAAAGAAAATGCATAAATAGGAGAAAATATACAATTGTTCCTAATTTGTAACGGTTCATCCAATGGTCCACAATTCATCAAACATAAGTAAACGGTCAAGATTAAATTAAATTCAAAATAGATAGGTAACTTATCCAAAATTATAGCCACAATTGAAGACTAACCAATAATTGTCGTAAGATTAATTCTATGTGTTAATGATTTAATTAATTATTCAACCATGCCATATATACATATGTTAAGAGAAATGGACGGTGGCGATAAATTGCTAAAAAGATGATCAATGGATCAGAAATGTTGTCGCCTAAATTATTTAAGGAAGGGGAGCTCCTATTATATATTATTATAGATAGATAGATTATAGATTTCATTTAAAATTTGATTTTTTTTAAACCCAATATTGTACTGGCTCTCCTAATTTAGAAAAGATGTTGCATGAAACAATCACGGAGAAAAAAAAAATTTGTTCAACTTAAAGGTCGATAAAATTAGGGTTGAGTTAGTAATTTTGTCCACCCATTATATACCTAAGTAACCTAACCATCAGCACAAAAAGCCCACATGCATTATTTGTAACTTGGGCTGCCCATTTAACATAGTAAACTTCTTTGACTACTTTCCATGACTCTAATCTAATGCAATTTAGTTGCATTACACAAATTCAAACAAATTGTCAACTATACCTGTCAATTCCGGTCTCTAGATGCATGTGTATATCAACAAATGAAATTAGTATTAAATTACTGTAAAATTAGAAAATAGTTTTGACTGCGGAAATAATAATTCAACAATAAATGAAAATACAACTCGAATAACAGATTACAGAGTGAGAAAAAAAAATAAAGAAAAGAAGCAGCAAAGGTGACGAGTCGAGGAAGTCCTCTTCCCGCAAGACAAAATTTCTCCGGTAGTGCTCTTCGGTCTCGGAAATTCGTCCCCAAAGGTAAAACGTCACAACGTCTCCAAGAGTGTAGCACCACAGGTCTTGGAGCTCCGGCGAACAAAACGAGCGCGTCGAACTGGACTGGCTCTTAAGACTCTATATGCAGAGAGACAGAGAGAGTGGAGAAGATTTCTGAATCTTGGCCAGGCAAATGCATGAGGACGTTATTTATAGGCGAACCTCCACTCAATGCAGAAGGAAAAACCGCGTGGGCATTAAATGCGGACGCGTTTTCGTTGGTGGCAAGAGTTGACCCAGAACGCGTTTCCGTAAATCACGCTGGTAACGTCCCACGAATTTAGCACACGTGTTTTATGTGCTCTTATGAAGTATGGTCCGGTTTGACTTTTCTAACCGGGTGGGTCTCTGATCCGAATCGACCCAAAACTTTATGGACCTGATATCCTACGGTTTGACTTTTCTAACCGGGTGGGTCTCTGATCTGAATCGACCCAAAACTTTATGGACCTGATATCCTAATTTTTGTTCTCCAAAAAATTAGATACCCACTGGGCCCAAGGCCCAAAGTCCAATTGCCAAGAACCAAGACCAAGACCAAGGCCACGGGCGCGGCGCGGCTCGGCTCGGCGCGCGCGCGCGCGCGTGTGGCAACTTTGATTGACTAGCAATCAACTACAATTTATTATACTTCATTATTCCCATACTAATATCATGTATATTAGTATTCCAAAAATTCAATGTGGGATGAATTAAATGACTCATTTAATTCCCAAATTAGGTGTTGAACCTTTCGACTTTCTGATTCAATTTCTTACTCACCGAAAATCGGTGTTGCGAGTATGAATACACAATTCTCATCTACTCCAAGAGTATAACGCACTTGTAACAATTAATTTCCGAGAAATTAATTTCAACACCAAGAATTAATTGGTCAACTATTAAAGTCTCAAATAAACTTTAATACCAATTAATTATAAAATAATACCACCAACTAATTTTCTCTAACAATCCCCCACATGAGTGGAAATTGAACCTATAGACATGCAGACTCACAGTCCAGTTCAAACACAAAATATTACTGCATTTTGATAGATAGTTTGTGGCTTTGAACCTTCCATAGTCAAGCATTACCGAGTACACCGGCAGCCTGGTGGACACATTGCCTTGAACCATTCCGCCTTGGTGTGTACTTAGACAGTAGTACTGACACAATAATATTTCTACGCTCATTTCTTGTTCTCACGTTTTTGTCCGTTTCGGTCATGGACACCCTTTGGATTCATAAGTGTTTAATATCCACTGATATTTGAGGCGGCCTCTCACCTCACACTTACATAGGTGAACTCCTCTTGAGTATCCCGTAATACTCCGTCCCCCACATGGACTTAGGATTCATTAAAAGTCGTATAGACTTAGCCTGTACCACACACGGGTTCTCACTTGGTGTACTGTCCTATAAGGAATGGTCGGGTTACCAAGTGCATTCCCTAACTTCCACAGCTTAGTTTTCCCATTGAACCAAGATCTTGGGATCTCCAGTCAACTTGGTTGGGTTACCACTGTTTCAGCTTACTTTGTGGATTTTAGACCCATTCCTTCTGACAGTTTAGACAATTGATCTCGATTTATACTCTTAGTTAACGGATCCGCAAGATTGTCCTTAGACCTCACATAGTCTATTGACATTACACCACTTGAGATCAATTGTCTCACGGAATTATGTCTACGACGAATGTGTCTAGACTTTCCGTTATACATGTCACTTAAAGCCCTACCAATTGCGGCTTGACAGTCGCAATGTACCATTATCGTAGGTACGGGTTTATCCCAACATGGAATATCCTCGAGGAAATTTCGAAGCCACTCTGCTTCTTCACCAGCTATATCCAAAGCTATGAATTCTGATTCCATGGTGGATCGGGCTATGCATGTTTGCTTAGTCGATCTCCAGGACACAGTCGCACCTCCTATAGTGAATACAAATCCACTGGTGGAGAATGACTCTTTAGTGTCTGAGATCCAATTAGCATCACATTATCCTTCAAGTACAGCAGGATACCTAGTGTACTGTAGCCCAAAGTCGAGAGTATACTTTAAGTACCTCAAGACTCTCCTGAGTGCATTCCAATGCTCATTGCTTGGATTGCTTGTGAATCTACTGAGTTTATTCACCGCACATGCTATATCGGGACGCGTACAATTCGAAATGTACATTATGCTACCGATAACTCTAGCATATTCTTGTTGAGCTACAGGACTACCTCTGTTTTTGCTCAAATGCACACTCATGTCCAAAGGGGACTTTGCAGGTGGATCATCAAAGGCATTGAACTTCTTTAGCACTTTCTCTACATAGTGAGATTGTGTTAAAGATATACCATTTGATGTCCTGCTGATCTTGATTCCTAGAATCACATCAGCAACACCCAAGTCTTTCATGTCGAAGTTTCGACTTAACATGCGTTTCGTACTAATGAGTAAATCATGATCATTACTCATAATGAGCATGTCATCAACGTATAGACACAATATGACAAACCCTTTCGGTGTACTTTTCACGTACACACATTTGTCACACTCATTAATACGAAAGCCATTTGATAACATGGTGCTATCAAATTTCAAATGCCATTGTTTTGGAGCTTGCTTAAGTCCATACAACGACCTCACTAGTTTGCACACCTTTTTCTCATTTCCAGGTGCTGCAAACCCTTCTGGTTGATCCATATATATATATATGTATCCATTTCACCATTTAGAAACGCAGTTTTAACATCCATTTGGTGAATTTCGAGATTGTGCAAAGCAGCAATCGCGATTAGCACCCTAATGGAAGTAATCCTCGTTACCGTTGAATAGGTATCAAAGAAATCGTACCCTTCGATTTGTTTGAACCCTTTTGCCACTAAGCGGGCTTTGTATTTTTCAACTGACCCATCTGCTTTATACTTTCTTTTAAGGATCCATTTGCATCCTAAGGGCTTGCAACCTTGTGGGAGATCAACCAACTCCCACGTGTGGTTTTGCATGATAGAGTCGATTTCACTGTTAATCGCCTCTTGCCAGAGCGGAGCGTCTGGCCTAGATAGAGCATCTTTGATAGTCCTTGGTTCCTCTTCCAACACGTAAGTGATGAAATCGGGACCAAAGGTTTTAACTATCTTAGCTCTCTTGCTGCGTCGTAACTCGCCACTATCTTGAGTGGATGGACCAACATCATTATCAACCTCCTCATTACGAGGTCTTTTGGTTGATATCTCATCTTCCTTGGACTTGCAAGGAAATATATTTTCGAAAAACACAGCGTTTCTCGACTCTATATAAGTGCCTTCTGTCATATCGGGAACTCCTGATTTGTGAATTATAAACCGATAGGCACTACTGTTTAATGCATACCCAACAAATATGCAATCAACCGTTTTAGGGCCGATTTTAATTTGTTTAGGTAGAGGCACTTCAACCTTTGCTAAACACCCCCACACTTTGAGGTATTTATATGACGGTTTCCGCCCCTTCCACAATTCATAAGGAGTAGCATCTTTACTCTTATGCGGAATTTTGTTCAAAATGTGGTTAGCAGATAGAATGGCTTCTCCCCACAAGTTTTGCGGTAAACCGGAGCTAATAAGCATAGCATTCATCATCTCTTTGAGTGTTCGGTTCTTTCGTTCCGCAACACCATTAGATTGAGGCGAGTAAGGAGCAGTAGTTTGATGTATGATTCCGAATTCGGAGCATATCTTCTCAAACGGTGCTACATACTCTCCTCCTCTATCACTACGAACCATTTTGATTCGTCTATTCAACTGGTTTTCCACTTTACTTTCGTACAGTTTAAAAGCGTCTAACGCTTCATCCTTACTGTGCAAAAGGTAAACATAGCAAAACCTTGTACTATCATCTATAAAAGTGATGAAGTACTTTTTCCCACCTCTAGTTTGTACGAATTTTAAGTCACATACATCAGTGTGAATTAATTCTAGAGGTTCTGAGTTCCTTTCAACCGAAGGGAAAGACAACTTTGTCATTTTAGCTTCTACACAAACTTCGCATTTGTAATTTAAATCGATATTTTTTATGTCTAGTAAATTTAAGCTTACTAGTCGTTTTATCGATTTAACGTTTACATGTCCCAATCTGCAGTGCCATAAATCTGAGAACACAGCGATATAAGAAGAAGTAGAAGCTTCTTTATTCATAACAGATTTCCCCTTGGGGTGTACAACAATGGCACTCATCTTAAACAGACCATCGTGGACATACGCACGACCTAAGTACACTGAGTACTTGCTAAGAACAACCCTATTAGACTCAAATACAAGTTTGAAATTATTCTTCACTAGTACAGAGCCGGAGATGAGGTTCTTGCGAATGTCCGGGATATGCAGGACATCTCTCAGTGTGATGTTCTTCTCACTGGTCAGCTTCAGAACAACGTTGCCAACCCCAGCCACCTCAGACGTGGCATGATTCCCCATGTGCAGCTTTCTCCCATTGGCTGGCTCATAGGTCGAGAAAGCATTCCTGTCAGAACAGACATGACAGGTAGCCCCCGTATCAATGAACCATTCCTTTGGGTTGCCCACGAGGTTCACTACAGTGGTCACCGCAGCAAGGTCCTCTTCAGTGAACTCCCCTTCAACCACGTTCGCATTGGACTGCTTGCCCTTGCCTTTGTCATCTTTCTTCGGGGCCTTGCAGAATCTTGCAATGTGGTTCGGCTTTCCACAGTTGTAGCAATCACCCGTAAATTTGGGTCGAGTTACAACTGGTTGTTTACCTTTGTCAGAATTTGGCCTCTTACGCTTCTTTGACTCCATCAAATTAGCTTTGGCCTCTTCCTGACCCTTGTTCCTTTCCAGCCCACCTTCGCGAATCTGAAGTTTGCCTATGACCTCTTCCAAGGTCATACTCTTCTTCTTCAACTTCAAGTGGCTTTGAAACTCCTTCCAGCTTGGAGGCAGTTTCTCAATGACTGCAGCGGCTTGGAAAGCGTCTGGCAGTATCATTCCTTCTGCAGCAATGTTATGCAGAATCAACTGGAATTCTTGAACTTGTTCAACGACAGACTTCGAGTCCACCATCTTGAAGTTCAAGAACTTCCCAACCAAGTACTTCTTAGTACCGGCATCCTCGGCCACATATTTGGCCTCCAAGGAATTCCACATTTCCTTGGCCGTTTTGCACTTCTGGTAGACACTGTACAAAGCATCTGCCAGACCACTCAGAATGTAGTTCTGAGCATAGAAGTCGTGTTCCCACCAGCGGGCACAAACTTCCTCATTCTGCGCATCGTTCTCAACGACCGCAGGCGGGTCCTCAGTAAGGAACCTCGCCAACCTCAAGGTGGTCAGAAAGAACAGCATACGCTGTTGCCACCTCTTGAAGTTTTTACCCGAAAACTTTTTGGGTCTCTCAATTTGGACCACAAAAGATCTCGAATTGTCAAAGGGGAAAGGGCTCACTACTGAGGGATTAGAAGTTTGCCCAAAATGGACAGTTACAGGGGGAACGGGGGTAGTGGTGCCCTGGGGAGTGGGGTTACCAAGAGGAACAACAGTGTTTCCCTGGTTAGCAGACCCCGAATTGTTATTTCCGTCAGTCATTTTGAAAACAGAAAAGAAAATTTTTATCTTGCGATTGTAAAATTAGAAAATAGTTTTGACTGCGGAAATAATAATTCAACAATAAAAGAAAATACAACTCGAATAACAGATTACAGAGTGAGAAAAAAAAATAAAGAAAAGAAGCAGCAAAGGTGACGAGTCGAGGAAGTCCTCTTCCCGCAAGACAAAATTTCCCCGGTAGTGCTCTTCGGTCTCGGAAATTCGTCCCCAAAGGTAAAACGTCACAACGTCTCCAAGAGTGTAGCACCACAGGTCTTGGAGCTCCGGCGAACAAAACGAGCGCGTCGAACTGGACTGGCTCTTAAGACTCTATATGCAGAGAGACAGAGAGAGTGGAGAAGATTTCTGAATCTTGGCCAGGCAAATGCATGAGGACGCTATTTATAGGCGAACCTCCACTCAATGCAGAAGGAAAAACCGCGTGGCCATTAAATGCGGACGCGTTTTCGTTGGTGGCAAGAGTTGACCCAGAACGCGTTTCCGTAAATCACGCTGGTAACGTCCCACGAATTTAGCACACGTGTTTTATGTGCTCTTATGAAGTATGGTCCGGTTTGACTTTTCTAACCGGGTGGGTCTCTGATCCGAATCGACCCAAAACTTTATGGACCTGATATCCTAATTTTTGTTCTCCAAAAAATTAGATACCCACTGTGCCCAAAGTCCAATTGCCAAGAACCAAGTCCAAGTCCAAGTCCAAGGCCGCGGGCGCGCGCGTGTGGCAACTTTGATTGACTAGCAATCAACTACAATTTATTATACTTCATTATTCCCATACTAATATCATGTATATTAGTATTCCAAAAATTCAATGTGGGATGAATTAAATGACTCATTTAATTCCCAAATTAGGTGTTGAACCTTTCGACTTTCCGATTCAATTTCTCACTCACCGAAAATCGGTTTTGCGAGTATGAATACACAATTCTCATCTACTCCAAGAGTAGAACGCACTTGTAACAATTAATTTCCGAGAAATTAATTTCAACACCAAGAATTAATTGGTCAACTATTAAAGTCTCAAATAAATTTTAATACCAATTAATTATAAAATAATACCACCAACTAATTTTCTCTAACAATTACAAATTTACATTACGATAAAATATTGAAAAATAATCCAAATGGAAACCCTCCACGCATGAGTTGGAGAAAAATAACATGAATCTTAAGAACTTCATTAACCAGTAAATATATTATTTAAGTAATTACTTGTTGAGTTGACAAAAGATACGTATCGTTTGGTGAACTTTTCAACAGTAAAAAAAATGTAGATTCACCAACTCTCAGTGAGAAACAGAGCAATCGAAATTGAAAAATTGGGTAAAGTTGTTGATATAAGTTTGCTTAAAAGTTAAAACATAGATCATGTTGATTTTTTCTTGCAAGGATCATTAAATCATACAGCTACGTACTTATTTAGAAGTTAATGATCTGAAGATGACAGCATTAGCATTAGCATTAGCATTAGCATTAGCATTAACATTAGTATTAGCTGGGCAGCACAAAATATTGTCTCAGCTACATCTCTTTACTCGTATTTATTACGTGTTTTACTGATCAGGACACGTCACATATACAATAAAATAATGAATTCAGAATCTGTTTGGATCCATCTAAACGACCAAGTTTTCTAAGGTCTTGTTTGCATTTAGGGAATAAAAATAGGATTTAAATTAAATTGTATTTTTGAATTGGTAGATTGAATTTTAAAAAGTGTACGTATGATAAGTTATTCTTAATTTGTTTAGATTGGGTGATTGAGAGTGTTTTGACACTGAGATCTTAAAATTATCCTTAGTCTTCTTGGTTCTGTCATATATATTTAGCAGTGATGTAAATGGCGGCCGCCTAGGCGCTTGTCAGCACCTACCGCCAACGATTAATGCAAAGCGGTCGTATTTGGCGGAAACCGCGTTTGGCGGCGCCTAGGCGGCCTCGGCGGTAGGCAATGCCTAGGGTTTTTTTTTTAATTTTTTTTAATTTTTAATAACTTTAAAATGTTATATAATTAAAAAGAAAAAAAAATTAAAAAGAAAATAACAAGTTGCACATATGTGGATTGTGAATTGTGGTAGTTTATTAATTTGAACATTTTGTTGGAGATGAGTTTAATTTTACTTAATTACTTTAATTATTAAATTGAATAATAAACAAATTAAGTTGGAAACATGAAACTTTATTACTTTGATAAATATTAAACAAAATATATTTAATAATAAAAAAAGAAGAAAAAAATAAAAAATAAATAAAAACCTTGGCGGCCGCCATCTGCACCCTTGATATTTAGTTAGAAAGATGAGGACAAAGAAAATATATTCTATTAGTAGCAATATTTTGGAAGACATATAATCCCATTAGAGCCCGTTTGTTTGGGAATATGGGATAATAAATCATGTGATATATTTTACTTCATATGTGGAATAAGGAGAGGTATTACAAATACCACCTCTCAAGTGACATTTATAATCAATTGAAATTAGGCAATAAAAGTGCGGGCTTGTCAATTTTACCGGGTCTTTGGTAAATAATATATATTTTAACAAACAGTGGAATTCGTGGGATAACCATCAATATCTCTTCTTTTCCAGGCAAACAAACGGGTTCTTATAGTTTTAGTCTTGTGTACGTCAGGTGCACCATGCAATTGACGCACACAATAGACTTACTTTCTAACTCCGTTTAAATATTGATCGAAAACTTATTCGACAATTGAAGGACAAAAACCCAAAATAAATCCAGACCATTAATCTTTCAAATCGAAAACTTATTCGACAATTGAGGGACAAAAATGCAAAACAAATCCGGACCATTAATCTTTCAAACCAAACAACAGATTATCTCGGATAAATAATCCAATCAAGACGAATCCCCGTGACCCACAGTGAATAAAAACTTGTATATCATATAGACCAATAATTTACAAATCAAGAAACAAGAATGCAAAACACAATATTTAGCTAGGTCATAAACATGAGTTACAAAACTTATGCTATTGCTCTATTTAGAAGGCACAAAAACTTAACACCACCGGTGTACAAATGAACCACTCACTCCTAAGGCCTGGCCTAGACATAAGATTCAGCAACTGTTATCTCGGGCCGGAAAGGCGAACAGCGGATAGATATGCATCGCTGTTGCAATCCGACGGCCCAGAAGACGTCCCCTCGCTGATCGTCTTAAAGAAAGTCGAGTAAAGGCGGGATCCGAGCTGAGAAGCCACCGGCGGTTGAGGGACGGGGCTGAGCCCTTCGAGCATTTGCACAACTTTCGTCATCGGGGGCCGTAAATACATATCATCCTGTATACACCACAATGCAACCCTAATTGCTATTTCCACTCTCTCATCCTCTTCATCCACCTGCATTGTGCCATCAATGAGGTCTTTAATTTTCCCTTCTTCCAACATCTTGAAAGCATATGACGGGAAGTGAGACTTCTCCGAAGTCTCTGATGCATCGTAGTTTTTCCGCCCACCAATCAGCTCGAGCAACACCATCCCATAACTGTAAACGTCGCTCTTTTCCGATATTGCGTAGTTAGTGATCCATTCCGGCGCGAGGTACCCTCTCGTCCCCCTCATCGTTGTAAAAACGTGGCTTTGTTCTCGTGTCATGAGCTTGGCGAGCCCAAAGTCGGAGACTTTAGCCATGAAATGATCGTCTAGAAGGACGTTTTCGGGCTTTATGTCGCAATGTATGATCTTTACATCGCAGTCTTCGTGGAGATAAGCCAGGCCTTTAGCTGTCCCCACAGCAATGTTGTACCTTGTGTTCCAATCTAACATGAATTCATCTCCTTTCCCTTTCTTGAAAAGCCATTTTTCTAACGACCCGTTTGCCATGAACTCGTACACAAGGAGACGGTGGCTTCCTTCAGCACAGAAGCCCTTAAGCCTCACCAAGTGAAGATGATGGATGCTTCCGATGATGCTAACTTCAGCTCGAAACTCTTTCTTACCCTGCCCGATCCCTTCCAGTTTTTTCACAGCCACACGAGTCCCATCGGGCAGGGAGCCCTGATAAACCGAACCGAACCCGCCTTGCCCGAGTTTCACAACAAAGTTATTTGTCGCAGTTTGGAGATCTTTGTAGCTAAAACGAACAGGCATCCCGGATAAACCTTCCAAGAAATTATCCTCTTCCGAGCTGTCCTTAGGAGTATCCGGAAGTTTCTTGCCCCTCTTATACAATCGGAATCCAGCAAAAACGAGCGCTAAAATAACAACAACCGTCACTATCACTATCACAACGATTACGGGAAAGTGCTTATCACCACTATCTCCACCCCCGCCTCCATTTGTGGAGATTTTGATGAAGGACTTATAGTCGCCCCCCTGGATGGATCCTTCCATGCTTCCGATCTCATTAAACAGATAGCAATTCCCCGACCTGGTATCGTAGAACATAGCCCCACACGAACAATTTCCACGACAAGACTCTTTGCAGCCATCTAAGGTCGTTTTATTGAACGGCTGAACGAATGCCAGAGCGAAATAACCTAGCCCATCACCCCCACTCACAAGATCCACCGGACCTTTAGAGTTATCGCACGAAGAAATAGTCATGGACTTGCAAGACGGGATGGCCGATGGGCACTGGCATTTGTTTCCAGGATAACAAACGTAGTAGGGGTCACAAGCTGCAGGCCTGCTGCATTGTTCTGCAGGTATTCTTATCGAGGCTGGATTAGTGGACCCCGCTTGAAGCATCGTGAACGAGACGAACCCGTCGCTACCAATCACCGCCACCCACGTGGAGTTAGCGTTGTTCCCGTCCGAAAAGATGAATTGCCAAAGTAGCACCTTGGTTGAATCGTAAAATTTCCAAGAATTGCCACTTAGAACCGCAGATGAAACTTGACCGCCCTGTTTATTGATGGTTATTCGACTATCACGTCCCATGGACCAATACGTCTGTGGGGGACGAAAACCCGCGGAAAGAATCATGTCCCCCGATTTTATCTGGAGCGAGTAGGTCAAGTTATTCGAACCGGGATCACTGGTAAGGCTCATCCCTTGGGAGAATTCTTGATTGGAGAGCAGGGTATCAGTTGGATGGCTAAAACTTTGCCAAATTACGTTCCCATCATCTCCAACCATAACCAAATTACCAGAATCGAGCAATCGCATAGACGAAACACCTTTATTAGCAGTATTGGAGGACCAGATTGTGGATCCCCCACTCTGTAAGAAAGCATTTCCAGTAGCATCAAACTGAAAGCTATCAGAATTCTGAACAGGGGAGCCTCTGTTAGCAGCCCAAACTACAGTGGAGCTGCTCTTGTGAATCACGACCAGCAGAAACTTAGTGACGTCTGGAGTCGTTTCGAATCCAAAACCGAAATTCGAGTTATTGGATATTAGAAACAACCCATCATTGTCTATCCAAAACATTTGTGAACCTTTGAACCCTAGCTTCAATTCCCCAATATTTTGCACACTCCCAGTGCAAATTTCCACCAACAACACACATAAAATTGAAATGTGCAGAAACCCCATGACCACATAAAGAAATTTCTTCACAAACAACAACCACAAAAGATCAACTCACAAAAGTGATAACCAAACCAAATTTGGGTTCCTCATTTTGCCCAGCTGTCCTAATGTGAACCAGATAATATTCAACTCTTTGCTTAACGTCACAATCTTGAATCTTGAGAAATTTCAACAAGTCCCGCAATTCTGAAAACTGCAAACAACATAAACACGCCAAACAAAACCCAATAAGCTCATGAATTCAAAATTTTGGCATCCGAATGTAGTCATAAAAGCTCTGGAAATGACAAAAAAACTAGCAAAATTCTCAATAGAAAAGAAACTTCCGACAATGTAAAGCTACCTTTCATAAAAAATATTCACCAATGAATTCAAGCAGGAAATTACACAAAAAAAATTAAAGATATGATCCCTGAAAAACAGACCACAAAAAAGTAGAGCACCTACACAAATTGAACCACAAGTGGCAAAAATAAAGAAAGAAAACTCAATCTTTATGAGGAGAATTCTACTGCCAAAAAAAAGAAGTCATTATAATTAATGAAGGTAGGTTAGAAAGTAGTACAACATGCATATGCATACATACCAGTTTGTATCTATCAGTGTTTGGCGAAGATTGCAGAAGATGAAGATACACAAGTGGGTTCTGAAAAACAGGCAATTTTCCCTGATTTGAAGGCCAAAAATACAAAATTGATTATATTTAGATGAATCTGTTTCTGCTTATGTCAAAGGTGTTGAGAGATCTGAGGTGGGCATTAACTTTTAGTTTCTTTCACTAAGATTTGTCCAAAATACAGGTGGGCTATTAATAAATTATGGGGCATGCCCAATTTTTTAAAAAACCGATTAAATAAAAGAGGGTGGGTTGAATTGATATATCCTTAGTTAATACCTATGTTGTAAAGGTGCGGGGGCGCGGGGCAATACGATACGGATACGGGTACGGGGATACAATTTTTAAAAAAAATTAGGGTGCGATTCGTCAAGGATACGTCTGTTTATTTATATTTTATTATATATAATACTTAAAAAAATAAATATATTTTGAAATTTTGTAAATTGAATGTGTATAATTCATATTATCTCTGACCCAACACTTAAACATATTCAATAATTTAATATAATTAAGTAACCAAAAATCAATTAAAGTTTCATTAGCGTAATTTATACGTCATAAGAGTGATTTCAATATAAAACAAGTGTCACATTGTCAATTTAAATTATATTATATAATAAATTTCAATTGAAAAATGCTTAATAAATAGGATTCGCGAGAAGGATTCGAGTATCCGTTAGTGGATTCGCCACGTGGCAGCTGAATTCGCCACGTGGAGAATCCGATACTGCATAGTTATATTTTTAGAAGAATCCGTGCATCATAGGTTAATACCTTCTTCTTATCTATCAAGATTGGTTTGTGTTGCAATTGTGCTTACCTTGTGTGATGCAAGTTTTCAAGATTAGTAAAAATGGGATATAATTTTTTATATAATTTTATTTTATTCAGATATTCAAATAATTTAGGGGATCCATTGAAAGAAGAGCAAAATTTTATATTAGAAAGAAACATACTCCTAAATTTTAAGGGTGATATTTGACTTGATATCCGATAAACATCTTTTATTAGATGAATTATATATTATTGTCGAATTGTGTAGGTTATTAAAGACGTGACATAATTACTCGGTAATATTTTTAAGTTGTGGCGGTGATATTTGACTTTTATTCGATATACACCTATTATTAGATGGAGACAAGGTTTTCTATGAAAAGTTTCATTGTATCAAGTCAATACTCTTAGTTGTGTTCACTGATACCATTAGACTTGTAAACTAAAATCACAGTATTGTAAGCTATTATGATATCAGTGAATGCATTTAATGGAATCAGTTTCATACTATAAACAAATTTCACATGAGACTTAATTAGTTTCATACTATGAACATGTATCACATGAGATTTACTCTTAGTTGAATTACGCCGTCCTACAAAGATGGACTTAAAAAAAAAAGTTGACACAAATTAAAGAATTAAAGTTATTATAAATAGATCATTTAATTTCTGTTTAATTTTTTCATTTAGACTACTAAATTCCAAGAAAATTACTAGTAACTAGATCCATCAAATATGAGTTAAAATGAAAATACAACACTACAAAAATAAGCTGATTTAAAGAGGGTTTTAACGAGGGAATTAAAGATAGAGAGGGTATTGAAGAGGGATTTATTCCCTCTCCAAAATGCTCGTCGCCAATCTGTACACGAGAGAAAAACGAATCCCTCGAAAAATGGAGAGGGTTTTAACGAGGGAATGAAACCCTGGGGAACGGGGCACGAGGGAAATATCCCTCTTTAATGCCCTCGGGAACAGAGCGCGAGGGAATTAAATCCCTCTTCAACCCTGACGTGACAGGCGGGCATTGGCGAGGGAATTTTCCCTCGGCTGACGTGGCGAGGGAAATTCCCTCGTGCACTTCCCTCGTGTTGTTCCCTCCGAAAAAAATTTAGCGCGAGGGAATTAAATCCCTCTTCAACCCTGACGTGACAGGCGGGCATTGGCGAGAGAATTTTCCCTCGGCTGACGTGGCGAGGGAAATTCCCTCGTGCACTTCCCTCGTGTTGTTCCCTCCGAAAAAAAAATAAATTTCTTGGGTTTAGAACCCACGACCTCAAGCACAACCCCTCCCCCCGGATCCGCTAGGCTAGCACCCTCCCATCTCACTCTTAACTTTAATTTGGCGAATTTCGCCCCCCTTAAGTTTCGAACACGCAACCTCCATGTATGCGTAGGCCTTACGTGTTTCGCCATGCCGCTTGGACAAGGCTATTTACTTGTTATGTTTTAGGGTGTAATATATATATTTCATATATTTTTGTGTTATATATTTTAAATATCATACTAATTAATATTAATTGTTTGTTATACTTTATATGTAAATTATTATTACATATAAAATTAAACTATCACTTGTATATATTATTTTTATTATTTATAATATTAAAATATTTTTAATGAACACATCAATAAATTCTTTTTCACTACTTACTAATATGTGTACATTTATATTTAGCTTTTTAAATTCTTTTTCACTAATTACTAATATGTATATATATATATATAAATGATCTTTTTTTTAAATCAATTAAATTATAAAATACATATTTTTTAAATTATTTTTCACTACTTACTAATATGTGTACATATATACACATATATTGATCGTTTTAATTTTAAAAAAATCAATAAAATTATAAAATAAATACTTTTTATATTCTATTTCACTATTTACTAACATATATCAATATATACTCATATGATTGTTTTATTAAAATATATTCAATAAAGTTGTAAAATAATTTTTAAATTTTTTTTTCACTATGTATCAATATAAACACTTATATTCGTCTTTTTTTATTATAAAATTCAATAAAACTATAAAATAAATATCTTTTTCACTATTTACTAACATGTATTTGTTAAATACAGATTAAAACACTTTCTTCCACTAGGGCTCGGTGAAACCTATGGGGTGGCCGATCGTAAATATTTTACAACACATATTCTACAACAAACAACAATTATTCATCATCGATCACCACTCCTTCCACTCAACATGTATAATTCTTTTCATCAAAATAAACCAAATTCATTTCCATAATTAATATAATAGATATATATATATATATATATATATATTAACAAAATTAATCATTTAATTAATGTCCATTAATGATCTAATTATAATACTACACAAGTATAACAACTATTTACTTAAACAAATTAATTAATTAATCGGTCTTATACCTTCATGCATGTATGTATTATAATAAAATTAATTAATTTTTACTAATTAATTATCTAATATCTAATAATAATACACAAATATATATATATATATATATATATATATATATATATATATATATATAGAATTAACAATTAATACTTAAATAATTGAACAAGTTAATTATATATATCTATATACGTACACTTAATTATACATATATATGTACACTTAATATATATATAAATGCATGCATGATAATTAACAAATAGTTTAAAATGGTGAGGGAATGAAAACCCTCATGAAGAGGAACGCAAAGTTGGAAAGGGAAATTTCCCTCGGGAAATGGAATCCAAAATTGGTGAGGGAAATTTCCCTCGTGAACCGTGATTAGGCGTGAAATTGTCATGATTCGTAGCTTGAAATACCCCAATCTTGGTCGAGTTTATAGAGTATTTAGAGTCAATTGAGCATTATTTCTACACATTGATGAATTTGTCTCTTTGATGCTCATAGGTGAATAGAGGATGAAAAACGGAGTTCGTAGGACTTTGAATCAACTCAAACGGATGCCCGGATGAGAAGATATTGAAGAAATACGATTGGTATTAGTGCGGACGAGGAAAAGTATCACTTGGGAGGAGTTAGAAGTCACTCGAGTGACTAGGTCGAGCGCCCCCGCTCGAGCGCATTGCTCGAGCGCCTAAACGTACAGAACTATTCTTGCGCTCGAGCAGCTCGAGCGCCACCGCTCGAGCGAATTGCTCGAGCGCCCAAAACATACAGTGAGATTTCAACGCTCGACCAGCTCGAGCGGAACCGCTCGAGCGATTGTGTCATTCGAGCTACACTGCTCGAGCGGGACCGCTCGAGCGTTTTGCTCGAGCGCCCGTGGATTTTTGCCTCCGGATGCGTATTTTCGGCTCATTAACTCCCGTTTCGACCCGTGCCTATATATACCTCTTCAAAACACGTTTTGAGAGATCCCCAACTTTTAGAAATACTTTTAGACTTAGTTTTTGGAGAGGAAGGATACGAGCAAGCTTTACTTTTACGTTGTTAAGGTTTTTCATACGAATTATAGTTTCTTTTCTTTCTTAGTTGCTTTTAATTAGCTCGATTACTTTTAACGCTTTAAACTTCATTTTTATCAATTCAATTTCAGTTCTTCGTATTTATTTTCTTTTAAAACCCTAGTTCATGTTTCTTATTTTCTTCGTTCAATTCATTATGTTTATGTTCGTAGTTTCTTCGTTTGCTTTTATGTTTGTTACAACCATGTCCGGCTAAAACCCTTGCATGCTTAGGTTAGGATGAACTCGTAGAAGTAGGATGTGGGTACATAATTAGGGTAGTTGGTGACGTTAGTTTTAATTCTCTTAGTTAATGAATTCTTATAATTAATCTGAACTTTACCTTTAAATTTAGTACGAAAGTGTTAGAGAGAGGACGACCGCATCACTCAATAACAACTAGTAGTCTTAACGAGAAGGTTTAGGAAAGGTTAATTCATTTACCGGTTTAGCGAAGGAGGACGACCGCATCACCTTAGTTAAATTAGGGTCTCATTAATTGAGCACAATCTATTAACTTGTTAGTAGATTAGTGAAGTCGAGTGTTAGGGTAAAGTATTAGGGTTTAGAATCTTGAGCTTTCACCTTGCATTCTTTTACTTAGGTTAATTCTTGTTTGTCACGATTACTTTGATTATGTACCTGCTCCGTTAGTATACGTAGGGATTCCTATCCTAAGCATCACCATCTCTCATTTGAACACAACCCTTAGTTAATTTAATTGCTTTAGTATTTTAGTTTACTTAGTTTATTTTAGTCTTTTAATTAATCTTTCCAAAAACCCAAAAACATCACACTCATATTAATTACGACGCGTAGATCTTCAGGGATCTATTCGCATATACACCATCCCTTGGGTTCGATAATACTTGGTCCCTATACTTGCCCATACTACAGTGAACCCGTACTCTTGCGGGGTAGCTACTAGTAGAAGCTAGTGTAGTCGCTTCAAGTCAATGGCGCCGTTGCCGGGGATGGCGTTGTATGCTTTTGAATAGGACTTGTAGATAGCTTAGTATTTGAGTGAGTTGCTTGAAGGCTTGTCTCTAAAGGAGTAAAGGTATCAAAGAAGTGGAGATTGAAGGAACCAACTTGAGACACGGGAATGTGCAAAGCTATTGAGAGAAATTGAATTATTTGGTTGAGGTAACCCACAACCCCAAACTTAGATCTCTAGCAAGGTCGAAGTTTGGGGGGGTGGAGATTTTTATGTTTCTTGTTACATTGCACATGCATGCACGCCCTTATCTTTGAGTTGAGTTTGATTGATTATTGGTTAGTTGAGATACTCCTTGGGGTGATTTTGAGTTGATTTGCTATTGCATATTTTATGCCTATCAATCATCTTATGCTTGTTGATTGCTATCTTTGAGTATGATTTGATGAGTAGAGTGAGTTGTAAGAGTGAGTTAGAAATTCTTTTGTGTGAGTGTTTGAGTTTGAGCTGATTAGGGAGAGAACCCGTATGCTTATGAGTTTTCTTTTGAGTACTTGTGTGATGAGAGTGAGAATGCACTAGGACTAGCATGGATGTGAAAGCCGTGAGCTTTTGAGCCTTATGAGATTTTTAATGCATGATTTAATCTCTTCGTTTGTGAGTGAATCATCACCTTAGAGGATGCTAGAACTTGCATGTGCTCGTGCTTCTTGATTGTGTCTAGTTTGATATTGCCGAATGTGATCTTAGGCCATCTTTGATTTTATTGAGTCACTTAGCCAAAAATTTTCCTTACCAATGACATTGAATCCCTTGTTAGCCCCTTTGAGCCTAAAGCATATTTTATTTGCTAGCACATATGAACACTATTCTAATTCCTGAGCCTTTTTGTCCCAATTTGAGTGGAGAATAGGAAAGTGTGAATATGAAGGGAGTGAATTGAGTTGAAAAAAAAGAAATGTTATTTGTTGAGTGAATATGAGAAGAAGGTGTGATGAAGTTATGAGATGTGGGAAAAAGAGAAAAAATTAAGAATGAGCAAAAGAAAAAAAATGAGCTCATGTGTTTGTGCGAAAAAGAAAAAAAAGTGAAGTGATTGAAAAAAAAAGTGAAAAGAGTTAGAAAAAAAATTGAAGTGTTGAGAGAAGTGGAATTGAAAGAGTGTTGATTGAATATGTTTGAAGTAGTCTGTTCCTAATCTCGAAGTGCCAAAGTTTGATTTTCTATTCTCCATTCACTTGAGTCACTTTACCAAATTGTTATCCCACCTGTCCAAAGAGCCTACATTACAACGTTGAGAAAAGTCCTTTTTGATTCGGCATTGATTTCTAGAGTATGGTCGGAGTTGAGAGTGCTTACAAGCCTATGGTTGCCGATATGAGTGATTGATTGTTTGAGTGAGTCCCTTAATCATTGATATACACTTGTGAGGGAGTGAAACACATCGTTGAGTGCACATCCATGCTTGATCTTGGTGTTTCTTATTATTGTTGCATGAGTACGATAAAAGAAAGTGAATGAGTATACGGGTGATTGACTTTTGAAGCTCGAGTTCATTTGCTTGCATGATTGAATTTTTTTGACTCATTCCTAACAATTTCACTTGACTTATTATTTCATTGCTTGGGGACAAGCAATATGGTAAGTTTGGGGGGGGTTGATTAGGCGTGAAATTGTCATGATTCGTAGCTTGAAATACCCCAATCTTGGTCGAGTTTATAGAGTATTTAGAGTCAATTGAGCATTATTTCTACACATTGATGAATTTGTCTCTTTGATGCTCATAGGTGAATAGAGGACGAAAAACGGAGTTCGTAGGACTTTGAATCAACTCAAACGGATGCCCGGATGAGAAGATATTGAAGAAATACGATTGGTATTAGTGCGGACGAGGAAAAGTATCACTTGGGAGGAGTTAGAAGTCACTCGAGTGACTAGGTCGAGCGCCCCCGCTCGAGCGCATTGCTCGAGCGCCTAAACGTACAGAACTATTCTTGCGCTCAAGCAGCTCGAGCGCCACCGCTCGAGCGAATTGCTCGAGCGCCCAAAACATACAGTGAGATTTCAACGCTCGACCAGCTCGAGCGGAACCGCTCGAGCGATTGTGTCATTCGAGCTACACTGCTCGAGCGGGACCGCTCGAGCGTTTTGCTCGAGCGCCCGTGGATTTTTGCCTCCAGATGCGTATTTTCGGCCCATTAACTCCCGTTTCGACCCGTGCCTATATATACTTCTTCAAAACACGTTTTGAGAGATCCCCAACTTTTAGAAATACTTTTAGACTTAGTTTTTGGAGAGGAAGGAGACGAGCAAGCTTTACTTTTACGTTGTTAAGGTTTTTCATACGAATTATAGTTTCTTTTCTTTCTTAGTTGCTTTTAATTAGCTCGATTACTTTTAACGCTTTAAACTTCATTTTTATCAATTCAATTTCAGTTCTTCGTATTTATTTTCTTTTAAAACCCTAGTTCATGTTTCTTATTTTCTTCGTTCAATTCATTATGTTTATGTTCGTAGTTTCTTCGTTTGCTTTTATGTTTGTTACAACCATGTCCGGCTAAAACCCTTGCATGCTTAGGTTAGGATGAACTCGTAGAAGTAGGATGTGGGTACATAATTAGGGTAGTTGGTGACGTTAGTTTTAATTCTCTTAGTTAATGAATTCTTATAATTAATCTGAACTTTACCTTTAAATTTAGTACGAAAGTGTTAGAGAGAGGACGACCGCATCACTCAATAACAACTAGTAGTCTTAACGAGAAGGTTTAGGAAAGGTTAATTCATTTACCGGTTTAGCGAAGGAGGACGACCGCATCACCTTAGTTAAATTAGGGTCTCATTAATTGAGCACAATCTATTAACTTGTTAGTAGATTAGTGAAGTCGAGTGTTAGGGTAAAGTATTAGGGTTTAGAATCTTGAGCTTTCACCTTGCATTCTTTTACTTAGGTTAATTCTTGTTTGTCACGATTACTTTGATTATGTACCTGCTCCGTTAGTATACGTAGGGATTCCTATCCTAAGCATCACCATCTCTCATTAGAACACAACCCTTAGTTAATTTAATTGCTTTAGTATTTTAGTTTACTTAGTTTATTTCAGTCTTTTAATTAATCTTTCCAAAAACCCAAAAACATCACACTCATATTAATTACGACGCGTAGATCTTCAGGGATCTATTCGCATATACACCATCCCTTGGGTTCGATAATACTTGGTCCCTATACTTGCCCATACTACAGTGAACTCGTACTCTTGCGGGGTAGCTACTAGTAGAAGCTAGTGTAGTCGCTTCAAGTCAATGGCGCCGTTGCCGGGGATGGCGTTGTATGCTTTTGAATAGGACTTGTAGATAGCTTAGTATTTGAGTGAGTTGCTTGAAGGCTTGTCTCTAAAGGAGTAAAGGTATCAAAGAAGTGGAGATTGAAGGAACCAACTTGAGACACGGGAATGTGCAAAGCTATTGAGAGAAATTGAATTATTTGGTTGAGGTAACCCACAACCCCAAACTTAGATCTCTAGCAAGGTCGAAGTTTGGGGGGGTGGAGATTTTTATGTTTCTTGTTACATTGCACATGCATGCACGCCCTTATCTTTGAGTTGAGTTTGATTGATTATTGGTTAGTTGAGATACTCCTTGGGGTGATTTTGAGTTGATTTGCTATTGCATATTTTATGCCTATCAATCATCTTATGCTTGTTGATTGCTATCTTTGAGTATGATTTGATGAGTAGAGTGAGTTGTAAGAGTGAGTTAGAAATTCTTTTGTGTGAGTGTTTGAGTTTGAGCTGATTAGGGAGAGAACCCGTATGCTTATGAGTTTTCTTTTGAGTACTTGTGTGATGAGAGTGAGAATGCACTAGGACTAGCATGGATGTGAAAGCCGTGAGCTTTTGAGCCTTATGAGATTTTTAATGCATGATTTAATCTCTTCGTTTGTGAGTGAATCATCACCTTAGAGGATGCTAGAACTTGCATGTGCTCGTGCTTCTTGATTGTGTCTAGTTTGATATTGCCGAATGTGATCTTAGGCCATCTTTGATTTTATTGAGTCACTTAGCCAAAAATTTTCCTTACCAATGACATTGAATCCCTTGTTAGCCCCTTTGAGCCTAAAGCATATTTTATTTGCTAGCACATATGAACACTATTCTAATTCCTGAGCCTTTTTGTCCCAATTTGAGTGGAGAATAGGAAAGTGTGAATATGAAGGGAGTGAATTGAGTTGAAAAAAAAGAAATGTTGTTTGTTGAGTGAATATGAGAAGAAGGTGTGATGAAGTTATGAGATGTGGGAAAAAGAGAAAAAATTAAGAATGAGCAAAAGAAAAAAAATGAGCTCATGTGTTTGTGCGAAAAAGAAAAAAAAGTGAAGTGATTGAAAAAAAAAAGTGAAAAGAGTTAGAAAAAAAATTGAAGTGTTGAGAGAAGTGGAATTGAAAGAGTGTTGATTGAATATGTTTGAAGTAGTCTGTTCCTAATCTCGAAGTGCCAAAGTTTGATTTTCTATTCTCCATTCACTTGAGTCACTTTACCAAATTGTTATCCCACCTGTCCAAAGAGCCTACATTACAACGTTGAGAAAAGTCCTTTTTGATTCGGCATTGATTTCTAGAGTATGGTCGGAGTTGAGAGTGCTTACAAGCCTATGGTTGTCGATATGAGTGATTGATTGTTTGAGTGAGTCCCTTAATCATTGATATACACTTGTGAGGGAGTGAAACACATCGTTGAGTGCACATCCATGCTTGATCTTGGTGTTTCTTATTATTGTTGCATGAGTACGATAAAAGAAAGTGAATGAGTATACGGGTGATTGACTTTTGAAGCTCGAGTTCATTTGCTTGCATGATTGAATTTTTTTGACTCATTCCTAACAATTTCACTTGACTTATTATTTCATTGCTTGGGGACAAGCAATATGGTAAGTTTGGGGGGGGTTGATTAGGCGTGAAATTGTCATGATTCGTAGCTTGAAATACCCCAATCTTGGTCGAGTTTATAGAGTATTTAGAGTCAATTGAGCATTATTTCTACACATTGATGAATTTGTCTCTTTGATGCTCATAGGTGAATAGAGGACGAAAAACGGAGTTCGTAGGACTTTGAATCAACTCAAACGGATGCCCGGATGAGAAGATATTGAAGAAATACGATTGGTATTAGTGCGGACGAGGAAAAGTATCACTTGGGAGGAGTTAGAAGTCACTCGAGTGACTAGGTCGAGCGCCCCCGCTCGAGCGCATTGCTCGAGCGCCTAAACGTACAGAACTATTCTTGCGCTCAAGCAGCTCGAGCGCCACCGCTCGAGCGAATTGCTCGAGCGCCCAAAACATACAGTGAGATTTCAACGCTCGACCAGCTCGAGCGGAACCGCTCGAGCGATTGTGTCATTCGAGCTACACTGCTCGAGCGGGACCGCTCGAGCGTTTTGCTCGAGCGCCCGTGGATTTTTGCCTCCGGATGCGTATTTTCGGCCCATTAACTCCCGTTTCGACCCGTGCCTATATATACTTCTTCAAAACACGTTTTGAGAGATCCCCAACTTTTAGAAATACTTTTAGACTTAGTTTTTGGAGAGGAAGGAGACGAGCAAGCTTTACTTTTACGTTGTTAAGGTTTTTCATACGAATTATAGTTTCTTTTCTTTCTTAGTTGCTTTTAATTAGCTCGATTACTTTTAACGCTTTAAACTTCATTTTTATCAATTCAATTTCAGTTCTTCGTATTTATTTTCTTTTAAAACCCTAGTTCATGTTTCTTATTTTCTTCGTTCAATTCATTATGTTTATGTTCGTAGTTTCTTCGTTTGCTTTTATGTTTGTTACAACCATGTCCGGCTAAAACCCTTGCATGCTTAGGTTAGGATGAACTCGTAGAAGTAGGATGTGGGTACATAATTAGGGTAGTTGGTGACGTTAGTTTTAATTCTCTTAGTTAATGAATTCTTATAATTAATCTGAACTTTACCTTTAAATTTAGTACGAAAGTGTTAGAGAGAGGACGACCGCATCACTCAATAACAACTAGTAGTCTTAACGAGAAGGTTTAGGAAAGGTTAATTCATTTACCGGTTTAGCGAAGGAGGACGACCGCATCACCTTAGTTAAATTAGGGTCTCATTAATTGAGCACAATCTATTAACTTGTTAGTAGATTAGTGAAGTCGAGTGTTAGGGTAAAGTATTAGGGTTTAGAATCTTGAGCTTTCACCTTGCATTCATTTACTTAGGTTAATTCTTGTTTGTCACGATTACTTTGATTATGTACCTGCTCCGTTAGTATACGTAGGGATTCCTATCCTAAGCATCACCATCTCTCATTAGAACACAACCCTTAGTTACTTTAATTGCTTTAGTATTTTAGTTTACTTAGTTTATTTCAGTCTTTTAATTAATATTTCCAAAAACCCAAAAACATCACACTCATATTAATTACGACGCGTAGATCTTCAGGGATCTATTCGCATATACACCATCCCTTGGGTTCGATAATACTTGGTCCCTATACTTGCCCATACTACAGTGAACCCGTACTGTTGCGGGGTAGCTACTAGTAGAAGCTAGTGTAGTCGCTTCAAGTCAAACCGGTCGTGTCAGACCTGGACGAGGGATAAATCTCTCGTGAATTTGCAGAGGGTGTTTCCCTCGTTAAATCCCTCGTCTTATGCTCGTGGGACCAAACTTTACTCGCTAGTTCCCTCTTTGTAGGCGAGGGAAATTGTACCCTCGTGAATTCTCTCGTTCAAAATATTTGCTCGGGAATGCCCTCTTTAATGTCGAGGGCTTCATTTCCCTCTTTAAATTTCCTCGGCAAATAAAGGTTTTTTTGTAGTGCAAATTTAATAATATTTTAAATATATTAAGTGATCTATTTTTATGGCACATGTATAAATAGAAAGTAATTTTATTTGTGTAGTATGGAGGGATATATATTGTTGAAATATGTGTGTGTATACCTTAGAAAAATTAGTCAACAAATTGAAACATAAAGCCAACTAAAAGTTAATGTAGACTCGTGTTTGATGTAAAGAAATTCAAACCAATGGTGAACATTCCATATTTGAATTTGCATAGCTTCTAATTGATAGAATTGAATAGGGGGTAGTAAATAATGGTACACAATGAATCCACGTTACTGTTCTTTTTTTTTTTTTTTTAAATGAAAGGTAAAAATAATGACTCAGAATACCTAGTTTCACAGCATAAGTAGAGATGAAACGACCACTTCATTTATTCCACTTCATCTAAAAAATTACGTTATTGTCCTTCAATTTTTTATTTTTTACATTATTGTTTAGATTGTGATTAAATTGTTAGGCATATATTGAATTGATTCCAAACGAGAAATGGGTATTTTTATTTGTTGGCACATTCCACCTGGGACTATTGCACTTTCATCAATAGTAGGAGTAATAGAAAAAGTAAAGGATCAACACTTTCTGCATTTGACTATATGTCACTTTTATCAATAACTAGATGACTATCCCGCATAAAAATGCGGGGTTGTTCGCAAAATTAATTTAAAATTTTATATTTTATTAACACATCGTTACATTATTAATTCAATTTATTTTATTACACACACATACTGTACGCATTTTAATTACATATGCATTATATATATTTAAATAAATTTGATCATCGTAAAATAATATAATTATATTATACAATAAAAAAATCAATATTATGGCTAAACTGGTAAACATCATAACAATTGCTCATGAGGTATAGGGTTCAAATCTATTTGCATGCCCATTTTTTATTATTATTATTATTATTAAATTCCTTATTATATAAGGTTACATAAATGACATATAAGCGACACGTAGACGAAGTAGATGACACGTAAGCATTCGACACATAGTCGAAATTAAACTAAAAATGACACATAAGCATATCAAACTCCCTATTAGTATAATAGAGGACTTTTATTAAACACTACCAAATATCAATAAATATTTTCACATTTAGAAGAAAGATATATATATATATATATATATTTAACTTAAGTTATGTATAATACATATTCAAATTTTATAACAATTCATAGTTAGCTTAATTGGTAAACATAATAAAAGGTCTTCATGAGGTCCTTGGTTCAATCCCAACTAAAATCAACTTTTTTTATTAGACTTCTTCTTATGAAAGATCACAATGTCACATGAATGACACATAGGATAAAGTGACACACAATCATGCCACGTAGGATAAAGTGACACACAATCATGTCACGTAAGACTTGACACATAAGCGAAATGCACCAGAAGTCGACACATAAACGAAATGCACCAGAAATCGACACATCAACAAAATAAACTTCCTATTAGTATAATAAGGAATAATAAAACATTTTAAGGATTAATGAGAAAATAAGTAAATGAACAAAATATGTTTAATTTAAATACACCACGTGATCTGTTTAAGTTACACACAAAATTCTCTTTCTTTTATTAAACATGTCCCTCTATAATGTTAGAGTTATTACAAGCAATAATGTTGTAATACAATTTAATAATACATATTAATGTGATTTGTTTGGTTATTTTGTTAATGGGTTGAAATAAATTGAATTTGCCAAAATATTGGGTCTAGCGATGGATGGGTGAATTTTTTTTTGATCAGTAAACGGTCAATTTTATTTCATCCACAAAAACTTACAAAGGCATGAGTAATACTTTTACAACATAGATACTCCAAAACTAGAGCCTTTCTTGTAAAGAGACATATTGTGTTTATACTCCCACTACTAATCTAGGATTTTCTAACCAGATTTGAAAATTGAAATCTTTCCACCTCTTCTCCTTGTTTGCGAACCAACTCCATATCCTTATTTTCAACTCATCCACTAACTTTTCAGAAGAACAATCCTCTTGCTCAAAAATCTTCTTATTTCTCCTCTTCCATATCAACCAAGTAGTGCATTCCCATAAACTCACAGCAACCATTTTACCTTTCCTCCCCTTAAGAAGTCTACTAAAGTGGAGTAGATTTCGAAGGGGATTTGAGGAGAAAACGGTGCTAATTCCCCACCAATTCATAACCGTCATCCAAACGGAATACGAAAAAGTACATTCAAAGAAAACATGTTTTACCGTCTCGATGATTTCGCCGCAGAAAATGCAGTTTTTGTCTTCGCTTGGTCCCAAGATTCCTTTCTTTTTCAACTTCTGCTTTGTTGGTAGCCTTTTCCTTATTACTCTCCAAGCATGCACACCTATCTTTTGTGGGATGAACTTGTTCCAGAGCATCTTGTACCCCTTCTCTTTCTCCTCATCTCCCAGTTCTTCAATTTCTTCCTGTCGCAACCACTCATACACTTCACGGACCTTGAAAACGCCATCTTTACCTTTCACCCATCTCCATTTGTCCTCCATTTCAGCCTTCGGGCGGTACCTGTTGATCACCGAAAATAACTCATCAAGCATTATATTTTCTCGATCAAAAAGTTCACGACGCCAATGAAAATTCCATTGCCAATCGCCCTCAACCCACTCCCCCATCTCACTCACCGAACCCCCCTTTAAGTTGCTAAGATAGTATAACCTATTGAATCTATTTTTTAGGCATTCCCCTTCGCCCGCCCACTCGTCTACCCAAAAACCCGTCTTCCTCCCATTCCCCAAACATCTCCTTACTCCCTAAAAAAACCAGCCCCCCTTCCCTCCTCCTGCTGCCTTCACCACTTCCCTCCACCATCCCCTCAGCTGTCTCCCTCTGGCCGAACCCCTACCTAAGAAACCTTCTCCCCAAGCTACCCCAAACTGTGACTCAATTACTCTAGCCCAAAGACTATCCCTTTCGTTAAAAAACCTCCACACCCATTTGCTAAGTAGTACCCTATTAAAACAATCCAACTCCTTCACCCCTAAACCCCCTTTTGCCTTCAAGTTACAAATGTGACCCCACCTGGCCCAAGCTATCTTTTTTGTGCTCTCACCACCCCCCCAAAAGAAATTTCTTTGAAGTTTCACTATCTCACTAATAATGCTTTTCGGAACCCTAAAAGTGGACAAGTAGTAGACTGAGATAGAATTTAGGGCCGCGTTAAGCAAAACTAGTCTTCCTCCAATCGAGAGTTTCAGATTCTCCCATCTCTTGATTCTGCTCTTAATTTTCTCCACCACTGGCTTCCATAACTCCGCTTTATTGGACGAACCACCAACTGACACTCCTAGGTAGATAAATGGAAGTTTCCCAATATTACAACCCAACAGATTTGCCATGTTGTTCAACAGCACCTCTTGTGTGTGCACTCCAAAAATCGAACATTTGTTCAAGTTCACACTCATTCCAGAGATTGATTCCCATAACCTCACAAAACGTTTAAGAAAGACTGCATTTTCTACGTTTAAGCGATGGGTGGGTGAATATTTAGGGTAGATCTAATATTTTCAATGTATAACAAAATTACTTTTAGGAATGTGCACATATATATATATATATATATATATATATATATATATATATATATATATATATATATTGTTTGCCATACTTTAATTATATACCTAGATGCAACAACATAATTTTGTATCATAATTCAATGTGAGACTTCATTTGAGGTTTTACCAGTCCTCAATAAATCGTCCACACTAGATTCCACAAGAACTAGATCCATGGCTCTGTATATAAAAAAGACTTAATTTTTGGTTTGTTATATTAAATATAAAAATAATATATGTGTTGTGCATCGATGTTGATTAGATTAATAGCTCTTTGTGGGCACCAGGCACTGGTCCTCCCACCTAATGGGCCGCTGAGTCACCATGATTTACTTCCTCCACCCAATCCTGTCGGGCCAGGGGTGGGGGCCCTGGGGGCGAGGGCTTCGCCTTTTGCTACAAGATTAATAGAATTACGTAGTAGATAGGGGAGTTCTAGTTAACCGGGATATAAATGCTGATTGGGATATAATTGAATTGGGAGGTTGGACGATTATGAGAAAAAGGGACTTTAAGGTAAATAACTAATTAAGTAGTCCAAGGCCTAATGGATACCAACGCCAATATAATATAATCAACTCCTATTTTTATTATACTTATTTTATATATTATTACAAAAAGAAATACCATATTAAACATGTCCAATTTTCTATACTATTAATTATGAGATGATAAAGTATAGAGTGAAAATGGTTTATACAAGAATTATTGAAGGATATTAGTTGTTTTCACTAAAGAATATTAGTTGTTTTCATCGAAGAGTATTAGTTGTTTTCACTGAAGAGTCTTAGTTTATTTTTAATAAACAATTAATACTCTTCAGTGAAAATAACTAATACCTTTCAGTGAAATAACCGATACTCTTTAGTGAAAACAACTAATATCCTTCAATAATTTATATATGAACCAATTTCACTCTATACATTGTGAGATATAGTGCACATGAAATGTAATTGGGCGTATAATTATCTTCTCAAACCTTCACTACCCTAAAAAGAAAAATCATTTTATCATAGTATCTATTTATCTTTTAAAAATGTAACCTTGTAACTCTAATTAGATACGAAACAATTTCAAATTTGAAAATTATTATGCAAAATATCATACTTCTGGTGACTGCGCTGATAATTTAATTATTTTTTGTGAATGTGGATATATTAAGTGACAATCAAACAACAACGAATTGTAAAAATTGCATAGTGAAAGACGAAGTGAAATGATTCAATTTATGTTTGTTGCTTTGAATTACAATTTGCGTGACGAAAATTCAATAATCATCAAATGCTCGTATATATATTGTATGGGATTAATTATTGTTTTTCCTCATTTTGTCCCTTTGATTAAACTTTATCTGGATTGAGCTCTCTCAGTCAATGTATAATTTAATCACCGGTTGACTTTATGAAGCAGGAGCTTAAAAGACATCAAGTAATCACTGGACAGATGACACTTTCTTGTTCATCTCTCGATCCGGTACACACTCCAAAGTGATCCTACACATATTAGTAATCAATAAGGGCAGATCCAACTCACTCTGTTTTAGAGAAATTTGCACATTTTCTTTATTTAGATATTTCACACTAATTTGTACACTACATAAAAAGAAAATATTGATTTGTGTGCACACTCACAAAAATATACATATACTTATTCATATATTTCTACTTTATCCTCTTTCTTAATCCACGTGCAATCTCAAGGTGCAAATTTCCTTAAAACGGAGGGAGTATATATAAAGATACTTACCTGGTCCTGAACTAATATACCATCGGTTATTTAGTTATTAAGTTTGTGGGCACGTGGGTTAATTCAAAGCTAAATGACTTTTGGAATTGGCAAGTTTCAATTTTCAAATGTTAGTGTGTTAAGTCATTAGTATCATTTCTTTTGTATGCGTCCAAGTAAAGGAAAAAAAATATCAATTCCTTTAATATAATTAAAATGTGTTACGTATTTGATTAGATTATGAAATTAATTTGATATTAACATAATTAATATTTCTTATTTAATTATGTTATTGGTAGGTTATGAGTTACAATTTTTTTCTATTAAATGTGTGTATAAAATTGATGGTGGTAAATTTATAATTAATTCATTTTGAAATTATGTAAGTTGTCGGTTGTTTTTTTAATTGTTTATATAATATTTGTAGTTTATATTATATGCAAAGTATACAACAGTGAACCAACTTCACAACTAAAATAGAAATAATCAAGGAAAAACAACATAATTTAGGCAATTTATGCTAAGAAAATGATGCTTAAAAAAATGAAATATATAAAAGTTGTTGCTATTCATTTAGAAATAATGTGGTTTCCCCCTATTGTACCCCTAGATTTTGGATCTTGGGTTCGTCATTGGAGCCCCCCCTGTGGTTACGGTGTGCTTCAAGCCTCCAGCCCACCCAAATTTAAAAAAAAAAAAAATCTCTTTTTTGCATAATAAAAAAAAATTACTTTTATTATTTAGTCCATCTAAAATTGAACATTTAATTTGGTTTTTATACTTTATTTATTCTAGTTCAATGTAATTTTGTATCCTAACTCCCGTCCTTGACAGTCAACAGTTCATTTGACGATTCTTGGGTGGGTTTTGGTTTCAACATTTGGACGACTAAACTGATAAGTATCGAAGTACTTGGGTATACTTTGCCATCAAATTTTAAAGATCTCATTAATTAACCTGAATTAAATATCAAAGAATTAATCAGGACTACGAAATTTATGTAGTCACATGACACGCGGCGTAATCAAGAACATGAATCATCCTTTATTGTATTTTCTTACTATAATCTTGAGAAAATAATTCGTTAATCCAGTTGGAAACTTACATGTGCATTGAATTGATGTTTGTTGGTCTTGTGTAATCAAAACAATATTAAAAAATCGAAAACTCACCTATAAATTATGCTAATCAACATGATATTTACTTCATACTATTGTTTTTTTTTTAATTAGAGTGTAGTACATGAAACAACAAAATATTACTCTTCACTACATAAAAACATTGTACATACAATTAAAAATTGTATATAATAGTTGTACATACAGTTATTGAAACATACAATGTAGTGGAGAGTTATTACTTTTTTTTTTTAATCAATATTACTTGACTTCCAAATTTTAAAATCTTTTTATTTGTGTTCCCCCAACTAACAGTATATATTTTCAGTTTATAATTAGCACACTTTTTTTTCAGTCTAATAATTAAATAACAATAAAAAAGTAAGGGAATAAGTGAGGGGAATTAGATTTTCTTATCAAATTGAACATTTAATTGTTCGGAGCTCAACTTCTTCTTTGTCTTCCCATTTTTACCAAAAAAAAAAAAAAAAATTTGTTTTGATTTTACCTCTTTGTGTCCACTGTAGTAAGGCTGTAAGGACTTGTTTGTTTTGAGATTCATCCGGACAGGACTAGAATTTTTCGGCCCCGTCCCAATTTTAGTTAGAGATGTAACTAGAGCCGGCAATTTGGGCCCAGCCTGACGGCCCGGCCAGCCCGACATATGGGCTGGGCTGGGCTGGGCTAAACAAATAAAGGTCCGAAAAAATCGGGCCATTTTTTGTCCGGCCCGTTTGGCCCTGTTGATTTTATTTTTATTTTTTATCTACTTTATTTCTAAAAGATTATAATTAGGACCTGTTTAGTAAGGGATATTAGGGAGTGTTAGATACACTAACACCCATAATATTCAGTTTGGTATGTATTATGCACTGTCTTTTCGGCCCTTTATAAAGCAAGGGCCCGGTTTCTACTAAACTAAATTCATATGATAGTGGATCCCTCGCTCATAGGTGGTATTCATAAAACTATAAATTCTTAGAATCTATTTTTCCCAAAATTACCCTCATTCATCCGATTAAAAATTTCATCTTACAAACCACATTTCATTGTTTCCCAGAGAAGAACTGAGATACGAAAACTTCCATTCATTTTTGTAAGAAAGAACGGTTATGCATCGACGAAAACGAGACAAAGAATTGAAGTAATCATATACAGTGAAATCCATCTCCGTTGATTAATTGAAAGTTTATCCATCTCCGTCAATTTGTATCCAGGTAAGGTTTTGGATCTAAGGTTGTTTATCAAAATTCAGAAATTGATTTTGAAAAAATGGGTTATCTAAGTTTTTAGAAAGTGGTTATCAAATTAGGTTTCAGAAATTGAATATCAAAGTTTTCATATTATGTGCGACTCTTTTAATTAATTAAATTTCTCTTCATCAAGAGTGATTTTGTATCCCCAAATTTGTCTAACGACCGGAATAACCATACTTGTGTTTTGGAGTACTGTTCATAATGTAGTCGGTTGTTTTTATTTTGTAGTTAAATTGCAGGGCTAGACCCAATCTTCACTCACCCTTTTGAATCATTGTTAGTGGTTGTCGTTGAGCTTACAGAGAGATAATCTCTCGAGTATACTCACCTGCCAAGTTGATTGCTCAGACCCGAGGAGAGGGCATTTGAGAGCGACTGAGATCAGGGATCTATACGAGTATTAGTCTTTTTGACGGTCTTAGTCTTTTTTTTTAATAAATTTGACTTAATCAACTTCCTTTTATTTAACTTTTTTTTTAAGATAAAGATAATTTTTAGTAATGGAAATAATGTAAATTATGTTCCATTATTAAGGGTAAAAATGACTTTTTCAATCTTATCAATATATTAAAACATATAATCAAATGAACTATAAATTATTGAATTTGGCATACCAAACAACATATATATACAATTGACTGGTCTAATAAATCATAGTTTAAACTATCTTACTTTATCATATACATGCTACCAAACGAGTCGTTAGTGTTGTTTTTTTTAAATGATATTTAGTAATGTAATTAAAAATATATAGACATATTTGACTTGATACTTTCATAATAAGGATTTTAGTGTTGTATATTTAGTTTTTAAATGATATTTAGTGTTGTATATTTAGTTTTATTTTATTTTTAAACATACTTGACTTGATAGTTGATGTCATAATAAGGAATTTTGTAAATTAAGCCCCTCAATTTTCTGTGGAATAAAAAAACTATACCAAACATTATTTTGAGATTAAAAAAATAATATATATATATATATATATATATATATATATATATATATATATATATATTTGAAACGGGCTGGGCCATGCCGTTAGCCTGCAAGCTAGGGATGGGCTGAGATTTTACCGGCCCAACGTGCAAATGGGCCGGCCCAACCCGACCCGCGAATAGTGATTGGCCCGACGGCCCGGCCCAGCCCGCCCGTTTTACCAGCTCTAGATGTAACATTCAGTTTTTATATCTCATTCTTCATCCACACCTATAAATACATATTATTACTCATCCCGATACACAAATTTGATATAATGCCCACCGGTGGGCATAACTTATATGCCCACCGCGAATGTGATAATGACACGTAAGCAAATTTAAATAGGGGTCCCACTATTATTTTAATTGATTACTTAAATTTGCTTACGTGTCATTATCACATTCGCGGTGGGCATATAAGTTTATGCCCACCGGTGGGCATTATATCAAATATGTCCCAATACAATTCACTTTATATGACTTTTCTCTCACTCAATCATTACCCACATATATTTTTCTTTAATTTACACTATTTTTCTTACTTTTCTCTTACACATGATTTGACATAAAGTGAAATCTCACCTTACTAAAATCTCAAAACAAACACATATTTTTATTATCATCCAAGACTTTTACATCTTGTGGATGTAAAATCATGACTTCACATGCCCACCTAAATCCCGAAACAAACAAGCCCTAAGGGTTATAATTAACTTGTTATACATTATCAAATTATTACTAAAGAAACTTATATTTGAATGTCGGTATATAATAAAATTAATATTTTTTGTTTCGTCAAGTTTAGTTCTAATTTATAATATAATATATGGTTTGGGGTGTATTTTATTTTTAATTTTTTGTGTAACTTTATCCATTTTTATTTTCAATAAATTAATAAAATTTAATTATTTCACATGGGATGATTTCACAAATGTCACATCACTAATACGGACGCATTTAGAATGCATTCCTACCTATATCACTAGTATGGGATGCATATATTATAAGCATTTACACATAGGGGGCGGGTGGTGGTGGTTTAGTTTTTTTTTTTTTTTTTTTTTGTCGATTTTCATAATTTAAAATAGTTTTGTAATTTTTAATTTTTAACATTTTGGACTCGTAATTGATCATAAGAAGTTAAATATTTGGTTAATATTGATGTGATAGAGTATGATTAGTTCACGTGACAGAGTCTTAGTTGTCAATCGATTGTTTCATCTTTTATTGTCAATTATCGATCATAAAAAAAGTAAAAAGTTAGGAGGCTATTTTTTTTTTTAAAAGACAATAGGACCAAAATCAAATTTAAGGAGGAATATGAATAATAAATTATAGGAGTAAAGAAAATATATTAAAATTTTGGCCTGTGGGTAAAACATTTCTTCATACGGCTGACACAACCACGTGGCAGGGGGTGTTGGGGTGGGGGCTATCACTGTAATTCCAGTCACGTTTTATATTTAACTTCTGGAATTTATTTGATTATATATGATGGTGATTATTGTTATTAATGAAAGATGGGATTCTTGAAATTTGAATGGATGGTGATTGGGTGATATGTGTAGGGTTCGTGCATCTATATCGATTTCGGGATTAGCATCCCAGCCTAGGCCATTATCACCTCACTTTCTCTCCAATCAATTATTCCCTCTTCCTAACTTTTTTTGCAACTAATTAAAATAGAGTAGATCTTTTTTTTTTTTTTTCACTCATTCTCGTACCATGAGACGGTCTCATACAAGTTTTTGTCATTAAAATAAGTTCTCGAGGTCTAAGGTCCAACGTTAGCAAATGTATAACTGAATTTATTTATTTATTTAGACAAATTTTAAAATCCGATTTCACGAACTATACTGTTCCAGGTAAGAATTTATCTCATATAAAATCTGTAGCTTTGTATTTCTATCAAAAGTCTAACATTGTAATTTCATGATTGTATTTGCTTGCTTGTTTCTAGTGTGAAGATTTAAAATTAAATTTCACACAAATTTCGAAGCTAATTTCTTCCCAACTTTGTAGGTTTTACCCATAATATATACTAAAAGGGTATGCTGTCACGTAAAAATGAAATTGTTTTAAGTTTGCAAGTAACAATTAGTTTTATTTACTTATTATTAGTATTTCTCTTAAAACAAATTATGTGAATAATACTTACTGAAACTATAACTGTGAATAATAATTTATTAATACATTTTGTGAAAATAACTAATATCATTTTAACTAATACTACTTCAAAACTAATACCTTTAATGCAATTCACTGATACCGTTAGTGTAATTCACTAATACCCTTTAAACAAGTTTCACCGTAAATATCATTCACACAATATCTTCTCTTCTCATAAACGTACATTATACTCCCTTCATTACGAGATTTTATGCACACTAAATTGGGCACATATTTTAAGAAACATACATTTTTTTTCTAATAAAGTAGTTATATATGGGCAAATATGTAGGAGTATATATTTTTTTGAGTATGCACATAAATCAATATTTTCATTTTTGAAGTGTAAAAATAATTTTAGGACAAACAAATAAGACAAGTCGAATAATTGCGGGACGGAAGGAGTGTCTTTCTATTTTATTTTTATTAACACAATTTTTTTTTTTTTTTTTTGTGAATCCAGCTAGATTCAAGTGAACTCTCTATTATTCAAATTATTGTTTGTTGAAACAACCCATAAAATTAAACATTTTTAAAACAATAATATAATATACTAAATGGTGATTTTATATATTAAAAACGATTATACTTTTAAAAAAAAGTTCGACTGAACCCATATTAATTATTTGCGAACTTGAAGTCCCTATTAAGTAGGATCCAGCTTATTAATCATTTGCTAGCTTAATTGAAAGTCCAATACTTGTTGACTTAATTTATAAATTCTAGTAAAGTTTTACAAATAATTAGCTTATTTAATTTCATATTGGTTGACAAGATAATTTATACCTCAGCAGCCTGCAAATAACGTTAGAGTATAAACAACACTAATTGAGGGGTCTTATTCCGAAAACATTGTAAAAATATTGGTCCAAATTATGAGCTAAGAAGAAAAATATTGCTTATATAATCTACCTAAAAATCTTCTTCATATGCTACATATTTTTTTTTTTTTGACAGGATATGCTACATATTCTTGGAGACAAGGATATCATATATATTGGATTTTATGTCACCATGATTTAATTACGTTGTGTATTAAAAGTTTCTGTATATTAGTAATCTAGAATATCTATTAGTAAATGACAGTTGAGAGAAGTCCTCTATACACATTATTGCCCAATAGTGAGGAGATTATTTAACTATATATTGTACAATTTATTGGTGAAAAATAATAAAGAAATGGAATTAATTATTAGCTAAGCCTCTGCTAAGCATGATAATAGAATTGTTATTTGTTAATAATAAATCTATGAAGCAATCGCATTCTCGTATCTTGGGACTCGCAAGTCGTAAAGGGCTCTTCGTGGGTTAGCACAATGAAAGAGAATAATACTTTAATTAATTTTTAATATTAGTTTTATGCATAAAATATTGCATCCAACTTGCTAATTATTTAATTAGATCAAAGTAATTAATTAATTTTATCTATAGCTAATAACAACCACCATAAACTGGCCTGTAATATTGATTTCTTGAAAAGTGAACTTGGAGATAATTTTGGTATTATTTTTTATATTACGTATTTAGTTAAAATTAGTCAGTTATATTGAGTTACACATTTTATTTTATGCTCTGTGCATAGTCCAATGAGTGCATATGAAATTAACTCTCATGAAGTATATAATTATGTATTTTATACGTATTCATTAGACGTGTACTGTTATCATGCATAAATAGCATGATAAACGACACATTTGGTGTAAAGTTTTTTTTTTTTGAAAAACCACATTTGGTGTAAAGTTTTAGTGTAGCACCTCTCTGACAATTTATTTAACACGTCTTTGTTTAAAAGATATTTAATCAACATAAAATTTATTTGAAAATTTACTTTTCTAAATTCTTGCTAAGTGTCCCACTTAATTAGGTAAAAAGATCGTGTAGACGTTTTCTTATAAATAAGAAAATTTTAACGTCAAAATCTCCTATGCACCTAGTGCTGCACAGTGCACTTAGTCAACAATTAAAACTGTTTTCACTTAAAATTGAAATTTATCATTGTAATCGACCCACACTTTTCAATGTACACCACCTCAATTGTTGAATGAGTGCATCATACACCAGGTGCATAAAAGACTTACTCAATTTTTTAATATATGCCCAATATAAATATTTAAAAGATCTTTTATATTTTGATAATCTTTAAAAGATCTATTACGTTTTAATATAATCTTTTAAAGATCTCTTATATCTCAAATTTAGGATTCAGGGTAAATTAGGGGGAAAAAACGTGAAAATAGCTAAAATGATATTTATTTTGAAACAAAATTTAATCATTAAAACGACACTTATTTTGAAACGGAATGAGTATAGAATAAGAATTAAATAAATTTCTCTCCTATATATAATATATGCACTATAATAACAAGTGTTATAACAAATGATGTGTCGATTTTGATAGGAAGAAAACAAATTGGCCAAATTCATTATCAATTTGCAAAATCATGCATGTATAAATCGATAAAAAATAATGGCCAATATAGTATAAGCTCCAAAGAGTTTGGAATATTCTACATCTGATATAACTATATAAGAAAGACTTTTAGGAGACTGTTTTATAAGTTATTTTAGTAGCTTATAAAATTTAATTTGTAAGTAGCTAGTTTATAAGTTGTTAAATTATATGGTTGATACAATTTATGAGTTCTTTGATTTTAATATAGGGGCACTTATACAGTGATCCACTTTTCTTCTCCACCTTATAAACAAATGTAAAAATAAAAATACATTTAAACAGATTCAAAAGTTCGTTATACTATAGAACAATGTACTATTAATATGACCATGCAAAATAGATTGATATGTAACCTACTTTATCTAGACTAATATGTTTGTAGGCTTAAAAAGCATGCACTATAGTGTCATTTTTTCTTTATGCTGAGGTACAGGTGAGGGAGGGTTGGCGGAGGTTCCGGGGTGGGGTGAAGGTGGTTAGGAAAATAAGTTGGAAAATCTCAACTTATATTTTAACTGTAAGGAGCTTAATTTTAAATTTTATAAATTGTTAAGCATCTTATTTTGTCAAATACTTTGATAGTGTTTATAAGCTCCTACAAAATTTATAAGTTGTTTAAAGAGTATATAAACTCAGTCGAATGGACTCTTAATGAGATTGAATTCAACTTTAGTTGATCTTATTTCATTTGATTTACATCTATTTAAATGAGTAATGATCATGTTTCTCTGACTAAAAAAGAAAAAAAAAAAAAAGAGTATTCCTCATAACACACACACATATATATAGTATGGGTTTTGAAGTAAGATAAGGTACTCAAAAGATGTAATTGTCATATTGTTACATTAACCCATAATTTATTGATGCAGCCATAATTTATTAATATAAACACCAATATTGTTCTAGATAGAGAAAAGCTCAACTTTGAACTTGAGTTGATCACGCAGAAATGATAATTAGATACATACAAAAAATGTTGAATTATTTAAGTCCAACTGGTCTTTATACATTATAGACAATCAATAAAAACTAGTTATAAAATCAAGAAAATTTGTACAAAGTGAATAGGAGGAACCAGTCAAAAAGAATGCATGTAGATAGTCAATATTCAAGACCTATGGCAGTTGTAAAGCAAGGTTTACAAATAAAACGCTATCATAGATTTATCATATTATAGCATTCAAATTTGTAATTTTACAAGAATGTTTTTCAACTTTGTTCATTGTATGAATACATATATAATTTACACTAATTTAATAAAAATATATACAATTTATTTTTTTGAAAAAATTGCATTACAATTTTTTGATTTTTTTGATTTTTGTGATAAAGATATTTGTGTCAGCTAATTAAGGAGTAACATGCAAACATCACGAGAGATGTAAAATATACTTAGATCATCGCTCTTACTCCATCAACTCAGACAATATATAAGAAGTTATTAAAGCATTAGGTGATGTTTGCTTAGGGTTTATAGTAAATTTGTAAGACCGTTTTTTGATGAATAGTAGTGGTGTATATTTGTTTTGCGGTTTTAAATTGTGACATTTAATTTTATGTCAAATCAATTTGTAAGAATGAATATTATTATAATGATTAAATAATGTGGTGATGATTTAATGTATGGAGAAATAATTAATTGTAGACAAAGTATAGAGTGAAAATGATTTATACATGAACTATTGAAGGGTATTAATTGTTTTCACTAAAAAAAATATTAGTTATTTCCATTGAAGGATATTAGTTTTTTTTACTGAAAACAAACTAAGACTCTTCAGTGGAAGCAACTAATAATCTTCAGTGAAAACAACTAATACTCTTCAATGGTTCATCTATGAACCAATTTCACTATATACATACTCTTAATTATATTGAAAATTGTAATAGTATATTTATAGGTATTGTTGGTTTCTCAAAATAAAATCCCAAAATTTCATAATAAAACCAAATTTAACTTTCCAAATCCCAAAATAAATTTTGAAATTCCAAATTAAACATCATCACCTTTATTTTTCTACGAAAGTGCTTTGAGAAAAGATACGGGGCAAACCCCAAGTTGGGGTTGGGCATTGAAAAAATGGCAGCAAGAAATGAACAGAAATACATAATATAAATGTTAAAAGCTACTTTTGCTTGATTAGCACTCTTCTTTGTGCACAATTAATTTAACAAAGTATTAGGTTAGAAACTTTGCCTTTTCTTTTTTTCCTTTTTAAAATCAATTTCAACTGTAAAAGCTATGAATTTTTATTGGAAAATTGTTGTTAATTAGTGGGTTTACATATAATTTTATTGTGGTATTATTCTATTGGATTATAAAGTTGCTTTTGCACATATTAAAAGTACGTCAAGTCTTTTGTTTGGTTAAGGATTGTCGGATTAAGTAGAATAGTGGGATTGAAATGTCATTATCCACCACATTGACATGAATTCTAATATTTTGGATAATTGGAAACTTCTATAGAGCGTTAATATTTCTTTTATGATAGTGTTTGTGATACAATATATAATACCAATGTTTTTTTTTTAATTGCCAGAGTGATCATTTGTAATTAATTAACTAAATATTTTGTGTCAAAATACCAATTATTGTGTCAGTATTATTAAAGCCAACAAGTTGACTCTGTAATTAATGTAGATAAACCAAAGACAAAATCTTGCAGCGAAACATCTGCTCACTTATTGCGTATCAATAAATTATAGGAGTAGTAATTTATATATATAATTAAATTATAAATTATATAGCTGAGCTCCTGTAAATTTTACGTAATTTTATTGAGTTGAACTCTATGTAAAACTAAAGATTTAGCCCTGTATTAATAATTATGAGGACCATAAGGTTTTCTTACAGAGCCAATTCAATATATATATTAATTAGCGGTAAATCGATCTAAAGTATTTAATATATAATTTATGCTGAATTTTACCTTATAATCCTTATCATACTCTCTAGAAGCAACATGTCTAGCAATATGCATAGAACGCCCAAATTATTAAATATTCTTATTGTATCTCCTCGATTTCTCCTATCTATTAAAAAAAAAAATGAAATATTACTTTTTTGTGTATAACGCTTATTATTTTAAGACAAACATTTTAAAGAATTATATGTAAAATGTACTCCCTCAGGTTAAGTGTTCTAGAATGACATAAGTTTTAAAAAATATAATATTTAATGTAGAATATATCTTGTATGAGACCGTCTCATGCCATGAGACAATGAGAATGGGTGTAACTCGGACATTGATTCATTAACACTTTGATAGGGGTATGTGTTAATTTGTGTGGTCTCATGTCATGAGACGGTCTCATACACGTTTTTGTCATTAATGTATAGTTGGTAAATGAAATGTGATGAGAAAAAAGAAAGATAAAGAGAGAATGATAGTGTGTATTTTTAATATTGAGTGGGTGAAAAATGATGTAATGCTGATGGAAAATAAAGATAGTTGTTAAAAAGACGGGACACAATATGGTGGAAAAAAAAAAAGGACCATTCAATCTGGGAAGTCCAAAATGACAAATGTAACACTTAATATGAGACGAAGAAAGTAATATTTTTAAGGTAAAATTTTAAAAAGTGATACATTTTCTTAAAAAAAAAAAAAGGATATAATCTATTAAAAAGTGATAAGGTCTCACAATGATCTCACAACCAAATTTTTACCCAATAAAAATATCTACTATTTGATTTTTTTTTTTTTTTAGGATCTTGAATTTATTGTTCCTTTCAAGTATTCTATGTGATGTATTCCAAATGGGCCGATAACTGATTAAAAACAAAATGACCACTGTTATTAGCACTAGCCTCTTTGTTAAATACACTACTCGGATGAATACACTATTAATTTTTTCGAAAAATTGAAACATTTTCGGAAAAAAATTCCGAAAATAAACATAAAATTTGAATTTTTTTTCCGAAATATCGTGAATTTCATTATTTTCGAAAAAAATGTTCGGAAAAATGAAAGAATTTCGAAAAAAATATTCGAACAAAAAATAGTGTATTCATCCAGTAGTGTCTTTAACAAAGAGGCTAGTGCAAATAACCTGCGCCAAATAAAATCTGAAATGATTAATCGTAATAATTTTGTCATGCAGACTGAAAATGTTATCTTCGATCCTCAAAGCGATTGTGTGGGCCGATAGTGACTCGATTTAAATGGGCCAATAAGAAATCAATAATTTAATTTAGGAGGATATTCTCCCCCTTTATAATTTGTTCACCCCCTCTTCAATTCACTACTCCATTGTCTAGTTCACCATCCATAATTTTTCAAAATTATCGCATCCTCATTTTCAGTCCTTGTTTAAAGTTTGTAAATTCACCCCCCACCACTCATTTCATAGAAAGAGTACGCGCGAAAAAATTCCGACAGTAGTTCTGCCGCCGTGATCTGCCGCAACCTGCCGCCGCGACCTTCTGCCATGACCCGCCATCAAAGAGGGGTGTCGTAACATCCATGAATAAATGTTGGTTTTTTTAATTTTTTAATTTTTTTATTCTAGGGTTCATGTGTGTGATTGTTGGTATAAATTATAAACGTAATGAAACATATAATGTTTGTTTTTGTGATGAAATACAACAAAAATTGTGAATTATTTTTTGAAGAAGACAAAGAACTTTGTTTGACACTGGTTGTTCAAACATATGTCCAATGTACGGACAAAAGTGTCAAACAAAGGCTCAATGTTTTGATTTTTTTTTTTCGAACAAAAGGCCATTTTTTGGAAAAAAAAAATCGAATAATGCGTTCAAATAGATTTTGTCGAATTATGACAAATGTTTGACACAAATTTTTGAAAATTGTGCAAATGTTTGAGAAATCAGAGTTGAACACGAACCGAAATAAAAAAACGATGAAAAACGCGCGAGAACAATGTTAGGAACCCTCAAGATCGTTTTGACTGTTTGCATTCCAGTAAACTTGATTTCAAGAGGGGTGAACTCATCGAATTTATTTAAGTAAAAGTATGCATAAGGATACTTAAGTTTTATCAAATGTGTTTGGGGTGAACAAATTGGGTGGGTGGGTGGGTGGGGGGCGAATATCCACGTCCCTATTATTAATACTTAATTATTTATATACTGATCTCTCAACTCCGATAATTAAATTTATATAATTAAATTTATATAATTTAATTAACAGAACCAGATTAAATTGTCTTGGGAAATTAACCGCGACAACTTTGTTTTCCTCCAAATTCAAATAAGAAAAATGGTAATATGAAAAATATAATATAATCGATCCTTAAAAATGTGGAAAAGTGTGTGTGAAACAAATACTTGAAAGTGTTAGAATACATAATAGTGCGTTTGGGTTATAACTTATAAATAATAGGAATAGGGAGTAAATTTTAAGATTCTACTTGATTTATCTTGTTTTATTTAAATTGCTGGATATAAAGCGTAAAATAATGCCTTTAGTCACCCTGTAACTAAAAAAAAAAAAAAAGTAAAAGAAAAAGAAAAAGGGTCCAGCTAAATACCCCTCCATCATTAGAAAATACACCCCCTATATTAATTTTTTTAAGTGTAAATCCTATACTACCCTTTGTTATTTTAATTTTTAAGTATCATTACCTCCTCTATTTGTGAATCTCCTCTCTCCTATGTGTCATGCCCCATCATGAATTATTTTAAAATCCTGCTATCACCGGACTTCTCTCCTTAACTTCCTATTCTATTAACTTCTATATTAACTTCCTATTTTATTAATTCTATTAACTTCTTTTCCAAAAATTCTAAAATTACTTAAATTAAATTAAAAATCTTGAATTAGTCCACTCCCACTTACCTCCTATTTTTTTATATCTCCGAGAAACTCCACATTTATCTATAACGCACGGATATATATATATATATATATATATATTTGTGAATCTCCCCACCTCTCTCATCCATTATTTTAAAATTCTACAATTCTATAACTTTATGATATTTTTGGATAATATTTATATATCCTATATTTATATTCATACCCTCTATTCACTTATTTTTACTATATAAACCACCTTTTTTAATTTGCATGAGTTAGTTGGAATAATTTATTATGATTTTTAATTACAATTTGATATTTTGATTGAATTAAAAAATACTATATCTTGATTGAATTAATATTTAAAATATTTAATTTAAACATTTTATATATAATATCAAACCCGCGTATTACGCGGGGTCCTGTGCTAGTTAAAAATCTAAAGCCCAACAACAGGTATCATGCTTGTTCGCCGTCGATCTCTACTTGTCGTTTCTCTCTACTTTTTTTTTTTCTTTTTTTACATATTTCCTTCACAATATTTACTTTTTCATTCATATATCCTCATATTTTTCAGAAAAAAACAATAAAAAAACAATTTTTGATCTGAATTTTTTTTTTGGACCGAATCATACCAGATTTCTGTATTATTTCACATCAATTACCTTAAAAAAAAGCAACCAAAGAAAATATATGAAGGAGATGATAATAAAAAAATAAACTATTTAGATTATTTTATCTTTTATTTTATATTCTCTCAAGATCTATTGCAGAAGTGAGTGAGGATAGCAAGATGGTGAAGCGTGGCAGTGGGCATCGGTGGAAGCACAGAGGTGGGCGAGGCCGCAGAGGAATGAAGAGGGAGGCCATGAGCGGTTGTGTCTGCAGAGGAGAGGCGTATTGAAAGGGGGGAGAACAAAAATATTTAGGTTTCTTTTAGAAAGGGTATGATGGGTAATTTATTGTGATGGGAGGTGTATCTGCAAATAATGGAGATGTATATAGCCAGGCCCAAAAAAATTCCAAATGGGCCGATAATTTTGTCAAACGTTGTGCGCTTATTATTTTTCTAGAAGGCCCAGGTTATATGCCCACTTCTGTATGTAGTACACCCACAACTTAATTTTATTAGATTTAAATACAAACTAAAGGTCATAAATACCCTCATACTATTCCTTTCACAAAATATGTGCACCCATTACCGTGGACGGCGGCAAGACGGCACCATCATCCACCGCCGCCCTGAAAGAAAACCATTTCTGCAAAAAAAAAAAAAAAAAAAAAGCCAGTTCCGGTTCCTCGACATTATTTTGCAAAAATGTGAAATTTTTGAAAAAATATTTGGAAATAAAAGACGTAATTGGATAAAAAAAAATCGAACAAAATTTCAGCAACTATTCTTGAAATTAGATAAATATTTCAAATATAAAAACAAATTTTTTTTATCACATTTGTAGAACTAGAACCGAGAATTTGAAGAAAATGGAGGAAAAAAAAAACTTGAAGAAAATCTAACAAGTACACCTGTTTGGTGCATCCGTCGGGCGAGGGGAGGAGAGAGAAGGAAGGAGGGAGGAGCAGAGAGGGTGGGGGAAGAGGAAAAGAGGAATGGATGGGTGGGTGTACGTGTGCCGAGGGAATATGGGAGATAATTAGGGGTTTTAAGAAAGGTCAAAAATGATAGTTTATGGTGGGTGTATTAATTTTAGGAATGTGCGTACTTAACTAGTGGGTGTACTACATACATCATTGTGCATTTAACCTTGGCCTTTCTAGAAGGCTAAGTTTACAAATCCTAATGCCCCTCAAGGGCCCAACTAAAATTAAATTAATTGTCACGAGAAAATTATAGATTTAGGATTTTCACGGAAAAGATACGACCCTGAGTTAACCCGTGACGATACTTAATTCTTCCCTTGCACTATCTTCCCATCCCACGAATATAAAAATAAAATTTATCATTTATTTACATAATAGATCTTTACCTTTATTTAGGTCATACTTTTCTTTATAATGTGTTTGGTTTGAGGGATTGCACAGGACCATGATCCTAGATAGACTAGAACAACTATCTCGTGTACAATTCGATAAAAAAAAATTGGTTCTAGTCTAAATTTTCTTGTTCTAGTCTATCTGTTTTTCGATAATCGTTATAATCCAATCCTAACTAATTCAATCATATCCCGTAAACCAAACGGCCTATGTACAATACTCTTAAGACTTTTTCATAGCATCAGGATTGGTCGGGGACGACCTAATAACATATCTTCATAGACCAAGAACTACAAGATCACCCCTTTCATTCTGGGGTGGTGGAGGGATCGTACCATTCAAGCCATTTTTTCATGTTTTTTCTGAAGGTTTAGAGAAAATTGTGGTCTTTGGGTACGCCCTTTTCAATTGACTGACGCCGTGGGAACAATTGTGGTGACTCAAAAAATATCGTAAGAGAAGAAATGTTCAATGTGAGTACGCATTGTACTATGTTCGGTTCACGAGACTCGGCCATGGATCGGTTGTCAGCTACTTGATTTGAAGCACAAATTCTAGCATACATTTGGATTTTAAACTCAATTTTGACTTCAATTTTGATTTTTTTCTTTCAAAATATGCATAAACACACCGAACTGTGTACATTTTTGCATTTGAGGTATTATTGATTACTTCTTGGAGTATTGTTGATTACTTCTTGGGGTATTATTGATTTTTATTTGGAATATTTTTTTCAAAATCTAAGGGCACGCTAAAACTACTCGATTCGAAATTGATCCGGTTTTCCTTCTCTCCTTTTGCGATTGAATAGAGAAGTAAGTCCAATTCACTCCATATGCATTCATTAATTAGAAGAATAATTTTTTTTTTTATATTTTTTTTAACGAGTGCATGCATATAAATTGAATTTGTATCTATCTCCTAATATAATGTATCTAATAAATTTCATGATTTCCATTGGCGAAGCAGATAGATCTGCGCACCAATTACGCACAAGTTTTTATCAAAATTTAGAGACATAGTGCATTAATTGCTCTCTTTCTTTTAATTTTATCCTCTCGTATTTTTAATTTTTGATACTATGTTTTAGTTTTGTCTACTCGTGTTTTTATTTATCCTTCTTTTCTCCTCCTCACCATCAAAGAATAAAAACTAACGAAAGTTTATGAAAGGAAAATGTGTCATAAATAAATGGGAAACTGTGTCATAATTAAAATTTAACACCTTTTCTACTCCCCATTAGTGAGAAAAGAAATCAAAATATACACGCCAAAATAAATAAAATTTAACATTAAAATTTTTTTTATATAAAATAAGCTATTCAAGTAAACAAAGAAAAAGGGATGATTGAATCAAAATAATTTTGTTTTAAGTTTGATTTATTTAGAAGGCGATATGAATAATAAATTTTCACGGATACATTACGTAGTATTCAAAGTTGATAAAAGTTTCATACAAGACTCCCAAATTTAGACTTTTGACCAGTATCAACACCGATGGAACAAGTATATATAGGCTACGAGAGTGGTCGACAATACATTTGCTCAATAACAATTTCAGGCTTTTAGGGTGTCATGTCGTGTTATATTGGACGCCATAATTAAACATGTATTAGGAGTAGTATTTAAGGTGAAATATATCCCGAAGTTATAGTCAAACTTTCAAGAACGGCTTCTCTTCGAAAAGCCTTTTAATAAAAGCAATATTTTGAATTGAATTTTGTTTTTTGTCAACACAAACTTCAATGAAACAAAAAAATCTGAACGGGTTGGACCAAGTCTGGTCAAGTGAAGGGTTGTAAACGAATCAAATAATTTTGGTTCGATTTAGTATTTGTATTCAAAATTCGGTATTCGTATTTGAAATTTTATAATTCGAATTCGAGTACAAATTTTTTTTTGATACGATTAGTTATCAAATACAAATACAAATACAAATACTATAATATTTGATTCGATATTCGTAAATATTCGGTTAAGTATATAATTACATAATTATATATTAATAGTAATAATAAATATAATTATTTATAAATTTAAGTTCATTATAATTATTTTAAGGATATTAACCTTTATAATTTCATCCAGCGCAATTCTTAATTAAATATTTTAATTAAAAACATATAATGTAATTTAATTATTAAAAAACTTAACTAATTAAAAAAGAATGGTAGTTCAACACTCTTAATTTGATTATTAAAGTATTTTTCCATGAATTTGATAAAAAAAATTCATTTACTTATTTGATTATGTTATGCAAATTTATAAGTTTATAATGAGATTCTGAATTCAAACAATGACAATTTTGAAATGAATATTTGAATATTGGCAAAATATTATGTGAATAATACTCACGGTAACTATTACCGTGAACAACAAATTACTAATATATGACGAAGTGGTATGACTCAAGTCAAATGGTTAAATCCCACTACCTTCGAGTCACAACTTTATCGATAAAAAATACTAATACCTTATGTTGAAATAACTAATATCATTTCAACTAATAGCTTTAATAAAAAAAACTAAATAATATTTGGAGCTGATAATTTTAGTGCAATTCACTGATACTTTTAGTTTAATTTACTAATAGCATTCAAACAAGCTTCATTGTGAATATTGTTCACATAACACCTTCTCTTGAATATTATTTGTTAGGAACATGCTTGAGAAAAAAATCGATTCGAATATTCGAAATAATTTTACGAATACGAATTCAAATATTGTGTGGTATTCGACTCGATTCGATTAGTTTACATCCCTAGTTGGGTCTTAACTTTTCTTCAAGGGACAAGCTTCAAATTTGCTAGGTTAGAGTGGTCAGCAACGTGTCCAAAAACGAAGTGAGTTTGGACCCAACTATCTTCGAGTCACAACTTTATCGATAAAAAATACTAATACCTTATGTTGAAATAACTAATATCATTTCAACTAATAGCTTTAATAAAAAAAACTAAATAATATTTGGAGCTGATAATTTTAGTGCAATTCACTGATACTTTTAGTTTAATTTACTAATAGCATTCAAACAAGTTTCATTGTGAATATTGTTCACATAACACCTTCTCTTGAATATTATTTGTTAGGAACATGCTTGAGAAAAAAATCGATTCGAATATTCGAAATAATTTTACGAATACGAATTCAAATATTGTGTGGTATTCGACTCGATTCGATTAGTTTACATCCCTAGTTGGGTCTTAACTTTTCTTCAAGGGACAAGCTTCAAATTTGCTAGGTTAGAGTGGTCAGCAACGTGTCCAAAAACGAAGTGAGTTTGGACCCAACTATCAGGTTTGGCCAAATTCGTCGTGTAAATATTACAAACCTTAAAATCTACCATGAATAAATTTGTACATATATAATCAGGTTAATTGATCACTAAGCAAGTAAAACACTTTACAAATGTGCAAGGGGTCCACATGCAACAATGGTGCCCAAAAGTAAAGGAAAAGGCACCAAAAGAGCTTCAAGACAACTAAAATAAAGTCTGTACAAGAAAAATAAGGTTTTCTGTTCCATCCTAAAGTATCCTTGGATTCTTGCATTAAAAGGAGGCCAACCAATAAAAAATGTTGACCCAGAAAAATAAGAACCCTGCATCACTATGATACAACCACAAAGGACAATGAATCTACCAAGTTATGTCACAAGATACCATACATATATACATAATTCCTTCGATAAAACTAAGGCCATGTTGGTGAAAGATGCAAAGAAAAAGCTTGGTAATATATCAGTAGTACTGCCAAACAAGATGCCAATTTCCGCTATATATGTTGCAAAAGGATTATCACCCTATAATCTAAGTGTAGGCCTTATATGAATCCGAATTCTTTTTTCCAAGCATCATCTTTTAACCTACGAAGTATGACCTTTTAGCATATAAGTGTCACTATATAAAAAATATTTGGTTCTATGTGTTGTTTTTTCTCAAAATCACTAAACAGTGAAACTTGGCATGCTAAATAATGGTGATTTGAAAAAGGGAGTTTAAGTAAACCTGCGCTTCATAGAAGTATTTCCCAATAATCTAGACAAAGCAGGCAAACGGACGCAAATATAGATAGGCAAACTGAGATACTATCAACTATCAACTATCAAGACATATATTTTCCACTTGATATTCCACATGAATTGTGTTATAAGCAAAACAAAATTTACAAAAAAAAGTCATACTCTACTAAAACTAAAACCTAACTATTTGATTCAACACACCTCTGGAGGGGGGCAACAAGAGCATATATAGAATCATACAATTTACAAATCATGAACTAATAATACTTGTTCACCATACAAAACAAGATCTTTATACTATACTAGAAACGAGTACATATATTAGCATCAAAATCATAACACGAGATGACATAGACAGAAATAGGTATAATGAGTGGAGTACACAATCTCTGTCCTTAAAATTCATGCAAAATTGCAAGTAAAAATAAACCCACATAAAATACAGTGGCATCTCAAACAACCAAATCAAAATAATCTAATATATAAAGACATATATTATAAAATCAGTAAGGGGCATAAGAATACCCGGGAGGCGGCATTCCTGCAGGTGGCATACCATAAGGCATCCCAGGCTGACCCGGAGCATAATATCCTCCACCACCGATCTTGGCCAGACTCGTTTGTCCTTGCATCCCGTCTCTCGAATACTGTTGCCACACCATCTGCTCCTGCATCAAAAACCCCTGCTTCTTCTCCATATCCGCCATTTGGACATATGCTGGAGGTGGAATGGTCAAAGAGGCGGCGAATGGATCTCCTCCAACTGTCTGAACGGTCCCGTCTGGTGCAGGGAGCGCCAACACCGGAGTTTTACTCGCTCCAGGGCCTGGCAATGCAACGCTGCTGGAACTTCCGCCGCCCAATTGGGTGGTACTCATATGTTGCCTAACCGTTCCCTGATCGTACATTCCGTTCAATAATAACGGGTCTAACCCACCACCCATTGCCGGCTTTTGGTTCGACAAATGGCTAGTCGATTCCACCAATGCCAGCTCCCAATCGGCCTTCCCGGCCTCAGCGGCCGGATTCTGCCACGCCGAACTCACCTCCGCCTCCCCGTTGGACGAGAAAGCCTCCCATTTGCCGTTCCCATTGTTCCCCGCGGGCCCCGCAAACAACGCCAATGCGAACTTATTGCCTTGATCATCGGCACTCACTCCATCGTCCCTCAAATCGACCAAATACGTGAGCTCCGGGGCGGGAGCCTTGGGAGGCTCCGGCTGGACCGGAGGAGGCGGTGCGTGGTGGTTCTCCGGTGCCGGCAAAGCTTTAATCTCGTTCATCTCAGGCACTTTCTCCTCCTCCGGAGGCGGTGGCTGGCTCTCCACCTTCCTCTCAGGGCTCTTCATCGCCTTCGCCCTGTCCCTCACAAACTCCTCCAACGTCTCGAGTAATTTGTTCGTAATCTTCTGCACTTCTGGATACTCAGACGACCTCGCCACACCCGTGTCCTTGCACCAATTGTAGAACCCGATGAGCTCATCTATCTGCTTCGCAGCACTAGCATACGCATCGAAAGCCTTAACGCAATCTTGATACTCCATATCGAAAAACTTATCAAGAAGCACAGCGAGAACCTCACATACATCAGCATACACTTTAAAACTCTCCTTCACAATGCCGTACAACGCAACCAAAATCATGCGCTCGTTTTTCGCCAATCCAGTAGGACGAGACGCCAAAAACCGATCCAACAACCTCTGCAAGTGTCCCATCTTCCCTAGAATCCTCTCCGCACTCATTTCCCTCAGTGGAGTAACATCCTTCTTCTCATTCGGTGAATCTCTCACATCCCCCGAAGACCTGGATCTTCGCATTCCATAATTCGGCTCATCACGGGAGTCATTATAATCATAATCATACCCTCGGTTCGGTCCAGGGGGGGAACGGTAGTTCTGCCCATCATCTCTCCCCCCAAATCGCTCTATTTCCCCCGAAGGACGACTCTGCTTCCGCTCATAAACAATCAACTCAAGCCTCTGATCCAAGTAGAGAGCATAAGTCCTAACAAAAGCGGAATGATCCCACGAATTAGAATGCGCCTCATCGCGAAAATCGGACATATTCAACAGCCTAGTCCCTCTCCTAGTAGCGTACATGATTTCCTGCTGGAAAATAGCATCTCCCTCGTTAAGCAAACGGTGAATAAGCATCAAACACTTGAGGGCAACAATCCAGTCCCGGGTTTTCCCCAATCTTTTCGACACAGCAACAACACAAGCACTAAGATAACCGCGAGAATTTGATGTTAAGTGAAGTATTTCCCTTATATACTTCTCAGATGCGGGATCATCATCGTGGCTCGTAGCTTTCACAATTGCTACTTCCAGCTCCGGCGCCAAATTGCTGGCCACTTTCGCGATCCCGATGCTCGTTTGATCCTTAACCGCCCCGATCGCCTTCCGAATCGTGCTCGGAGCCATCGATTCAATTCGCAACCCCTAATACCCTAAATAAAACAAATCCCCAATTACTTGTTATGCTTCTTCTTCCTTTGTTTTTTAGTCTAATTCAACAAACAAATTATCTGAACTGCTAAATTAAGATCAAGCCAAAATGTTAGATTGAGTACATCAAAAAACTAACTTGGAGCAGAAATTGAAATAGGGTTTTGCAGTTTACTTACCTTTAAGTAATCAAAGACTTAGATCTGGTCCCCAACAATGCAATCTCTCGGCGTTAGAAGCCAGAAATTGACATTTACCCTCAGATCTAGGCTCAGACAGGAGAACTGTAAATTTGGTTTTTTGGGTGCCGGTGATCTTTCTCTCTCTTAACTAGATTTGCTGCAGCGATGGAGAAACAAGAATTAAGAGGTGGGTGTATGTGAATGCGATGCCGGAGAATGAGGGCCGTTGGATTGGTCTTGGAGTCGAGATTTATTGGGTGTGAAATTTGGTCGGAACCAGAGTTGGTTTAAGGACAAGGAGTTGACACCGTTTTTACGTGCTATTTTCTTTCACAACATTTGATTTCAGTCAACCAATGTTGGTTATACTATTAATTTTGAAAAAATAAGATTTTGCATATTATTTAGGAATTTTAATTCTATTTAATTTTTGCTTTTCATTAAATGTTTTCACCGTAAAAGTGGAAACATTTATGATGATAAAATCTCACTACGTACTTTATTTGTTTGGTAGTTATATTTTTAATATAAATATTATACTTTAATGTAAAGTGTGTTATTTTTTTTATATTACATACATTTCTTTTAGAAAGTGGTACAGTTTTTTATAAATGAAACAATTTACAATACTCTTTCCGTACATCAAATTTATATTCACTTTCCTTTTTTGTTGTCCATAAAAATTTTACCCCTCCTCTTTTTTAAAATAAACATCGCTCACAAACAAATAAATGGGTCATACAACACCCACTATAAACGTTTACTTTATTTAATTTATCTACTTTTTCAATAAAATATTAATTTTTATTAAATCTTGTGCCAAACAGTAATGGGGTATAAATTTGGTGGACGGAGAGAGTAATATTTTTATTAAAAAACAATATCGATCTCACAGTAACACCTAGGCTGTTCACGGAGTTCGGAGATTACCGAATTCGTACCGAAATTCGCACCGAAAAAGAACCGAACCGAAAAAATCATGAACATTTTTACTTTAACCGTACCCAAAAACCGAACGTGACTGTACCAAACCGAACCGAATAACCGAATTAAATATGTATTAAATTTAATTATTATTTAATTTTATTTATCAAATATTATTATAATGTTATTGAATTCAAGTACGACTATACGATATCATAATTTCTCTTCTTATTCAGAATACAAACACTATATTATTTATCTTATTAACTTCTTAAAACGATAACTTATGTTTAGGTGTATATCAAAATAATTAAAATTCATTTTTTATTCTTTTAATTTTATTTTTCATGTATATTTATTTCTTACAAAAACTTGGATATGGTGTACCCTGTGTTAGAAATTACGATCAATGTGATTTTAATATTGCATTTTCAATGGTTTATGTATGAATAATTTTCACTCTATATTTTATCATTTTATATACTGTATTTTAAATATTCTATTGGTGGTGATTTGCGTTAATTTTTTAACCAATTATCATATAATGTGTTATATTCGAGTTTGTAATGATATATGTTTGATTGTGGTTGAATTTGTGTAGTATTCGTATGAGTGTACATGCATCAATATGTTTTTAAACAAAAACTGATTAAAAAAAGGAGAGAATGATAAAAAAATGGGTAAAAAATCTGTTTCTCTGCTTCATTCCATACCGATCCGATCTGTTCCATTTGTAACCGAAAATCCGCTCTGATCCATACCAAAAAATAAAATATCCGTACCATACCGAAATTTCGGTATAAACATGAATACACGAATGTTAAAATAACTGAATTTTGATACGGACACAAATATTTTTAAATATTCGTTTTGGTCCGTAGCGTGAACAGCCCTAGTAACACCACCACCACGCAAAAAACTTGCACTATTTGTTTAATCTTAGAAGTAATTATATTTCTTGGCAGCTCTAGAAACAAACTTTTCGAATGGTTAAATATGCTTCATCTTTTTTTTTTTCTTCCTTTTTTACGTAATATTATTTGTTTTTATTTTTTTTACCAACAAACTATTCACATCAGTAGATTAAATTTAATTAATTATTATATCTTTTACTACTACTATATTACTATTTACTAGTCCAATAAAAAATCCAACGAACACTCACCTTTCTAATTTTCAATGCATATGTATAAATGGTTTTTATTAAAGGGTATATTTATATCGAAGAGTTTTATTTGTTTACTAAAAATAAATTAAGACTCTTTACTATAGACAATTAATATTTTTTAGTGAAAATAACTAATATTCTTTAATAAAAATAACTAATATTCTTTAGTAAAAATAACTAATACTTTTCAATAATTTATGTATAAATCAATTTCACTCTATACATACTCAATAAAGAAATACTATATTGCCATAGGAACAAAATTTATCTAAGAGTTGAGAAATAATGCATGATTAATAATCGGTTCTCCCGTGCAGATGACTTCCAAATTAACTTTTCTATTAACACAAGGCACAACTTATTTGCACCAACCTCTCTGTTAAATACAAGATGAATACATTATTCGGTGTTTGGAAAAAAAATTAATTTTTTTTTTACTTTTTCAGAAAATAAATTCGAACATAGTAAATTTGAAAAAAAAAATTCGAAATTTTACAAATTAAATAAAAAATAAAAAAATTGAGGATAATATATTTAACAAAAAGCTAGTACAAGTAACCGTGGCCTTTAACACAAATTCTAACCCTTGATATATGGCCCAGGCTAAATACCCCTCCAACTAATGGAGATACACCTCCATCAATATTTTAATATTTTATTAAAATTGCAAAATTACATGTATAACCTTGATAATTAAACAAAAAGAAAACCTAAGACTACATGCATCCCTAATCTCATTCTTATGCAAAAGATGTTCAATCATATATGTGTGAATGAAATAAGAAAAAGAAATTGATCTTGTTTCCATCATAATACGATCAGACGACACAACAACGATTAATTCATATTTTCGAATTAGATCTAGTGAAAATGAGAGCATTTCAACCTTCCTATGTATGTATTTTTGTCCCTTATTCCATAGGTTTTCTCTTTAATATATAAACCTAGTTTAAAATGTTGAATGTTGTTAGTTCTTTATATTGTGTGTATTTGTGCACGAAATATTGATATTTTTTTGCATTGAACGACGTTGAAAGTTGAATGATTGTCATTTGCACATTTTTTCTTTTCAAATTTCCTCCAACCCAGTTTTCGGACCTGGTTAGTCGAAAGTTTTACCTATTTTCGAACACCAATTGCCGAAATTTTGAATAGTTAACGAATTTCCTATATCTGGTTAATTTTTTGAAAACATTTTGCCGAAACATTTTGTTAATTTTGGGAACAGTTTGGCGAATATTACTTATTAGATTTTTTTTCTTTTATTAATAAGGGTATAAATGATAGTATAAGGGTTGTGTATCTACTAATACAAATTAAAATGAGTATGTGAATTTAGACGGAGGTGTATCTCCATTAGTTGGAGGGGTATTTATCCTGGGCCTTGATATATTATTCCCAAGCCCAATGTTAGCCATTATATTTCCAAATTTCAAGATAAGTCTTGGGCCTTCTTGGAGCCCATTAATGGCCCTTATATTTCCAAACTTTAATTAATCTCATATTTATTCTATAGTCTTGTATGCATTAGATGCACCATATAATTCAAGTGTATTTTTAAAAGTTATTTTATTATTACTGAAAAATTATCTCTGCTATTATTAAAAAGTGCATATAATAAGAAGCAATTTTTCAATAATAACAAACAGAGGCGAATATATGTATGGACAACTAAACAAGATATGGCAAATGCCGCACCTCACATTTCTATGTTAACCATATATATACACCCCTCCAATCTTTTAAAGTTCCAAAAATAATTTAAAAAAAAAAAACAACAACAATTTTAATAGAAAGAAAGTAACCATCAGTTCTTCATTAAAAATTGAGAAGGGTTTGTTGGTCAATGAATTGAATTAGTGTTCCTTTGAATTTCTTCTTGATGTTTGGAAAGTAGATGGCATAAGTTTTCTGTTGAATCAAGTTGTCGGAGATATTAATATTGGCGGACCAACTTGAAAATTTTATAGTAATTGTGCACCGGACAGAGCTCGGTTACTGAATCGAACCGAAAAGTTATAACCGAAATAAACCGAATTATATATAAAACTAACCGAAACCGAACCAAATTTTTTTAAAATCGAAAATACCGAAACCGAAAATTTCGGTTCGGTTTCGGTTAATAACCGAAAAACCGAAATATAATGGACTTTTAAATTGTACCATATTTTTACGCTTATAACCTACTAACAGCCCAAGCTCATGTGCATTAATAGATTGCAACCAAAATAAAAAACCACAATAAAAAATTAAAGAATGGGAAGGGAAGACCAGAAGAGACAAAGACAGTAAATTTGAAAATGAGTAAATGTAACTAGAGTTAGAAATTAGATACTTATATAAATCCTCTCATTTCGGTTTTGATTTCGGTTATTTTGTTATTTTTACCTAAATAACCGAAAGCCAAAATTTCTAAAATTTAAAACCGATACCGAACTGAAAATCGAAATATCCTAACCGAATTGATATTTCGGTTCAGTTCGGCGCGGTTTCTTGGTTTTAACCGAACTCTGCTCTCCCCTAATTGTGCATTTGAGTATTAACACTTCAACGTAAAAGAGCATGATAAGTTAGCTCTAAAAATGGTTGAAACTAAATGATTTTTTTTTTATCAGAAAAAGAATTTCATTGATAAACGGGACATGAGAAGTACCCAATTTTACAATGAATTAGACATGAAGCCTAAGAAAAATGAAAGGCCTATCCAACAATTTCTTTAAAGAAAACAAGATCACTCTAAAATTACTCTAGGCTCATAATACCATATATCAAATAGGATCTTTTCTCTCCAAGTTCCTCTTGCATTAACCCAACTCCACAACATTCTCTTGATGTCTTCTACTATCTACTTGACTTCTACTCTTTCCTTTCAAAAAATTATGGCATTCTGAAATTTCCAAATAGTCCAAACAATACACTCTCACAAACCCACCATGAGTGTCTTCCCATCCTTCCCTCCAATAAGTCGACTAAAATGAAGCAAACTTATCTCCGGGTTAGATGTTAGGACCGTACAAACCCCGAACCACCCCATACATTCCATCCAAACTCGAAAAGCAAAATGACATTCAAAAAGCACGGGTCTTACAGTTTCAGGTCCAGTATTGCAGAACGGGCAATTAATGTTCGAGCCTTGTGGGAGTGTGTTTCTTCTTCTCAAATTAGATGTCGTTGGAATACGTTCCCAAAGTGTACGTCACACATGAACTCTTACTTTATTCGGTACTCACTTGTTCCATATGGCTGAAAATACCTTCTCTTTCCACTTGAATCTCGTTGTCGCCCGTGATAAGCCGCTTATAAGCATCCTTCGTATTGTAAACTCCACCCCTTGCGGATCTCCAATTTTACCTGTCTTCCTTATCCTTTGTAAGAATGTACCTGTTCAACAAATCAATTAAATTGTTTAGTGTACATGACTCCCTCTTTAGCAACTCTCTCCTCCAATTCCACTTCCACCTCCATTCACCCTCTTCCCACACCCCCATCTCCCACACACTCAAAGAATTATATTCACACAACTTATACAATCTAGGAAAAATCATCTTTAAAGGTCTATCCTCCGCCCATTTTTCCTCCCAAAAAAAGAGTTTTTTTTTCCCATCGCCAATACTCTTCCCCATGCCAGATATAAACTAGCCTTCATCTCCCTCAACCACAGCCTTTAAAACCTCCCCCCTGATTAGGCGTGAAATTGTTATATTTTGGTGCCCAATTTGCCCATGTTTTGAGTGTTTTTATGAGTGTTTTGAGTCATTTGAGTATTATTTTTATAAATTGATGAATTTGTCTCTTTGATGCTCATATATGGATAGAGGACGAAAAGAGGAGTTCGTAGGACTTTGAATCGGCCAAAACGGACTCCCGGTTGAGAAGTTATGAAGGTTTTACGAACATGTGTACATCTAGCGGTCGAGCGCCACCGCTCGACCGGAAGAACCACTCGACCACTAGCGCTCGAGTTGCACCAGCACTCGAGCGTTTTTGCGTGTTTTTGGCTCAAAATCGCCCAAATTCGTCCCAAAGCCTATATATATCTCTTCCAAGCATATTTTCACATATCAAGACATATCTACACATATTTACACTCGTTTTTCGAAGGAGAAAGCTTGGGAGAGAGATTGGAAGAGTTTTATACTTTGTAATCGAGGTTTTAGCTTACGAATTCATAGTTTAATTATTTTTTTCGAACTTCTTAGATTAATTCTTTCTTTCTTTATTCTTGGTGATTAAAAACCCTAGTTTTTCAGATTATATAAGATTATTTTTTAGACTTTAATTTATTCTTTGTTTATATTCTTAGATCTAATTGTCAATTCAAGTATGCTTATGTTTCTTATCATCATTATTACTTTTGTTCTTTCAATTACCATGTTAGGCTAGAACCCTTGCATGCTTAGAATAGGATGAACTCTTAGAAGTAGGATGTTGGTACGTAATTATGATAACTCGTGATGTTTAGTTTTAATTCTCTTAATTAATTGAATTCTTAAAATAAACCCTAGAATTATCTTGGAATTGAGTACGAAAATTGTTCGAGAGAAGACGACCGTATCACTCTTTAATAACGAATAGGCTTAAAGAGAGGGTTTTAGAAGGAGTTTATAATCTACCGGTTTATCTAGGGAGGGTGACCGCATCACCTTAGGTAAATAAGGGTCTCAATAATTAAGCACGATCCATATAACTGGTTTACTGGATTAGTGAAGTAGGTTGATTTGACGAAGTATTAGGGGTAATTCTTGAGCTTTTAGTCTTTCAATCTCGTGCTAAATTAGGGAAGTTGATTGTCTAGTTTTAGTGCACTTAGTGATGGTCCCATTTTCGAAGGGCAAAATGGGAATTCAGGAGCAATTTTTTTTTTAAAAAACTCTTTCTCAGGGAGTTCAGCAAGAGTGAGAAATACTCAAGTCACTGCTCTGCTCAGAGGCTGAGTTACCAAGTCAGTGAGAGGGCTTGGAGGCTCATGCTCTGAGCAAGGACAGTGGCTTGAGATGCTAAACTCTCGAGTGCGTTATAAAACACAGCTTGCACCCTGACTGAGTTCAGTGATGGAATACTCAAGTCACTGCGTTGCTAAGAGTCAGAGCACTCAAGTCAGTCCAAACTGACTTGTGAGCTCAGGCTCTTAACAAGGCAGTGACTCGAGAGACTGAACTCTCGAGTGCTAGCCTAAGCTTGTCAGTGAGATTGGTTCTCCCTGACTAAAATACTTAGCTAATCTTCTTTTCAAACTTTCCAAGTACACTCAGAGAGTATACACTACAAATAATTAGCAAGTGCTTAGACAAATAAACAACGCTCAGTTTAACGTGGTTCAGAGACTCAAGCTCTTACATCCACGGCCTGATTTAACAGGAAATCCACTAACTTGGATTCTTGTTTTTAACGTGCCAAGGTGCACTTACAACTGGACTCACACCACTCCCTGGGCTGCCTCTCCTCACCTTACTACAAACCTAACAATCTTCTGAAAGGGTTTAGTTTGGTTTGGTTTTCTCCAACTAGGTGAGGTTTTCCTTTACAATGTGTTAGCCTTAGAGCTAAGATTAGGAAAACCTCTCTAAGCTAAGAGTTACAAGCTTGACACTCAAAGAATATAAGTGATAACCCTAAAGGTCAGTGTCGTGGGTGTGTAACATTTCCTTATGACTCCCTAACAACTAACACACCCCCACAGCTTGTAGGTGTTTAATTTCTTCTTTCACACAATACAACACACTTTACAATGAAGCTATGAACTTGTATTTATAATGGGGATTCAAATGTATCCGTTGGAGGGAAGATACATTTGAATCCAACATTTAATGGTTTCAACCACTTTTCTTGGAATGCGGCCTTTGTCAGTGTCAGAGTTGCTGCCTCGTACTGATTGGTCCACGTGACCTGGGTTCACCGATCTTTGACTCAGTGGGTTTGACTAAGACCCACTGACTTTAGGTAGCTTCCTCTTTCACTGACTGATGATCTTCAGTGGACTGAACGTCTTCAGTGTAGTTGTCTTTCAGAGACTGTTTGAAGATCATTCCAAGAACTTTGTCATAAGGCTGAATGACAAAGTTCCCTGACCACAGTAGCCTGACTCCTTCAGGGCCTACTTGGTACAACACTGATCCTCCTGATCATGCTCTTCACTGAGTGGTCCACCTGACTTAGCTTAGATCAGCCTGGTTTACACTCAGTGGGACATCCTTCAGGCTTCTCTTCTGATTCAGGTCTCTGGCATGGCTTCAGTCAGTTCTTCTTGATGTCATCTTGATATCCTCAGGCTGTGTTGCTGAGTTCCCCCTCGCTGAGTTTCCCCCTCAACTGAGTGTTCCCTCAACTGAGTTCTTCTCAACTGACAGCCTGTTCTACTGAGAAATGACCTAGCCTAACCTGAAATAAAAGATATTATCCTGACTGCTTTCAAACCTATTACATGTTGTTTTGGAAAATCATCAAAACTAAACATATCCCAACACTTAGGATTAATACTTGCACATCACGATTATTTTAGTTACCGTACCAGCTCCGTTAGTATGCGTAGGGATTCCTATCCTGAGCATCACCATCTCATATTTGCAAACAATCCTTAGTGAATCAGTTTCATTCATTCTTTAGCATAATTAGTATAATTTAGTTTAGAATTAATTTCTTAAAAAGCCAAAAACACACACTCATATTAATTACGATGCGTAGATCTTCAGGAATCTATTCACATACATTCCTTCCCTTGGGTACGATATACTTGGTCCCTATACTTGCTGATACTACAGTGAACCCGTATGTTTGCGGAGTAACTTCTAGTAAAAGCTAGTAAAGTTTGGTTCAAGTCACCCCCACCAACCCGAAACTCTCCTCCTTCTCCCTCCTAGATTGCCTAACCCCCAATTTTTCCCCACCTCGCTTTAACCACTCTCACAAGCTCTCAGGATTTACTAAGAACCTCCAAACCCATTTTCCCAAAAGAGTTTTGTTAAAACACTCAAGATCCCTAACCCCGAGATCCCCCGACGTTTTTGGTTTGCAAATGTTACCCCACTTTACCCAAGAGATTTTATCCTTACTCTCACCACCCCCTCTCCAAGAAAAATCTTTGTAACCGCTCAATTTCACTCAATACCTTCATAGGCGCACGGTGGGTAGATAAATAGTAAACAAGTAGTGATGATAGGACAATATTAATCAAAGTAAGCCTACCCTCGATGAAAAGATTTTGCCCTTCCCATTTCTTCACGTGATTCCGTATATTTTGGATGACATGATTCCATTCAGAAGTCTTTCGATGTGCATATCCCATCTTTACTCCCAGATAAACAAATGACTCCTCCCTCACTTGACACTCAAGTATGTTAGCATACTCTGACAACTCTTTGTTGCTCACATGAATCCCAGACACATTGCATTTTCCTCGATTGACTTTCAACCTCGATACCATCTCCAGATTAGTGATGAATCGTTTAAAAAAATAACATTATCCCTCGAAGCTCGAAGCTTTGCCAATGAAAATAGTGTCATTGGCAAACTGTAGATGGGAAACCTGGACTCTATCTTTGCCCACTTGCATCAGTGAAAACAAATTATCATTAACAGCTTTGTCCAACATTAGACTCAACCCTTCAGCTACAATAAGGAAGAGGAAATGGGATAAGGGGTCCCCTTGTCTTAATCCTCTACCCACCTTGAATTCTTCAGTTGGGCTTCCACTAATGAAACTAAAAGAAATTGAGTATATTAATTATTTTACAAGCTTATAAGATTAGTCTTGATTTTACTAGTTGCAACTAATACAGTGAAAAGAACATTTTCTACCAAGAATATTGTGAAGAATCGATATTGCAACTAAATGTGTGATAGAATGGATGAATGATAATTCAGTAATGTATACTGAAAAAGAAGTGTTCAATTGTTTATCCAATGGCACCACCTTTTGTAGATATTTAAGTATGACAAATCGTCTTGATTAATTTGTGTCTTGATTGTACGGAAATTCTGCATCCGCCCCTAACAACAGGAGAAAATTTTTCAATAATAGTAAGTGTAATTTTTCAAAAATACATTTAAATTGCATGTTGCACTTACTACACCTGAGACTTACTTAGTCATTATAGAAGTATTATAGAGTTCCAAACATGCATTCTCTTGTAATTAATTTTTTTCTCCAGAGTGAACGTTTTGTAGGAGAAAATCACCTTCATATTCTTACAAAATTATATTTTTGGATCAAAAAATCTGTCTCACACAAAAAAAAAAAAAAAAAATCAATAAAATACATTGAAATTATTATATTGCAATAGGAACAAAAAGTTATACTCCAATAAAATTCTTGTATGCATTTGGAATTTGAGTTAAATTTCAAATTAATTTTAAATTCTCAAGCATGTTAGTTGTTTATATTGTGTATATTTGTGTACAAAATATTGATATTTTAGGCATTGAACTACGTTGAAAGATGAATAATTGTCATTTGCGCATTTTTTCTTTTCAAATTTTCGCCAAGCCAGTTTTCGGACCTGGTTAGTTGAAAGTTTTGCATATTTTTGAACACCAATTGCCAAAATTTTGATTGGTTTACGAGTTTCCAAAATCTGGTTAATAATTTGAAAATATTTTGCCGAAACATTGTGTTAATTTTGGGAACAATTTGTCGAACACTACTTATCATAAAAACAAAATCTTTTATTAATAAGGGTATAAATGGTAGTATAAGGGTTGTGTATTTACTGATATCAATTAAAATGAGTAGGTGAATTTAAACAGATGTGTATCTCCATTAACGGGAGGGGTATTTAGCCTGGGCCAAGGAAAAAATTGAGTGGTGAATAAATTAAAAAAGGGGGACAAATATCCACGTCCTTTGCCATACCCAATGTTAGCCCATTATATTTCTGGAGATTTGATAAGATGTGGGCCTCCTTGAAGCCCAATGTTAGCCCATTATATTTTTTGGGCCAGACTACGTGAGAAAGAAGAAAGCAAGTTTGAATGAATTTCTTAGATTTGATAATTAAGAACAAACAATTCAGCTAAAAAATTTGATGAGTATCTTCGAGTAATGTCATTCAGTAAGGTGACTAATACGGACGGAGTACTATTTAATAAAATGAATGATGTAATTCAACTGATGTGCATATTTCAATGGCTTTCGAACAAAACCATTTAGATAGAATATACGGTGCAAATAATATATACACGAATTTGCCCAATTTGATAACTAAAGGGGGATGCATATAACAAGGGGATGAATTGAGTCGGTCTAATGTCCGACTTCATTAAGGCTACGTTTGTTTTGTGATTTATGGGAGGAGAATAGGATTGTTGGACTCCCGTCTCAATCGAATTAGGGATCCATACCTTAAAATCTACACAAATTCTAGCATGCACTTAGATTTTAAACTCAATTTTGATTTTTTCAAAATACACCAAAATGTTTTTTTTTTTTTTTTTTTTGAGTTGGTGTACTACTGATTACTTATTGGGTTATTATTGATTACTTCTTTGGGTATCACTAAATACTTCTTGAGATATTACTGATTTCTGCTTTGAGTATTTATTTCAAAATTCAAGTGCATATTATACACTCAAGTGCACACTAGAACTACCCATAAACTTGATATTCTCTTTTCTATCACTCAACCATTACTCATATCATCACTTTTATCTCACTCATTTATTATCTTTCACTATTTAAACATTAATTTGACATATAGTAAAATTTCATCCTACCTAAATCTCAAAAACAAACCCATACTTCTACTACTTATAAGAAATTTTACATCTAATAATTATAAAGTCATGGCTCCCTCCAGCCACCCAATTTTCAAAACAATGTAGGCATGTAGCCTAAGAATGGTTCAACCTCAATTTAATTTGGCCGGCCGCCAGCGAATAATACAAACATAAATTTTGAACTAAACAAAAATTAAAATTGTAATATTTTCAACACATTAACCCAAGTCGTGTACACCTCTAACACAACGTTAAGGGGAAGAACTACTACAAATCTTCAACAAGGGCATCATAAATTAAGATACAAGATAATATATAATTGTAAAGATGCAAAATATTTCCCAAAAAGAAAAAAAGAATCGATGCCCTATTTTCTTCCTCTTCTCCTTATATACCATTTCATAATTAATTAATAGATACAATTTCTCATCTCAACCTCAGAAACATTAATTTATAAACTAATTAAAATGTTATTGAAAAAACCTTATATATATTAATAAAAATATCAAGCATCTCCATTTAGTTGGCATTCCTTTGTATCTCCATGCGATGCACTGATTCGACAAATATTCTGCACAATTATTCCAAAATTATTCAACGTTAGATAACAATAACAAAAACAAACTTACACTTCTATATATATGTTCAATTTTTCATCAATTATTTAATCTTGTATTTCATGTCATTTAATAAAAATATTTTACTAAAACAATCAGATTAAAAAAAAAAAAAAAAAGAACGCAGTATACTTACTCCCAAGGAACATCTCCTGCAAGCAACCAATCTCCTTCATTGTCTTGGTACAAGATTGTGTAATCTCCATCTCTCATCTCATTGTTGGTGTCTGAAAATCACAATATAACCAAGAATACATACTTATTAATCTCTATATAAATATTTTAAAAGTAATTATAAAGGATTATTTATTTCTCTCTCTCTCTCTCTCTCTCTCTCTCTCTCTAAATAAGTATTTAAAATTTATGAAACTAATCAAATGGGAAATGTGAGATTATGTATTACATTTGGCAAACATGTTGATCAAAGAGTGCGTCAAAGCATGGTAAGAATCGAAACGGGTTAGATCAATTTTCCTCCCAATGGGCACACCCGCCATCTTCACCTTCACAAACATGGAGTTTCTCACCGGACGGTCCTCCCAACCACCGTGGTGGCGGTGGAGCGCCTCTTTCCTCCATGAATTGATCGGTGGCCACCCCACTATATCTTCATCTTCATCATTCTCAATCCTACACACATAAATACATAGTTGAGAGAATGAAATTTTGGTCTTAATTATTTGAATAATACCCAGAATTCCAAAATTTTTAAAAATAAAAATAAAATCCCAAAATTGTTATAGAAAAAGGAGTGAAAAATGCATACTGATTTGCGTGAGTCATTGTGGATGTGCGATCATCGGGGTCGTTGGGTTGGCCACTCCACACAAGTAAAGACGACGAATCCTTGCTCTCAACTTCATCATCATCGTCAACAAACCTCGGATGCCGATTATTATATTTCTTGCACCCTTTTCTATTCATGTTTGGAAGAGCAAGGCCTAGTTCAAGCTCCATTGGTTTTCAGAACTAGATTAATACAAGTTGGAGATTTGAGGAAGGTGGTGTGTATATATATATATATATATGTAAACAAGTGTAAGTGTAAGTGTAAGTGTTGTGTTGGGAGGCTTTATTTTGAAGGGAGGAAGAAAATATTAGAGTGGAAGAAAAAGAAAAGGAAGGGGTGGGGGTGGGGGTGGGGGGTTGTCGGGTTGGAAGGAGAAAAACGGGAGGGGCAGCATTGAAGTTGGGTCGGGGTAAAGAGGGGCACAGAAAGGGACAGCAGAGAAGAAACAAAGAAAGAAAAAGAGTGTGGGTAGACTTTCTTGGTTTGCCCCTCTTCCTCTTTATACCATTTTCTTTTATGCAGCCCAACATAATCCCCTCTTTACTACTTTCATTTTACTAACTGTTTATCCCTTTTTTTTCCACTCCAATTTATTTAATTATGCTACAACACCATTCAATAACGGATGCAGTAATTAATTTGCACGTGTTCCTCAGATTGTATTTTTATTTTTATTTTTATTTTAAGGTTAATTGTATGAAATTAAACATGACGGCCTTAATTTTGCCATTCTCTTTTATCCTAGTTATATTCTTTAATGACCGCGTATAAGGGGGGTTTTGGTCCCCAACCATCTGTTCGTTTTAATAAAAATAAAAATATGGTAAATTCGTCGTTCGAAGAATCAATTTATGATCAAATTAAGGACATTTTGTCTCAAATGTTTATTTCCAATCATAATCCATCAATAAATAAAAAAAATGGTAGTTAAGGCAAACTTTTGTGAATCTGATTTTCAAATATCACTGTTATGTTTATTCATTACTATTGTTATGCTTATGCACTATCACCTTTTATAAAATTAAATATATTTTAAGCATTAGTAGTTAATATATATAACAATGATATTTAAAAAGAAAAAATCAAGTGAACCCGAATTCACAAGCGACATATTCACAACTTAATTATCCATAGTATACGAATTTTATTTATGTTTATATGAAACTGAACACAAAAAATACAATCTAAATCAAAGTAGTTGACCCTCTATTTTTGCCTAAGAGTTCATGGGCACTAACTAAAAAATTGTTTGATTTTTTTCTTCTTTAAAATGTGTATAAATTTGTTTAGATTCAACAAACAAATGCTATACAATTAACCATCACGTCAGACCCACATCAGGTGTCATTAGTAGCTCATTTTTAATATCATAAACATAAAATTAAAATTGGCTGCAGAAGAAAAAGGATGCTAATTTTGAATTTGTGCATTCACATCCAACATCTGCAATCAATGGTAAATAGGGAATATTGGAAAATGAAGGTCATTAACTGTCAAAATATTCAATATTAGTGTGCCAATTGAATGTGATTCTCACTCTGTCTCACATCAACCAACTTTGAAGATGAGCTTAAATTCAGGTGGATGTTGGTCCTTTAGTGCAATGTTTGCCAAAGTTGAATTAAAGATTAATATGGTTTTATGAGAACCAATATAATCAATGTCAAGTATCTTTTTCAATTTTGCTTTCTGCATTTAACCACAATTAAGTCTTAACACGTTGCCATTAGCAACAATAAAATTCTTTAATGTAATCATGTCTTCTTCTTTAAAAAAGAAAAAGTGCAATTTTGTTCCTTAAAAATAAAAGAAAAAGAGAGATCTACAAGATGGAGAAATTTAACACGCGGTTGCTAATGAAATTGTCGTAAAAATTAAGGGTGGACTCGGTTCATATTCAATGGTGCTGCTAATAATTTTTTTTTTTTTCTATGTCTCCATAATAAAATGATATGTTGGAAAAATAATTGTTCCAATAATGGTTGCATTGTTAGTGTCGTACCCTAATTTTAGAATAGAAATGAACATCAATGATTGTTGGTGAATGAATATGGGAGTGTTTGAGAAAGATGATTGTAGGAGGGGGATAGTGTAATCAAAATGAAGTATTGATTATCTTATTTAGGGAGATAGGCAATAGTTTTGTTCTTATGAACCATCATAATTACACTATTTTTTTTTTCATCTTCACTAGAGTTGTTAACCAAGCGTCCTCAAATTTAGGCAAAATATATCATTTTCACCACACAACTCAAAAATGGTATTAATTGTTGAGTATGTATAGAGTGAAATTGGTGCATACATGAAACATTAAAGAGTATTAATTGTTTTCACTAAAGAGTATTAATTATTTTACTGAACAATATTAGTTGTTTTCACTTAAAAGTAGGGGTGTGCAACGGTCGGTTCGGTGACCGAACCGAACCGTATTAGCCAAACCGAACACCAAATCGAAATTTTTTTTAAAACTAAATACTGAATCATATTTTGGAAAACCGTTCGGTCCCAAACTGAAATATTTAGGTTTGGTTCGGTCCCAAACCGTACAAACCGAATTTTTTTACACTTTTTTTTTTTAAATCAGCTTAATATTTTTTTAGCATCAACACACATGTATCATTCAATTATTTGCAACATGTCAACATCTAAATACTAATTTAAGCAAATATGCATCAATAACCATACAACATAATCTAATAAAAACATCAACATAATAGTTTTCAAAATCTAAGCAACAATTTGAAAAATATAATTAACACAAAACACCATTCCTCAAATATTTTATGTAAAACACAAATCAACTCAAGTCATTTATGCGTGAATCTAAGTTATCTAATATTAATATTATTATATATTAGAATATAAGCTATTTAATATTAATTTAGTGAATATTAATATAAATATAAGATATTATTATTTAAAATATTTTGGTTCGGTTCGGTTTATGGTTTTTACGAATTAAAAACCATATAGACCGAACCGAAATAAAAAAAATTCAAATTTCAAAACCATAAACCGAAAACCGAACCAAAATTTATATTTCGGTTTGGTTTGGTCGGTTTTTTCGGTTCAGACCGTATTTTGCACACCCCTACTTAAAAGTCTTAGTTTATTCTCAATAAATAAACAATACACTTCGGTGAAAATAACTATTAATCTTCAGTAAAAACAATTAATACTCTTTAGTGAAAACAACTAATATCTTTTAATGGTTTATGTATAAACCATTTTCACTCTATACTTTGTCTTAATTGTTTTCTTTAGACAATATTACTATCAAACTAATTTTTTTAATAAAATAACTAGTATTATTTAAATACACATAAAATACAAACAAGTTTCATGCTTTGCCCCGTGAAAATTAGATTTTTAAAATTGCAAACTTTTCAAAACGTAAAACAAATTATGGTAATTTTAGAGTTACATAGCGAAAACACCACTAATTTTCGTACGTGCGGAACAAAGAATTCTATAAATTCTCTAAATCTATAGCATTGAAATTGCAATTTACTCCATTAATTAAATGGTGCAAAAATGTCATGATACCTAAACTACACAAACATTACTCTAACAGATCTAACCCAATCCCTGAAAATCCAACTCGTGCTCAATCAAGAATAGTGAAAATTACTTTGTTGGTAGTTGGAACATTAACCTCCAAACGTGTCGTAATTTGTTTATCTTGTCTTGTTTATAATGATAAGAGGGAAACTAGGTAAAGCAAGATTTTTTTTTTGTAAAGCTGATTTTTCTTAATTAAATTAAAGTATTAATATGATTCTTTTTGTCGGATTGATCTAAAAATGAGTTAATATTAAAGAATATTAATTACATCTCCCAATGATATATGATATCGAAAGTGAGGTGGGGGGATGACCCTAGACAAAGCAAACGCAAATATACGTTTGTTCGTGTTTCGTACGTCTTAGTTCTTACATATAAATGGTAATAACAAAAAAGACATGATTGCATCCGTAGGGTCATGATAATCTGAGGGATTCCTTAGTTCTTAAAAAAAAAGTTTTATATGGAGGATTATAATTTACATAACAATGTGCCGTGAATGTTATATTTCATATATTGTTAGTACGTAGGTAGGATGAAAAATAACTCAAACTACTTGGTATAAAAAAAAATCAGTTGGCTCAGTTCGACTGAATTAATTACCATGTATGTTTGATAAAAGAAAAATTCTTGTATGCACAATTCAAATAAATTTTGAACAATATTGATTATTTTTATATACTAATAAATTTAGTTATTTTCTCAAAATATATGCAAGTGAAAACTGCACTAATTAGGAAAAACAACAATATTTTTTAGAGAAAACAATCAATACTGTTAAAACGCAGTTAAGTTGCACGATACACCTGGTGCATAAGAGTAAAAGACAAAGTCAGATGCATGGTACAACTCAAATGCATTTTTTAACATTATCGGTAGTTTACACTGAAAGTCTAGTTATTTTCACTTAAACAAGCAAACAAAGTATATTATGAACTAATTTCACCGTGAAATATTATGAATTTTGCTTGTATTTTTATGTGAATTTTTTAATAGTACTAAATGTTATATTGAAAATTTTTGTTTTCAACAATGGCAACACAAATAAAGGGTGTGACTATCTGGAAGGCGAACTAAAACTCAGAAATTCCTTCACTCCTGACGGCTCAAGGACCGGCCGGGCGAAGAGTCTGCAACCGAAGCGATCCAAGCACGCTGGGCTTATTTGTTTAGAGCAAGCTCTAAATTCTATGTCCTCGTGCTTGAGCCAAGCCTATTTGGAAGCCAGTCGTGGAAGGGTATTAGTGATAAATGAAATCTCATTAGAATATGAACGGATTTTAATGAAAATGAAATAAAAAGATAAAAGTAAGAATATTTTTGTTTTCATTAATAAATAAAGTGATTATTTGTAACTTGTAAATGTGATAGTAAAATTATACTAGCTACCTCCGTCTCCAAAAAGTATGATCATTTGTTTTTAACAAATTTTAAGAAAATATAGATATTTTAGATAAAAATAAGAGTACTTTAGGATATTATGTGATCCATTTATAAATTAAATGGTTGTTTGTAAATATAAATTCAATAATATATGAAACAATTAAGTTATGATTGAATGGTGAAAAAAACAAAAATAACAATATTTTTGAGGGACTTCTAAAAAGAATATTAGAATAGATTTGGAGAATATGATAAAAAAAAAACAAGTATGAGTAGGTTTGAGGTGCTGAGGGAGTACTATTTAAGAAACAATTTATATTCCTTAAAAGAAATTATATTCATTTTATTTAAACATCAAATCATGTAAACACAAATTATAATGCTGATGAATTATAATATATCCACCACAAGGTCCACTACAAAAACTCTTCGTCTGGATATGGCACATCCTGTCATCCACTATAAACCCAAATCAATCGTCCCCCCAAAAAAATCATTTACTGTAAAATTCTCACAGAAGACCTATGGTAGAAATTAATTATAAATATAATTATCTTGGCTGTGCCGTGGTGGATGGGTCAGAACTAATTAATTCATATACATCTTCATAAATTTATTCATACTTTCAAGTCAAACAAACCTTTTAATGCAGTCCAACCCAAAGTTGTCCAAGTCAAAATCTTATTTGTTTAAAACTTTTAATCAATCTACTTTTCAAATCATAGATCCGAATATTTTCAAAGAAGAGTACGTTATCCAACATAAGTGAAACTCAAATATATATATATATATATATATATTACTAATTTCAGTTATTTCATAAATAATATATACTATTAAATTAATATTTTTAATAAAATAATTAATACTGCAAATTAAGTCCATGTTAAAATTAATTCACCATATGCTTGGACTTCAAATAAGTATCCATTAAATATAGGTTTAATTGCATAAATAATCACAATTTTTTTTTTTTTAAATTGGGCGCAACATAATCTAAAATTTTAAGTTATGATATTAGTAACTTCACTCTAACAATATTTTGTAATTTGAGCTCATGAACATAATACCTCTTGACTAGGAACAATGTGGCATATATATATACTACATGGTCGAAGCGACGATATTACACACCCGACTAAAGTGATTCATTCACACCTTTCTTTCCAAAAAATAAAAAAAAAAAAAATTCTCAAAACTCCTTAATTAGCCTATGCAGCCCTCAAAATTCCCTTCTTGTTCGCAATGTATCTCGTTTACAATCGTTTGCAATTTCTCTCTTTCGCTTTTTAACGTTATGCTATAGTGTTTCTCTTATTTTTTTTTAATAAATCGTCTCTTTTACGTTTAAAATTCAGAACGTCATCTTGATTTTAATAGGCAGAACATAGTCTTTTAAAGTTTAAACCATAGTTACATTGATAAAAAATTTAATATCCCACTTAAATTTGACCTAATTATTCATGTATGCCTCAATTAGCTAGCCACATATGTACGAGCTGGATAACTTTGTGAAGGAGCAAATTTATAGTTTGCGAGTTGCGACCAGGTGAAGTTCAGTATTCAAAATTAATCTACAACAAAATAATTAATCAGGATATCGATCTTCATTTTTAACTATCTATCTCTACTTAAAAGTATTCTTTTTTGATGATAAGGTGTTAAGTTTCATATTTTTAATCAAGAAAAATGTATATATTTTTTAATTTTAGTATAATTTGTAAAATTAAGCTGGTACCATCATATACATAAGTTTGTATGCTAAAAAGAAAAAAAAGAAAAAAAAGAGAAATAGAGACCGAGTAGATAATAGTTGTAAGAAGGGTATGGGGGTTCACGTGGTGGCGCTGGATGACGGCAGGACATGCGAGTCCCAGGATCTCCCACCCTTGTTGGGCGTGTCCAATCTATACATACAATATAAGTACAGACAATTGTTTCAAAGTACGCCACTTCCCCCCTCTGGCTTTGCACGTGTACTGGTGGATCCTCAGATAACGACACATTCAATGTCTCTCCTCACTTCCACTTCAATTCAATTCAATTAATTAATTACAACTTTACAACCCGGCCCCAAACTCATTTTCTGCGATATTGAATACTTTCAACTCGATTTTATTTAAGTGAAAGATAAAGATAATCCACTTATATATGAAGTAGTGGCTCTTATTTCCATTCATTCTCGACGATTGAGTGCCTGGTATGTAATGTTCGACTCTACTTAATTCAAATTTATTTAGATAATCGAATGAGCGTGTACACACATATGACATATGCACACAAGAATGTTTTGCTTTCATTATGTTGTTGCCGGGTTTGTCGGCTATTCTTCAATAAATTTCAAAACATAGAATAAAATTAACTATAACATAAAAATTTGTCCACTAAAAATATGCAATTTCCAACAATTATTTTTCCTTCATTATCCGATCTTCACTTAATTATTCTATATGTTTCTTCACTTTAAATTTACACATAACCACTTATATTATAAATGGACCATACAATACTCCAAAATATCTTTACTTTATCAACTTTATTTATGTTTCCTTAAAACCTATCAAAAGTCAATGTACATATTTTTAGTGGATAGGAAAAGTATTAGATACTCTTTAAAACAACTTGCATCACATACTCCCCCGTCTCAAAAGACAACGCATAGTCGCATACTTTCTATTTTGATTTGTCCACAAAAAATTTGCATAGTTAAAAGTGAAAATTATTTATTAAACTTTATTTTCACAATGCATGTATAATATTCAATAAAGTGTATTTATTACACTTTTTTTTATTTTAAATTGCGTGTCTAAAAATCCCCACATAGTCTTTCAGATGGAAGGAGTATATAATTGTCTGGTTTGTGTATTTATGGTCTTGTTCGAATCATGTTTTAAAGTAGAGTAAATACTAAAGTGGGTTATGTGTTCGAACTCCCACGCAGGACTCCCTCAATTTATAAATAACAAAATATATTTAAAATCAATATGTAAAAGGAGATTCGTAGACCCTGCGCATTATCCTCACTTTCGTACAATCACCCACACATCACATGGGAGAAAGGTAGACTATTCTAGATTTGAGGAAGCGTTGACATATAATATGGACTCATGATCTTAATTTAATCGTTATGCTACTTGAATACAAATTTAAATATCCTAATTTATTTTGGTACTCGGTATCCAACTCATTGACCGACTAATCCGGGGAACCCATAACCCACCGTCCATTAAAATTATCGCAAGAACAAGATGTCTATAATAGGAAAAAAAAAACAATATAATGACCTAATTAATGACCTTATTTCAAAATATAAAATCAATTTGGCGAATATGATTTTTTTTTTTGACAGCGGATAATATGAATGTGATGGTTTACACTTTTGTGCATTCACAAAATTTACAAATTAATCTTGCAATACTGATAAATAATCTCTAGTAAAAGGTAACACAACATATCTATCGGCAAAATTAGATTTTTTCGAGTCACATTATATATATGGACCCTCTTCCTATCGCTATTTGAACTCATCCAAACTACGTCGTTATATATAGTTTTTAGTTTAGTAATTTCATGGATCATAAAAATTTACACATTCCTGCCTCCATCACATCTAATGATAAAGACTTGTGTAAAATTGTGGCGTCTCACAAAATGAGTCTGGGTCCGTTGACTCAAATTTACATAGATTCACATAGATTAAGACTATGCGGTAGTCTTACACAATACATCTTTAATAAATTATCAATATCGGAAATCCTAATTGATGTTGCATATTTGGAAAAAAAAAATCTTAAAGTTGGTGATTGACATTATGAATTACACACATGCAATTAAAAATTAAGCTCACATTCGTGTTTTTTCCTTTGCTTTTATTTTGATAGTTAAGTCTTGCAAATTGATGCCATTAATATTGGGTTAGGAATGTTGGAGTTATACGTGAAAGTATGCTTTTACTTTGTATAACTCGTGTATCAAACACTCGTTTTATGAGAATAATTCTTTTATCGCATTTGCTTTAGTTATGATTGAATGTTGAATTTCTATTGCAAACCGTTCTATAAATAGTACATGTTACATTGTAGTTAATGTGGTGATACCCGATCACGGAAGACAACATTAACAGTTTACCTGTAACTAAACGTACATTTTCACGACCTAGGTGGAATTGAACAATCCGCTGTGAAAGGTCGATGTGTAAGGCTCAGATTGGTCTGTCTTGACTAAGAGATTGCACTAGCACATTTAGTATGTGTTGAAGAGGTCCTACAGCGAGGATAAATTCTTCTGTTCTGAAAGGTGAAGAATTAGACCTCAGTGGTTGTTGATTTCTTAATCTCCGTCACTTAAATAGGACCGTGTGTGCTTAATGGTTACTACTTTGATTCATGTTGGGTGAGAATCATTGTGACTTCGAACTTTGTGTCTTGGGCAGTAATATTAATCATACGACGGTTGCTAAGATTTAATACGGAGAAACGCGTGCGAGTACGGCTCGTGTGATTAGTTCCCTTGGTGGGCTCAGAAGTTTTATTGTACCAAATCTTGCAAGTGTAGAATTAGTATCTTCGGTACGAATAATAATGTTGAGTTGTCTTTACTCCAAGGTGAAATATGTTAATTAATTTAGAGCTATTCAGAAGCTTAATTAATTAATGGACTTGATAATCTTAAACGCGGGAAATAATAACCGGGAGCCCATATTATCGTAATATGGATTAAGATGGATAGTGCAATATTAATTTATTAGTGGTAATAATTAATATTAATGGATTGAATTATATTGGGGCTCAATATTGAAATTCAGAAGTCCATTAGGAGGTCCAATCTTAATTCTCCTTAAGGCCCCTCAAGTAGTCCATTAAGTAGCCCAATAATGATAAGGTGATTAAAATAAAAAGATAATATCATGCTGATTTTTATTGATATTTTCGAAAAATATGGCCTATTTAAGAGAGAAAAGATTTTGTTGATTTTCTTGGAAAGATATTATGGAAGATATGTATTTTTGAAATACAAGAATATCTCATATATTCGAGAAGATCCAAATCTTTGGATTTCTTCTATAGTTTTCGAAAACATCATGAATAAAATAGGAGAGTGAAATCTTTGTGGAATATTTTATTATGGAGAAAATAATATATGAGATATATTCAAGATTTCTTAGAGTCTAAGAAAAGATTTTCTCAAGGCCCAAAATACCCACAAAAATTCGGTCACCCTTACTTATAAATAGGGGATGATATTTTCATCCCCAAGTACATAATTCCATGTGTTGGAAAAATCAAGAAGCATAGATATTTTTCTTTTTCCTTAGTTTATTAAATTGCTTGAAAGTGTCTCCCACCGGCGATCAAGTGAGGTGAAAAGGGAAATACTTGAGAAGGCTTTGGGTTGATAGAGCGAGATTACAATTGTCCCGTATATCCAAAGGTCAATTCTACAAGAGGTACGTTAATCGCATATTTACTTGTTTATTCCGCCTAGTTAAATATGTGAAATTAATTTAACATGCATGATGATAATTAGTTGTTGGAATTATTATTTGAATTAATTAGGATTAATTCATGCTAGTAATAATTGTATTTAAATTCGTATTTAAATTTCATTTCGAATAGATTCCGGGCACCCCTATTTTCCCAACAACTGGTATCAGAGCCACGGTTTCGGGCTCTGAATTTTTAATTGGAATTTAAATTGTTAAACATTAAATTGAAATTGGATAGTAGAATTGTTAGATCTTTTTTGCAGGTATCCAATTTTCATGGTTTTAATGTTGTTAATTTCATGCGTGTAAATTAATTGTTTTTTAATTCGATTCGTTCGAATTCATTTTTCTCGTGAGAAAATCCACGAGTAGATTAGTTGTTTTTATTTTGATTCGATCATTGTAATAGACTAGTCTAGATCTAGTATTTATTTTTTTTGTAAAAATAAATTGTAACCGGATCGTGACGAAGAACGAAGAATTAAAAACGGCGTACCCGGACGACGCATACAAGCGTGGCGCGTGTATGGACGTAAAATCATGCAAGGGGTGAAGAAAACGAGGACGAACGGCGAAAAAAACGGCGCACGGGGGTGCACGGCGCACGGGGGTGCACAGCGCACGCCGTGCGCGACGGGGGCTGGCGCCGCGCGCGCGCGCTTCGGACCCGGGCTGCAGCGCCTCGGGGCGCTCCGGGCGGCGCCTCGGCGCGCCTCCGTGCAGCGCCTCAGGTGCGCCTCGGGGCTGCGCTTCGGGCAGCGTTTCGGCGTTTTTTTTCGGTTCGTATTTTTTTTTCGTGTGATTTTAAACGTCGTCTCGAACCCCAAACGATGTTGTTTTGAAGAAGTGTTGCTGTTCGAGTGGAAGCACGTCGAGACGAACGTCGGAAGGCAACAAGGACGATTTTTCGCATCAAGACGTGAAGAAATTAAACCGTGATAATTGGATTTGAGTGCTCCAATGTGTTTAATTTTGTTTTGATGGATGTTTTATTTCGTGCACTTATTATTATTTGTTAATATGTGTTTGCATGAATTTAATTGTCCAAGAAAAACCTTACTTTCGAAAATTACTAAGTATGTTTTTATAATCGCAATTTTGTTCCGGATATTAAAATTGGATTATTTTGACCTCCATAATTTATTTATTTGTGAAGTTCTTTTGGAATACATTTCCCCCTCGGATCGGCCAAAAGGACGGATTTCACATGAATAAATTCCGAAATGATGATTGTGGATTATTACTAGTGGCGGTATTGACCCTCACCACGAGTGGCTTGCTCAAAGCGAAATAATAATCCTGTATTTAATTATGGTTATTACTTAGGCATAGGGAATTGATATTAACTTACTCCCCTCGGAGTCCCTGTCAGTTTCTATGTGGTCAAAGTGGGAGCCAACTATTAATTTTGAATTAAGGATTTGTAACTTTTAAGTCTGTGATTCGCTTGAATGTGTTTAAATGTATAGACCACCCCTCGTGGCGCATTTAAATTGTTTCGAGATGTTGGCTGATGCATGATTATATTGTTTTAAGGTTTCAATATAATTGATGTGATCAAAATTATGTGATAATTTCGTATTTTTCTAGATATTGATATGAATGTATGTTTTATTCTCAGTTCATCATGTCACAACCTTTTAATCCACTGTTTAGTATACTTAAAGATAACAAACTTGTTGGTGAGAACTATGTTGATTGGAAACGTAATATAAACATGGTCCTTCCTGCGCAAGAACACTATTGGATATTTAGCGTTGACGTACCCAAGAAACCTAATGATAAGTTAAGTAATGGGGAAAAGACGATATTCGATGATTGGAAGCATTCCAATGAGCACATGAAGCACATCATCTTGACATTTATGTCAGAGGATTTGAAGCGCATTCATGAAGGCATTGAAGCGGCTATTGATGTCATGAATAGCCTTGAAGAGATGTTTCAACATCAGAACCCCATGGCGAATCTGTTCACCATTCGTGAGAAGCTCACGAAGAAAATGGTGAAGGGAACACCCGTAAGGGATCATGTTCTCAATTTTAGGCGTGAGTTTGAGAAACTCGAGTTTCTTGGTGCCGGACAAAGTGAAGAAAGTCAAATCGATTCCATACTCCTAAAGCTATCGAGTAGTTTTGATGGGTTCTTTTGGGAATACGTGTTATCTGAACACAAGTTCACTTTGGATACCCTGCTCAAAGCCCTGATAACGGTAGAGTCATACTTGGGGAGTAGGGACGAGGCTTTGGTGATCAAGAGCTTTTTCTCGAAATCTAGGCCAATGGAAGGTGAGATTGAGAAGGAGGTGGTTGATCGGAACCAAACCAGTAGACTCACTTTGGGAGGCAAGAAAAGAGCTTTCAAGCCGTACGGCGTGAAGATACCCAGTAAGAGTAAGTGCTTCAATTGCGGGGAAAGAGGACATTGGAGGTCTACTTGTTCTAAGCCTAAGAAGGCGGTAAAGAAAGGTAAGTCTCATGCTTTAGTTGTTGAAACATATGTTGCGGCGTATGCTGCCCACGTTTGGGTAGTGGATACCGGGGCAACTGATCATATTTGTTTCACTCTTCAGGGGTTCCAGCTAACCCGGCGACTTAGCAAGAATGAGATTACAATCACTTTGGGGGATGCTACGAGAGTGGCAGCCGAAGCAGTGGGAGTCGTGCACCTATCTTTTGAAGATAGAGTTTTAATTTTAAGAGATGTTTTATACGTTCCGAACTTTAGGAAGAATATAATTTCGGTTTCTAAGTTGTTTTTTGATGGATATTCAGTTACTTTTAATAAAGTTGTTACTGTTTATTTTAAGAATGATGTTATCTGTCATGGAACGTTGGTAAACAATCTCTATACGATTAAGTGTGCACACCACTCAAATAATGAATCTAATAACACGTTAATCATTTCAAGTAATAAAAGAAAGCGTTCTTCGAAGATGAACGAAACACTTCTATGGCATCTTAGACTAGGTCATATTAATCTAAAGCGGATAGAGAGATTGGTGAAAGACGGATCCTTGGAATCACTCCAAGTCGAGCCGTTTCCAACTTGTGAATCCTGTTTAGATGGTAAGATGACCAAGAGGGCATTTGGAGCCAAGGGGAATAGAGCCACGGAAGTGTTAGAACTCGTTCATACCGATGTGTGTGGTCCAATGACGATCAAAGCGAGAATGGGGTATGAGTATTTCGTTACCTTCCTCGACGATTACTCAAGATATGGGTACATTTACCTTATGCGGCATAAGTCTGAAACTTTTGAAAAGTTTAAAGAGTTTAAGGCCGAAGCCGAGAAACATAGGGAAAAGAGTATCAAGTTTCTACGATCAGATCGTGGAGGCGAATACCTCAGCGATGAATTCTTGAACTACCTATCGGATGAAGGGATTGTATCCCAGTTGACCGCACTGGGAACCCCTCAACAGAACGGTGTGGCAGAACGAAGGAACCAGACTCTTTTAGAGATGGTCAGATCCATGATGAGTTATTCGGATTTACCCAAGTCGTTTTGGGGTAATGCCTTGGAAACGGCGGCTTATATTCTAAACTTGGTGCCATCCAAATCGGTTCCTAAAACCCCAATGGAATTGTGGACCGGGCGCAAGCCCTGTCTAAGACATTTGTGGATTTGGGGTTGTCCGGCATACGTGCTAGACAAGGAAGCCGGTAAGTTGGATCCACGTTCGGAATTAAGGCTGTTTATAGGATACCCTGCGGGAACGAAAGGGTGTATGTTCTATAGTCCCAAGGATCAAAAGACCGTGATTAGTACACACTTTAAATTCTTGGAGGAAGACTATATGAACAATCGGAAACCTAAAAGTGAAATTACCTTAGAAGAATTGAGAGGTCAAACCTCGATACCAAGTATACAAGATGATGTACCATACGTCACATCTTCACAACCGGAACCCCGTCGTAGTGGGAGGGTTCCTAGGCAACCCGAGAGATTCATGGGGATAGGAGAATCTTCGGATTTGGTTCCCGGTGTTGAATCAGACCCATGGACGTACGATGAGGCAATCCAAGACAAAGACGCGGAGTCATGGCAAACGACAATGGAAGCCGAGATGGGTTCGATGGATCATAATCAAGTGTGGGAGTTGGTCGAGCCACCCAGTGGGGTAGAACCCATTGGATGCAAGTGGGTGTACAAGAGGAAAAGAGGACCGGACGGAAGGGTTGAAACCTTCAAAGCAAGGCTTGTGGCCAAAGGGTATACTCAGAAAGATGCAAGCGGAGATAGATGACATGAAAGGTGTTCCGTACGCTTCGGCCGTAGGAAGCCTTATGTATGCAATGCTGTGTACGAGACCGGATATCTGCTTTGCCGTGGACATGGTGGCAAGATATCAAAGTAATCCCGGGAAAGACCATTGGACTGCCGTAAAGTGCATCTTGAGGTATCTGAAAAGAACTCGGGAGCAGATGCTGATTTACCAGTCAGATAGTCTAGTTCCCGAAGGATACACGGACTCGGATTTCCAATCAGACATAGACTCAAGAAAGTCAACCTCGGGTAGTGTGTTTTGCATGGGAGGAGGAGCCATTTCATGGAGAAGCGTTAAGCTGAAATGCATCGCCGATTCGACCATGGAAGCCGAGTATGTAGCTGCTTGTGAAGCAGCGAAAGAGACAGTTTGGCTCAAGAACTTCTTAGTGGACTTGGACGTTGTTCCAAATTTGCCCGACAAGATAACTGTCTTTTGTGACAATGTCGGAGCAGTTGCAAATTCAAAGGAACCGAGAGCCCACAAGGCCAGCAAACACATAGAAAGAAAATACCATCTGATACGAGAAATCGTTAAGAGAGGAGATATAGAGGTGACAAAGATAGCGTCGGGTGACAACCTAGCGGATCCATTCACAAAGGGTCTGCCTCAGAGTACATTCGAGAGACATGTGGATGGAATGAGAGTCAAGACTATTGCCAATCTGCTTTAAGTATAAGTGGGAGGAATTATTAGGTTAGTGTAGGTTGACATGAGATGTCACGGAGAGCTACTACACTAAGACATGCGTGATGTATACTAAAAGCAGACTTTAAGTATAAGTGGGAGATTGTTGGAGTTATACGTGAAAGTATGCTTTTACTTTGTATAACTCGTGTATCAAACACTCGTTTTATGAGAATAATTCTTTTATCGCATTTGCTTTAGTTATGATTGAATGTTGAATTTCTATTGCAAACCGTTCTATAAATAGTACATGTTACATTGTAGTTAATGTGGTGATACCCGATCACGGAAGACAACATTAACAGTTTACTTGTAACTAAACGTACATTTTCACGACCTAGGTGGAATTGAACAATCCGCTGTGAAAGGTCGATGTGTAAGGCTCAGATTGGTCTGTCTTGACTAAGAGATTGCACTAGCACATTTAGTATGTGTTGAAGAGGTCCTACAGCGAGGATAAATTCTTCTATTCTGAAAGGTGAAGAATTAGACCTCAGTGGTTGTTGATTTCTTAATCTCCGTCACTTAAATAAGACCGTGTGTGCTTAATGGTTACTGCTTTGATTCATGTTGGGTGAGAATCATTGTGACTTCGAACTTTGTGTCTTGGGCAGTAATATTAATCATACGACGGTTGCTAAGATTTAATACGGAGAAACGCGTGCGAGTACGGCTCGTGTGATTAGTTCCCTTGGTGGGCTCAGAAGTTTTATTGTACCAAATCTTGCAAGTGAATAATTAGTTTCTTCGGTACGAATAATAATGTTGAGCTATCTTTACTCCAAGGTGAAAGATGTTAATTAATTTAGAGTTATTCAGAAGCTTAATTAATTAATGGACTTGATAATCTTAAACGCGGGAAATAATAATCGGGAGCCCATATTATCGTAATATGGATTAAGATGGATAGTGCAATATTAATTTATTAGTGGTAATAATTAATATTAATGGATTGAATTATATTGGGGCTCAATATTGAAATTCAGAAGTCCATTAGGAGGTCCAATCTTAATTCTCCTTAAGGCCCCTCAAGTAGCCCATTAAGTAGCCCAATAATGATAAGGTGATTAAAATAAAAAGATAATATCATGCTGATTTTTATTGATATTTTCGAAAATATGGCCTATTTAGGAGAGAAAATTTTTTGTTGATTTTCTTGGAAAGATATTATGGAAGATATGTATTTTTGAAATACAAGAATATCTCATATATTCAAGAAGATCCAAATCTTTGGATTTCTTCTATAGTTTTCGAAAACATCATGAATAAAATAGGAGAGTGAGATTTTTGTGGAATATTTTATTATGGAGAAAATAATATATGAAATATATTCAAGATTTCTTAGAGTCTAAGAAAAGATTTTCTCAAGGCCCAAAATACCCACAAAAATTCGGTCACCCTTACTTATAAATAGGGGATGATATTTTCATCCCCAAGTACATAATTCCATGTGTTGGAAAAATCAAGAAGCATAGATATTTTTCTTTTTCCTTAGTTTATTAAATTGCTTGAAAGCGTCTCCCACCGGCGATCAAGTGAGGTGAAAAGGGAAATACTTGAGAAAGCTTTGGGTTGATAGAGCGAGATTACAATTGTCCCGTATATCCAAAGGCCAATTCTACAAGAGGTACGTTAATCGCATATTTACTTGTTTATTCCGCATAGTTAAATATGTGAAATTAATTTAACATGCATGATGATAATTAGTTTTTGGAATTATTATTTGAATTAATTAGGATTAATTCATGCTAGTAATAATTGTATTTAAATTTCATCCCGAATAGATTTCGGGCACCCCTATTTTCCCAACAAGGAAACCTAAAGTACTGTACACTAGCCCATGCTGACGGGGATAAACATAATTTTGTTCGGGTATTTTTGACAATTTACCTAATTTTTTATAGTTCATCGATTTACTTGTAATTCTATCTCTCGAAAAAATTGAATTATATATATATTCTTTTGACAACGCTTCTAGGCGACTGAATTAACAATTTTGTATCTTTTATGTTTATTATGTATATGCTCGATTTTCGTCTTCGCAATTTAATTTAATTTAATTTCTTCCCAACAGAAAGTCGACAGTGCGGGGTGGGAGGTGCATATATAACAAAAGGTACACAATATATGTATGTGGATGGAGATAATTGGAATAAATTTAACCTAAGTTATTACCAGATATTGATGAGTTGAAGTGGTAGGAATTCATTCTCTCGGTCGGTTGATAGGATAAATTAAAGATCGATCAAGGTCCCCTACTTATCCTTTCTCCCCCATGCCATTTCGAGTGAGTTGTTATTTTCACGTGGACTCTAAAGTGCTTTTAAATAATTCACGACGGAGAAACATATATATATTGTCTAGATTTCATAATTTAACTTATTAAACATGTACAATGAATTATATCTTGGCTCATCGATCATTTCGTCATTCATTGAACGCTAACATCAATTCCATCTTAATTTATGTTTGATTTTAACATTCATTAATTAATTTAGTAGATTAATAACCCTAGCTAGCTAGCTATCTAATTTGGAATAAGAAAATTTATATATGAGCAAGTGAAGGGAAAGATCATTGCTAAGCTAAAATGTCGAGTTTAATGGACAACTTTTCTTTGATTAGTTTTAAAAGGCCGCTGAAAGAATTCCTCCTTTTGCCTTTAATACCATAGAAAAATTTCGCTTCATTTAAAATTCAGAATTTATAAAATGGCGTGGAATCAATTCATTTATTTAATTTATCGACTAAAAAATTATTTATTTAATTTCCCTAACAGATGCACTAGGTGAACTGCATGAATTGTGATTTATTTTGGTATATACCAATATATCGGGAATTTTTTTTCGATATTTTGATATTGTGATATTTCAATATTTCGATATCATTACGAAAAATACTTAGATAATTTTCGGTATGGACAGAATGAAACAATATACTAAATTTTTGGCATGGAACAATATATACCGAAAAAATCGGTATATGTGCTTTTTCTAATTTTTGTTTATCTTGAAAATAAAATAAATAAATGGTAGGCTCTGAAACTGTTATTATTTGACAAAGCATAGAGTAAAAATGGTTTATGCATGAACCATTGAAGGATATTCATTGTTTTCACTAAAGAATATCAGTTGTTTCCACTGAAAAATATTAGTTACTTTAATTGAAGAGTATTAATTGTTTATTGAAAACAAATTAAGACTCTTTGGCGAAAACAACTAATACTTTTCAGTGAAACGACTAATACTTTTTAGTGAAAACAACTAATATCCTTCAATGATTCATGTATGAACCAATTTCACTCTATACATACTCTTATTATTTAAGATAAAAATTAAAATTAGAAAAAAAAAAGATTTAAAATGAAAGATATAAATGTGTTAATTCAACATCAATGCATTTTTGTTTAGGATGTCACAATATGTGAAAGATATATGAGCCTTTTTTAAGTATGTTTGACCAGTTTGACCATAGAAGAAATTAATGAGATTTGAATAGCGTGATCCTAATTTTATTCCCATGAGCAATGCAGCACATTTCATGCCACGATTTGGTAAGATTTTGCAATCCTAGCTTATCCAAAGATATCAGGACACAAGATCAACGGTTCCTATTTGTTTATAACTAAATATATATATATATAACATATGTGATGGCTAAGATATTAATTTTATTGATCTTCAAAAAATATATGATACAGACCAACATTTAGTTAGATCGATCTTAAATGTCTGTATGCATACAAAGATCATGTTTTCATCCTAGCTGGTTGATAAATTATGCATGCATGATCGATGAAAAATACAGTTACCGGAGAATATATACTCTAACCTTGCTCCCCACCAAAAGAATATAATAATTAATCCACACTGGTTTTCAAGATAATTAAGAACATGCATGCATATTTAAGTTAATTTATATATATAGTAGTATTAACCTTATGAGTAGTTTTAGTGTGCACTTGAGTGCATGATATGCACTTGGATTTAAAAAAAAGATATCTAAGCAAAAATCAACAATACCCCAAGAGTTAATCAGTGATACCCCAAGAAGCAATCAATAATACCACAACTGCAAAAAAAAAAAAAAAAAAAAAGTTCAATGTGTTTGTATGTGTGTTGAAAAAATCAAATTAAAGTCAAAATTGAACTTAAAATCCAAGTGTATACTAGAGTTTGTGTAATCTTATTGCATTTTGATGTAGCGAGAGCCTTTAATATAGAAGATAAATCCGTAGAACACACTAATTCTGTTGATTCTAAGAATACTCAGAGAAAAAAAAATCATACACATTCATTCATGAAAAATACAATAAAAGTGACATTGACGTTAAACTTTAGTTTTTTCATTAATCAAATTCAACTCTGGACTATACTTATTTATAGTAATTAAATAACTTGGAGAATAAAAAATAAATCTAAAATATTATAAAATCAAATCAAAACTTATATTTAAATATTGAAATCTTAGTCTATCTTCCTCAGTATTTCTCTCAACATTTTTAATAGTTAATGTTGACACCGCACAGTTGATGGTGATGGGAGTAGTTTTTTTTTTTTTTTTTCCTTATTTTGTGTTTTGGTATTTCTTTTTATGACCCTTTTGAATTTTATTTTAATTCGTAGTCGTCATAGTCTTTTCTCTCCTGAAAACTGATGCTAGATAAACATGCATTTTTCTAAAAAAACTAAAAAAAATAAATAAACTGAATTTGTTAAATTTCAACAGATATTCCAACACTGTAGCTAATCCTTGGAAAATTCAACAAGGAACTCTTCTTTTATTTCAAACACTCATAAAATTAAGAATCCGTGAAATATAATGAAAATTGAAAATTTTGTGAATCCTAACTAGATCGGATTGGACCGAATGGATCTTTTTAAAAAAATTGTGCAAATACAAAATACAAAAGTTTTTTCTCAAGTTATGTTACTATAAAGACAAAAATATTTTATTGTAAAGACAAATGTATGTTACTGTAAGCACAAATATTTGTACTTATAGCAACACATGTAAAATATTAAAAATTGTGTTATTATATGAAAAAAGATGTGTTATTACTAGAACAAAACCAACACCTACGTGAAATAAAAAAAAAACTTAGATTACAAGAGATGAAACATATATTATGGAAACACATATGCTCTTATAGAAACACATAGTTGTCTGTATAATTACTATAATGACAAATATTTATTTCTGTAAGGGCTAATAATACATCATTGGTTTTATAGTAACACATACTTACTCTTATAGTAACACACTTGGGAATGAAGTTTCTATTTTTGCATTGGCACAATTTTTTTTTAGAAATTCTCATTTGACCTGATTCGAGTAGCTCATCCGCCCGAAAAAAAAAAAAAAATTCGCTCACATATGTGCTACTATAGGGCAAATGAGGACAAGTATACTAATCCTTACCGAAGCACATATTTGTCCTTATAATATGTGTTTCTATAAGAATATATATATATATATACATATATATATATGTGTGTGTGTGTTTCTAAATATGTTTTTCATCTCTTTAATCTAGGTAGGGTTACATTGCATTGGTTATGTTCATATAGTACACATTTATACAGTAACATCTTTGTGTTCATACATAATTTTCAATATCTTACATGTGTTATTATAAAGATAAATATGTTTGTGTAACATACATCTTTTCTTATACATATTTTTTCAATATCTTACATGTGTTACTATGAAGATAAATATGTTTGTGTAACATACATCTTTTCTTACAGTAGCATATGTTTGCCAACAAGTTTTTATGTTTTTCCTTTGCGCAATTTTTTTTTAAAGATCTGTTTTATGCCCGATCCAATTTAATTAAAATCCAAAATTTTATTTTTTTATTTTTATGTAGTATAAATATTTGTTAAAATCTATATTTTGACGGGACCAAGACATGTTGATAATGGATTTAAAGTACAAAATCTTTTTTATTTTATTTTTTTGGAACTTTTTTAATTCCAAGGTTGTTTCATTTGTCTATTTAGTGGCACTTTTCCAATATTGAGAATATATAAAATTCACAAAATTTTATAATATAAAATTTATATTATTATATATATTTATTAATATCATTACATTCATTTTTTTATAACATTAGATTTATAAATTAAAATCACAATAAAAAAATTATGATATCAATTATTATATATAATAGTATCAGTGTGTGCATGAATTCCAACAATTTTATTATTTTCATGAGTTTTCGTAATGCCAAGGCCTTAAAATTATGTTGGATTTCCTTAAAAAAATGCCGTTGGAATTCGAAATTTATCATTCAACATAAATTCTTATCATATACTATAACTAGTGATCGTAAAACCCGTGCTTTGCACGGCCATAATTTGTTATATTATTAAACTATATAATTACCAAATTTAAATTATAAAACTAAAAATCTACAAAAAAAAAAAAAAATTAAAAAATATATCTAAAATTTTTCTTGAACTCAAATTAACAATACTTCTCATTAATTTTTTTTATATTCCATTTATAATTCAATACTTTAAAACAGTTTCATGATAAGTTTATCGTTAACAATTTTCATATAAAATTTACTCCTGGGATAGGATATAAATTGGACCTATCACACTAACATTTCAATGTATATGTATTTAAAGTATTATCTAGTTCCACAAGACAATCTCTCGCAATTTTAAGATATATTTAAAATACTTTAAACAATAATCTCCAATATAACATTTTTTTTTTAAAATAATACCTTTTCTTTTAAAAAGAAAAAATAAAACAAATGTTACGATCAAACACATAATAGAAATTTATGACTTAATGAATATTTGTAAAAAATAACTTTATTGGTTAAAAGAATGAGATAACACTCTACAATTAATTAAAAAACGGTAATCATTTTTTTTTCTTAAACTACATAAAAACTTCCCTTTTTCTTTTTTAAACTATAGTCCCTACCTGTACTTCGAACAAAAGTCATTTTCAGTACTAAATTTTTTATATAATCCATTATATCTTTTTATGTTTAACAAATATCACAATTTGTTCGCGCAATGGGTTATCACAAATTTTTTAACACAATCTTTTCTGATTATACGTAAGTGTATCATGATTTATTTATTTATTTTTAGAGTAGGTTTTGCGTGAGATGGATCATAAGTTGGGCATGACGCATTAACATATAAATGAGATGTGTTTTATTTGCGCTAGTTTGTGAACACTCTCACCGTGGGGCCATCTCACACAATTTTTTCTTATTTTTATTATAAAATAGATATTTATAAAGAATAACAAATTATTTTATAATTCTTACCATCAACTCATTTTAATTAAATGATTTGTCTTATATAAATTACAAATATAACCTAAACCTGTAAAATTTAAAATTATTTACAATATAATATTTAATAATAAGAAAAGAAATTAGAATATGCATCTTCTATGATCAATAGTTATAAGTTATAATATCAATTACTAATAAAGTTATAATAATAATAAAACACTCTCAAATATATACTTATGTAAAATGTTTCACCATTTCTTGTAAAACATAGCAATATACAAAAGACCCAAACATTTTACATTAGTTTTTTAATAATCAATGATTAGTTTTTTGTAATTAATTTGATACAATACATGTATAGTATTTCATATCATTATGTACAAAATCAATTTTCTAACACATATTTAAACATTAACATCCACATATAATAATAATTTTTCAATAAAATAAAGAAAAATTATATACCTATTGTTGAAATTGATAAAAAAAAAAAACCAACAAATGAACTTAATTAAAAAGATTCAATCAAGTAGACAAATAATTTTTTTAAGGACCATAACCCGAGGGTGAAAAAATGAGGATTGTAACTTTTCGAGCTTGCAAAATGAAGATCATAACACTTCAAGATAGCAATTGAAGGACAATAACTTTTAAAAATAATAAATTCAGGCCAAATCGGTTCGAACATACCTAAATTCAACCAGAATTCAAGCCAAATAGCCCGGCTTAAATTATTGTTCTTAAATTATCCATCCGGAGAGTTAACATCCTAATTTTTCCACCACACTTAAGTTACAGTCTTTAAAAAATTATTTCATATCAAGCACACAACCTTGGTATACAAACAACAAAAATCATTCTTACTCTGACATCAATATCATTATACTTGTTAAAAATAATTTAATCATCTTTATAATATCCAACACTCTATCAAATTTAAACCTAGATGTAGTGAGTAGAAGCATGCACAGATTCGTGCCACCAATAAACATATATTGCTAAGAAGTTGGGTAAAATAGTCAGTACTTCAATATATAATTCGATTCATCTCAAAAAAGGATTACACCCGACAATGGTATACGCTAAAAACCGTAAATTTACAGTTTCAGTAGAGAAACAAAAGATATGCTTCCAAAATAAATATAATCTCAACAAAAAGCCTATACTTTAAGCATTATATCATTTCATGGAAAGTCCAGTAATTTTACCAACATTATTGGTTCTAATTTTCCTTCAATATAATTTTTAAATAATCTATTTGACTTTTAGTAGATATATTTGGAGGAAAACTTAATTTCCTATGCATGGTCTAATATTTATTTTTCATCATTCAGCCATAAACTAATAAAAGAATATAATAAAAAGAAAAAAAAAGACTATCGCATTGACATTAAAAAAAATATAATATGTATTTATAAATTACCTTGCTTTGCTGGTTTCTTTCACATTCAACTTTCAATCCTTCAGTCTAATAGACACTCTTGCGTAAATATATTAATCTTGATTTTTACTAATGGATTAAAGAGGTAGGGGAGTAGATACATTATGTGGTTTTATTGAAATTGAATGATATTAATGGTTGAATATTTTTAGGGATGTACGTGTGTATTGAATAAAATTATAATTCTATAATGGGTATATTTAGTAGATATTATAAAATAAGGTGGTTGAATTTTGAATTAGGTAAACTTAGTGAAATAGTTGGTGTAAATCGCTGCATCCTACAATAAATTTATTTATAAACAATTTCATATTTAATTTATATTAATAATTGAAATTTTAGTATGTATAATGTGGAACTTGTCCATACATAAACCACTTTGCAGTAATATTTAGTAGACCAACTCATACTCTTTAGTGAGATAAACTAATATCTTTTAGTGTAACAATTCATACCATTTTGTACCCATCAATTGATACTCTATAGTGTAGCTGTAACAATTCATACCATTTCGTATCCATCAACTTGTACCCTCCACAACTCATACTCCTTAGTGAAACAACTCATACCCTACAAAGTGGTTCATGTATGAATCAGTTTCACTTTATATTTCCGCCTTATAAAATTTACATATTTGATTTTGAATTAAGTTTATTTTTTTTATGTAATAGTAGGGTCAATGTGTTATTTGTTCACGTTAAAGATTTTTTTAACATTTCAAGAACTGATTCACATTAAAGATTTGTTCGAAAAAATAAGCGGCCAAGATTAGTTCTAAGAAATAGTGGTTAAATGTATCATGCATATACTAATATAAAAATGAACAATCAAGATTTAATAAAAATATCTAAATCAAAGGTCAGAAAAAAAAAGTGGAAATTTATATTAGGTAGCCTATAGTGTATCATATGTGCATAGATTGTCATCATAATATCTCAAATCACTCTAAAGGTAAATTTTAGAATAGTCCACAGAGTTCAAAGATATCAATATTATTAAAATAAACAACATTTTTTATGGTATTCAAAAAAAATATTGAACAATCATATATTAACTATGTAAATTTAAAATGTATATTGTAGGTTGATTCTACATCTGATGATGACTTTTTCTCCAAAGCAAAATAATCTTTCATGATATTGACGTTGTTGATCTTAAAAATAGGTTTCAATAGTGTAGAATCATATAGGTGAATTTTTAAAACAGAAAAAACATAAATGTTCATCCTTAAATGAATTTTAATATTTTTCAAAACTTACATGTTGATCTTAAAAAGAAAGATTTCAGTAGTGATGACCTTCACCACATTAATGTTCAACTTGAATTTTGAATAATAATTCACGCTCAAGCAAATCTTAAAGATTTTGATGAGTAGTCCAAACATATTATGTAATTAATTAAATAATATAGTGATTTTTCTTTTTAATTGTACATCTATTGACTTTTTGAGTTCTTAAATATAATCTATATACCATAATATTTAAATTTTCTATACACAAAAATATTATTTATAAAGTATAATTATAACTGAGAAAATATTAAATAATTTTAATTATATAATAATAGTTAATAAAAATTATTTCATTTAATAAGATATGAGAAAAATTATACCCACATGATTATCGATTATATTATTAGTTATATTGATTTTGACAAATATTAGGTTAATACGATTTGTAAAATATTCCATATATGTGATATTAATATTAATAATTCATGTAAATTATATTTCTGGTCGCAAGAGAATGAGTTTATTTTGAAATGGTTTTTTTAATGTTTTTAGTCCTGTAGTTTTGTTAAGCACTTTTGGTCCCAAAAGATTACAGTTTTGATCCAAAGAAAATGGGTAAATTGAAGTTTTAGTCCAATAGAAGTGGTAAAATTACGGTTATAGTCCTGAAAATTAGCATATATAACAAAAATTGTTAAAATAATTATCACTTTTGCAAATAGGTATCAAAAGTATTCTGTTATAATCAAAAGTGTAATTTTTTTTCTAATAATCCACTTGGTTTTTACATATAAATATAGATAATTATTGAAAATGTGACAATCTATGAAACCATTATTAAACTCAGCAAATATGATTCTAAAATTTTCTAATGGGGTTACTTTTTGTCTTGAGATTATGCCATTACTTATGAAGTCTCACTATGTGTCACGTTATCATAAAGTTTGAGTTGTATATTGTGATGTCTCACAGTTATATTGAATTAATTGATTGGTTAATATAATACAAAGGTATCTAAAATATTTTTGTATTATTACTCATTAACACAATAAAGTGATAAAATGATATCTTGCAAAGCCTACTACAATACTTGAAAATATCACTTTTGATGCCTTACAGAACCAACTACAATTAAGAAACAATATATGCAACTTATAAAAATAATAGAGTTAATTGCAATCTAATCTGAACTTTTGAATCTTTGCAAACAAAGCTCCAACTTAACATTTGGTTGCAATTCGAATCAACAAATAAAAATTTTATTGTCCGAAAATGATGTTTCACTTACTCAACAATGGATTATTAGTTGTATTAATATGTTTGGATTGGTTCAGATGACAACACATAATTAATCATCATTTTCAGGCAGATGAAAATTTGTCATTTGGTTAGAATTGCTAACTAATTTAAAGTTGAAGGTTTATTTGCAACGATTAAAAAATTTAGATTAAATTGCAATTAGCGAAAAGGTTTTATTTACAATTAACCCAAAATAATATTATATTTAATAATTTCATAAAATATATGGATAAGTTTTATGTACTAATATGATTAATAAGTATAAGTATAATCATAATACTATATAGAAGCGACAATTTTTGTGCAAATAATTAAGTAACTTTAAAAAAAAAATTGTGTTGCATAAATAAAAAATATTATTTAGAACTTATACAAATATCAATATATTTAAAGATTTAATAATTTTTTTTAATTGTTGTGGCATTACAAAATATAATCACCGAAATATTTATATTATTAAACGATGATAAAACATAGAGTGAAAATATATAATTTATACATGAACCATTGTAGGGAATTAGTTGTTTTTACTAAATAATGTTAGTCGTTTTCACTGAAGAGTGCTAGTTGTTTTCACAAAAAAAAAAAAAAAAACTAATTGTTTAGTGAAAACATATTTATACCTTTCAATGCAAATATATTGAACGAATTTGTATTCAAACCAATGTGTAAACATCCCAAAATGTTGATTGGTGTATTTAATGACACAACCTAAATTTAGAAACTCTTTTTTTACATATATATATATATATATATATATATATAAATATATTGACAACTTGATTTTCGGTACAAATGATTCAATTATAACTCAAAGTTTTAATTCATGAATATATTTCTTTTCCTTTTGAATATGACCAAGAACATAGAATAAGACTATATTATGCAGTTAATTTAAAATTTAAAATTAATCATATGATTATTTATGTTCTTCAAACAAATATTGAATACAAACAAATGAACCAATGAAGAACAAAATCTTATAATCTTCAAAACTTATACAAATCCTCATCAAATCTTTAAAACTTCGGCAAATAACACCACTGAATTTTCAATAAATCTTCCAAATCTCTTAATAAATATTTTTTAAACTTTAAAATCTCGATAAATATTTTGAAAAATCTACCAATCAAAGACTTAAGGAAGATACATTTGATGTCAAATGAAAAAAAAAAAAAGCAATACCCACATATGTGTTAAGTTGACAAACAAATCGTCCTCTCAAATTTTATGGGGTCCTTAACCACGAACCTATAACCATTTTCACTCCAAAAAAATTATCAAATCCAATTAAGGTATTGCATTTGCCCACATAATTTCCGAGTGAAAATAAAAGCATGACCCACTGATCATATAAGAGTATATTATGTCAATTAACAAAGTGAAATAGTGTTGCTACTAATCATGTGTGTGTCAATACTCCATTCTCATTAGACAACATATTATCGGATAAACATAGAAAATAAAAAGGAGAATAAGAAGGGCTAGAAAATTACAATAACAAATCTTCAAATTTTTGTCTTGAAATACATATTTCTAACAATTTACATTCACTAAAATTTTGAATATCATGTGATAATCATTGATTCAAACTAAATCTATATTATTATTTCTATAAGAATTTCGATAACATTGAAAATTGGAGATGGAGTGATGTGAAAGAGTGGATGGAAGAGTATAAATAGGATGCAAAATTTAATTGATCCTAAATTATAGCAACTAATTAGCTCACATTAGTGGACAAATTAAATGCTAATTTAAAGATAAAAAATTACCATAATTGTTGAATGGATAAATAGACGATTATGATCAATTCCAAAAAATATGATCAACGGCCAGCAAAGTTTCCCGCCTAAACTAAAAAAGGTATGTGAGCTTGTATTATATATTTATAGATATAGATTACTCATTTATAACATTATTGCACAAATATGAATTTTCTAATTAATCATCGTAATATATATATATATATATATATATATTAATTGATTAGAATATGTTTTCCTTGCAATATTCCGTTAATTTCAAGACTAAAATTTTGCAATTTGCCCGAGTCATTGTCGCGCAAACTCGCCCCAATAGAATTGAGACCAATGCACCAATTTTATTGTACAATTAAAGCGTATTTTTTTAAGTGAATATTGATCGTTTTTACTAAAAATGCAGTTGTTTTTAGTAATTAATGTAATTGCTTTCACTTGCAGTTTTAAATCAAAATAATTGCAATTTTTAATCAAAACAATCAACACTATTCAAAAAATACTCCTATATATTTAAATTGCACGATTCATCTATTATACTTAGGCAATATTTTGATTTGAGATAGTAAATATCTATATATAATTCAATTAAAAGACAAAAAACCATGCATAGTCGACTAGACATTAGTCAAAGAGATAATTAAATCAAATGAACACAAAATGCATCATCTAAATGAAACTTCATAGACACTAACGTGTCTAGTTTTTGAACATGGTGTTGTTAATCTCTCACATCATGATTATGATCCACTCCTAATATTTGGAAATTGATTTGATCTTTCATTAACTTCCTTCCATATATAGGTAGATTCATGAACCAACATTAAAGCATTCAGCTTTCATACATCTAAATTTTTGTTTGATTTGTCCTTAGATTTTATTTATCGTGTTGCATGAGCCAATTGAATTAATTGTCGTTTCTTTAATTATTTGTGGAATGTTTGTCTGTACATGGTACCGTTGTACCACATCATTATTAAGATTAGTTTATATTAAAGCGATTAAGTAACATTAAATTTTGAATGAAGATGGTTGATTCAACAAAAATATCTATGTAAGCAAAAAAAAAAAAAAAAAAAAAAACCAATTCCCTAAAATAATAATATAAACACATTAAATGCAAATAAATACTACATCTAACTTATGTTTTCATAATTCTTTTCTTTCTAAGATGAATCACCCTCGAATCGAGTCGAGTCCTAACGTAAACAAAGAATAAAGAAGGGAGAAAACTTTCTTAATTAAATTCATACAGTAAAAAAATAATAAAATTTGAAATATGTTTGAGCATTATGATATTCACCATCTATAATAATAATTGCTCCCTCCGATTCATTTTTTATCATCCATATTACCATAGAAGAAAGATTTCTTTTTTTCCACTTACCTAAAATAGTAAAAAGCAAACACTACCCCTTTTAACTTACCCCTTAAAAACATCATTTATTTACACGTATGTCACTACTTTATCAACTTTATACCCACAAATACTAATAAACAACTCCTACACCTTTTAAAAATCTACTTTATACCCACAAATAATAATAAACAACTCTTTTTATTAAAACACGTGCCACTTTAAAAGTGGAAAACAAAAATGAATCGGAGGGAGTATAAAATATTGATCGACAATCGTAAAATATATTGAGTTCAAAATGTCTTGATAAATATCATCAAACTTAGATTTTATCAATGAACTCAAATCACCAAGATGATGTTTAACCACAAAAGCATCCACACCCTTTTCACATATGCATGGATGAGATACTCTTAGGAGTTATTTTATAATACTCCTTCTTTGTAATAGTATTAGTATTACTCTTCATAGTATCTTGTATCAAAACTATTCGGATGCCTATTAGTATAAATAGGTCATCCCCCTCCTCTGTAACCCTAACTATTCATTTTATCTCTTTCATCAATATACAAAAGTTCTTCTTCTCTAATCTACAAATGTCGATTCAGTTTTACACATCCATTAATTCATGGAATTCTACATGGTATCAGATGGTTAGGTTCTAACCGTTTTGATCCATTTGTTTTCGCTTCCGATTACATACTTTTCTTGCGATTTTCTCAATCGCATTTCTTGTTCTTTTCGATTCGTAAGTTTTTCACGAATCGACCTTCTATCTCGACGATTACATACGTCGATCTATCGGAAATCATTAGTCATTTTCCGATCTGTTCTATTTCTCTGGATATTATCAATGGCGACCGATCCAAATTCTTTGAATCCCCTTTTGAATACGTTGTCTCCTTTGGCGCTCCACCCGAATGATAATCCAGCGATTTCGATTGTCCTTGATCCGTTGACGGGACCAAATTTTATTTCCTGGAGTTATGCAATAAAGCGAGCCCTAAGTGTTAAGAACAAATTGAGGCTTATTGATGGTTCGTTGCCTCAGCCTGATGCGTCTGATGTGGTCATTTACTCTGCTTGGTTTAGGGCTAATGATTTAGTGTTAGCGTGGATTTTGAATTCAATTCACGCTGACATTAAACATACCCTAGACTATTTCACTTCGGCGAAAGAGGTATGGGAGGAATTGCATGCCATGTATTCTCAATCTGATCTTACAAGGGTATATCATTTAGAAAAGTCCGTAAGTGCTATCTCTAAGTGTACTCAGTCTTTAGTTGCCTATTATAATTAGTTTAAAGCTCTTTGGGATGAATATATGAGTTATAGACCTGCGCTTAAATGTGATTGTGGTGCTATGAATAATTGTTCATGTGAATTGCCTCTTAAACTGAGTAAAATCCAAGAGAAAGATGCTTGTGTAAAATTCTTGATTGGTCTAGATGAGTCTTACTCTGCTATAAGAAGTCAGTTGTTGCTTCAAGTGCCTTTCCATCCTCTTGCCAAGATTTACAGCTTGTTATTGCAAGAGGAGTCTCAGAGGAACTTGAATGTCAACACTGATCTTGTTAACAGTGATTCGGTTGCAATGCTGGCTAAAAATGCTAAGTTCTTTAAGGACAAGAAAAGGCCATTGCACTGCTCTCATTGTGATGGTCCTGGTCATACTATTGATAGATGTTTTCAAATCATAAGATACCCTCCTGGCTGGAGAGGTCCTAAAACTGCTAGGACTAAGCCTAAGCAGGACACTTCTGTTTCTCATGCTTCAGTCAAGTCACCCTCTCATGAATCTGTCAATCATGATAATGGTTCTACTAACCCTTTGTTTTCACAAGAAATGTATGAGCAGTTTATCACTTTTGCTAAGCAACAGAAGGATAAAGACAAATCTCATTCAGCTGCTGGAGCTTTTGCTCAATCTGATGGTAACTCTGTAACAAGTTTACACTCTTGTTTAAATACTATTTCTTATGGTATATCTACATGGATTATTGATACTGGTGCTACAGATCACATGGTGTTTGATAAAAGCTTATTCACTTCACCTCCTACTGTTTCTGATATCAAAATAAAATTACCTAATAATGATTTTGCAATTGCAACTTTAACAGGAGAGGTGAAACTGAATGATGATTTAACATTACAAAATGTTTTGTATGTTCCTGAGTTTTATTTTAACTTACTGTCCATTTCACAGCTAACCAAAATAAATAATTGCGTTGCTAGCTTCTTGTCCTCACACTGCATTTTTCAGGACAATTTGACCAAGAAAGTGATTGGTTTTGCTGAGCAACAGAATGGACTGTACTTTCTTAAAGCCTCAACTCCTGCCATAGGCTCATTTCTTAATAATGTTTCTGCTATAGACACTGTTACATGGCATACTAGATTAGGCCATACTTCAAGTAAGAAACTTTCTCTTATTCCTTCTTTGAATGTAAAATGCAAAGACATGCCTACTGTGTGTGAGATTTGTCCACTTGCTAAACAAAAGAAATATGTGTTTCCTGTTAGCAAATCTAGGAGTCTTGCATGTTTTGATCTCATTCATTGTGATGTATGGGGTCCTTTCTCTGTGGAGTCTCATGGTGGATATAGATATTTCTTGACCATTGTATATGATTTCAGTAGATGTACGTGGATTTACTTGTTAAAACATAAATCTGCTGTTAAACATTCTCTTGAAAATTTTAGTAACATGATCAAAACCCAGTTTAATAAAAATATCAAGATATTGAGATCTGATAATGGGACTGAGTTTCTTTTGCATGAATTTTATCATTCTTTGGGCATTATTCATCAAACTTCTTGTGTTGAAACTCCTCAACAAAATGGTTTGGTTGAGAGAAAACATCAACATTTACTACAAGTTGCTAGATCTTTAATGTTTCAGTCATGTTTGCCTTTAAATTTTTGGAGTTCCTGCATCTTAACTGCTGCACATCTTATAAATAGATTGCCTTCCACTGTAATAGAGAATAAAACTCCTTTTGAAATGTTATATGGCAAAATTCCAGATTATATGCATCTTAGAAACTTTGGTTGCTTATGTTTTGCTAGCACTCTTGTTGCAAATAGACATAAGTTTGATCCTAGAGCTATGAAATGTGTTCTATTGGGTTATCCTTTTGGTACTAAGGGCTATAGACTTATGGACATTAATACTGGGAAATTTTTTAATTCCAGGGATGTAAAATTTTTTGAAAATGTTTTTCCCTTTTCTGACAAATCCTCTACAAACAAGTTCATAAATGAACTCATTTTGAAATATCAAAACACTCAAAATCCTGATTCAGATTTGATTTTCACTGATGTGGGTCACACTGTTTCACCTCATAGTATTGACAATCACAATCATTTACCTCAAAACACTGAGCTTATTCATACTGAACTTGAAGAAGAGATAAATTCTTTAACTCATTCAAATCCTCAAAATCCTGCACATTTGCAAAATGATGATTTTGATGAGCCTCTTAGAAGGTCTAGCAGAACAAAATTACCTCCAACATATTTAGATGTTTATAAAACTACTCTTCCAGTTTCCTTGAATCATAAATCAAGTTCAAATGTTTCTGAAACTCAAAGCTCAGCCAATCTTACCTTCTCTAAGGGTGTAAAATATCCTATCTCTGATTTTTTAACAACAAAACATCTTTCTTCCAATTACACCCATTTCATTGCCAACATCTCCCAAATTTGTGAGCCCAAAATTTATAAACAAGCTCATAAATATGAGAATTGGCAGAAAGCAACGTCTTCAGAGCTTGATGCTCTTGAAAGGACAAACACTTGGTCTTTAGTTAAACTTCCTCCTGGAAAACATTGCATAGGTTGTAAATGGGTTTATAAAGTAAAATATAAACCTGATGTGTCCATAGAAAGATATAAAGCCAGATTAGTAGCAAAAGGATACACCCAAGAGGAAGGGATTGATTATTTTGACACTTTTTCTCCTGTTGCCAAAATTACAACAGTTAGAATTTTACTCTCTGTTGCCATTACCAAGAATTGGCATTTACACCAATGTGATGTAAACAATGCTTTTTGACATGGTGATTTAAATGAAGAGGTATACATGTTACCACCTCCTGGTTACACTGATGATAATGACACAAGAGTTTGTAAACTAAACAAAAGCTTGTATGGTTTAAAGCAAGCCTCTAAATAGTGGTTTACAAAGTTATCTGAAACCTTGATTGATTTTGGTTATACTCAGTCTCTTGCTGATACTTCTTTATTCACAAAGCAAACTGATTCTTCCTTTACTGTTATTTTATGTTATGTGGATGACATAATCATTACTGGGGACACTCTTTCTGAGATAGTAAATGTCAAAACATTTTTACATGACAAGTTTACTATCAAAGACTTAGGAGTTCTCAAATATATTTTAGGCATTGAAGTTGCCAAAAATGAAAAGGGACTACAACTTTGTCAAAGAAAGTATGCTCTTGATTTATTAACAGATTGTGGATACCTAGGTAGCAGACCTTGTTCAACACCTATGGATTCCAAACAAGGGTTTACTGCTACTGATTCTCCCATTCTTTGTAATGCTTCTGAATATAGAAGAATTGTGGGTAAACTTCTATATTTGACCATAATAAGACCTGATTTGTCTTATGCAATACAAACTTTGAGTCAATATATGAGCAATCCAACACAAGCTCACATGGCTGCTGTACACAGGTTATTAAGGTATCTTAAATCAACAATTGGTTTAGGCATCTTATATTCTAACAAATGTACTTTCAAGCTGCAAGCTTTTACAGATACTGATTGGGCGAGATGTGAAGTAACAAGAAGAAGCATCACAGGATATGCTATCTACCTTAGAGACTCACTCATATCCTGAAAATCCAAGAAGCAAAGCACAGTGAGTAGATCCTCAGCTGAGAGTGAGTACAGGGCAATGGGTACCACATTTTCTGAAGTACAATGGATATTGTATATTCTCAAAGACTTGAGGATATCACATCCCCAACCAGCTTTAATCTACACTGACAGCAGAGCCGTTTTTTGCATAGCCCACAATCCAGTCCTACATGAGAAGACAAAGCACATCCAAATCGATTATCACTATACACGAGAAAAGATCAAGGAAGACGTCATCAAGATAATTCAAATACCCATTGAAGAAAACATCGCAGATGTGTTAACAAAGGCACAAGGCCCATAACTTTTCAACGAATTCAAGTCCAAAATGGGATTGATCAATATCCACTCCCATTTTGAGGGGGGGGGGGGGGGGGGGGGGTCTTAGGAGTTATTTTATAATACTCCTTCTTTGTAATAGTATTAGTATTACTCTTCATAGTATCTTGTATCAAAACTATTCGGATGCCTATTAGCATAAATAGGTCATCCCCCTCTTCCGTAACCCTAACTATTCATTTTATCTCTTTCATCAATATACGAAAGTTCTTCTTCTCTAATCTACAAATGTCGATTCAGTTTTACACTTCCATTGATTCATGGAATTCTACAGATACTCAACCACAACATCATATTTCTCCATAGAAATTGGTGGGTTATTATAGCTACCAACATTATAAATATATCGATATACTCATCGAAAAGTGGTCTATGACAATCACAATCTTCATTAATGCATTATCGAAAATGGCGGTCCGTCACACAAAATATAGGATCAGTTACCAACAAACTGATCAGTTGGTAAATCTGTATAATTTACTCTTCATACGATGATTGTCCATCATATATAATATTATAATATGGTTGAACACTCGAAATTGTCATCGAGAAGCAGGACTCTAGATACCAATTAACTAATGTAGAAAGGACGTATAAAGATAAAAATATATCGGTAAAACACCCATTATTTTTGTTGATTAAACTCTCAAAAGTTATCCTAATGGTGTAGGTTTGGACTTATGAGTATGCTCTTCTTTAAATCTCAAATTTAAAACTTCGTGTACTAACAATTTCTATATGAGTCGATCCATACAGAGTCATTGGGGGTTTCGCTAATAGACGATGGAATTGGTCTCTCAAATTAGTATTTCCATGTTGATTTAAACCGAATTATAAAAAAAAAAAAATTCTAAAAGGTATCCAAACCGTGAATCACAAATAATAACACAAAAGAAATATTAAGGGAACACCTTCATTATTTTCATCAATAAAAATCATTGTTTCATTTTATGAAGATATGTTTTGATTTATTATATTATTTGCATTTAATCTTTTGGATATTGTCTGATATATTACTCCCTCCGTGCCACAATTACTTTTACAATTGTTATATTTGAACGTTCCACAATTACTTTTACACTATAAAAAAAAGAAATAATTATATCTCACAAAATTCAATAAACGTAAAGTTATTATTATTTTTTCAACTTTACACACAAATCCTCTTTTTTTTTTTAAAAAAAAATGTGTAATTTTTATATGTGAAAATAAAAGTGGAACAAAGGGAGGAAGTATATATTTGTGTCAATCGAATAACAAGAATTGGACTAATAATAAGACACGACAAAATTTACGAATCACATCAAATAGATCTTTAAACTCAATTATAATCGAAAAATAAAAATCAATCAACTTACAAAACAAAACTACTCATGCCCTTTGTTTGTTGGCTTTCCAATTTTTTTTTTTTTCTTTTTTCGGGTAGGATATATCGCATAAGCCGATTTCATAATTTAATAACAAAAATTTAGGTGAGATGTTCACAAACTGGTACAAAATAATATATAGTATATTTTTTAGTGTTAAAGAATCATTTTCAAATTATACTTCATCTCATCGTAAAATCGTTTCACACAAGTCCAACTCATTAATTATTTCCCTGCAATGAATCAAATTTTTTTTTTTTTTACTTAATAGACGAGGTAGATATTGATGCATATTATGAATATGATCAGCTGTTAGCAACGTGTAGATCTTTCAATGAACTTAATAATTATACGCATTATTGCTTTTGTAGGTCTCTCAGGTATAGGGCGGCTTTCGTTAATAGGAACTAGAAATTTATTCCGAGATGTTGATTAGAAATAAAAGTTGCAATTAATTAAAGTAAACAAATCAATAATTTATTTATGCATTATTTTAATTTTTGGGTGATAGAAATCAATGAATTATACGAGACCCCATGAATAATGAATTATGCCCAAATTGCATACCTATGTCATAGGTGCCTAAATATGTAAAAATTCTTCAAAAGTTGAGCATGCAAATGGGTCTTTCAAATGATACTATAATTTATCCAAATGTATCAAATCACTCAATAAAAAATGTCTTAACTCTGTAAAATATGCGTAGTCATCTAAGAAAACTTTTTACCAAAAATTATCCAATTGACACAAAATATACATATTAGAGGGGACAATGCTACATTTATATTTACTCATTCAATAAAAAATGTAAAAAACTTACAAAAATATAAGTATTTGAATTACAAAAACATTAAAACATTGTCGTTAATATTCTCACTTGGTGAATTTAAGGGTGTTATATCATCCAATAGGTAGATAAAAGTTTCTCCTGAAAATTAGTAAATGAAAATAGTTGTAATATAATATCTTGAAAAGTATTTCTTGGACTCCAAGAGCCGTGATATTTTTCCGCGTTACTTTGAAAAAGAAATGTATGAAGATGCTTGAAATTATGTCATTTCATTTTTCTAGCAAGTGTAGTATTGATTTTCTTCCCATTTAAGAAAGTTCTAATTTTTTTTTTTTCAAGAGCATCATGAGTATGTTGTTACAATCTGAAAGTAATAAAATTATTGTATTTTGAGGACTATATCTTTTGTTAAAATCTAAAGTAATAAAATTAGTATATTTTGAGGAAGATTGTTGGCAATCTTATCATACGAGAACAAAGTTTGATTTTGTTTTATATCAAGTGAATATGTGTACTATTATTCAAAGAGTAAGTCTTGTATAAGACGTCTCATGCCATGAGACAATGTGAATTGATATAACTAGAGCATTGACTCATTAACATTTTGATAGGAGTAGATGTTAATTTGTATTATCTCATGTCATGAGACGATTTCATACAAATTTTTGTCTTATTCAAATGGGATTATAGGAACTGCTTATTACAAATTTCAAATACCTCTTATTAGGATTATTAAAGGGCCCGGCTATATACCCCTACAAATTTGTCGAATTTACTTTTAATTTTTTATTCAAATATATTATACAATTTAATTGATTAATAAAATTATCATTATATTTATTTTATCTTTTGATATTTTTGAAGATATTTATTTTGATAAATATTTATTTAGAAGATTTAGTTAATTATTTATAAAAAAAATCAAAATATATTTAATTTTTAATATAATTTTTTTTTAATTATGATTAAAACTAAAGAATATGAAAGATTAAAAAAAAGATTTTAATGAGAATATGAAATGGTGAGAATTTTTAGTAAGTGATGTGGATTTAATGGAATTGTGGCAACATTAATGGAGGAAGGATATTATAGGAATTAAATAGGGTATGTTTAGTAATATATGTTGATTTTATTTTAATGGGGTATATTTAGTAGGTGGGGTAGATTTAGAGGATTTTGGGGTTTGAATAGTGGTACTCTTTATAAAAATTATTAATGAAAATACACCCCTAAACCTATGAATCCATGGAACACCCCACTGCCCTTCTTTCCTCCACTCTAATTGCCTCACGTCCTCATCCCACCATCCCTCATCCCACTCTTCTTTCCTTTTTCATTTTCTCAATTCTATCTTACATCGTTATTCTTTGCTTTTTCATTTTTCCGATCTTTCAAGAGCCTCAATAATTCTCCACGCCCTGTAGATCAATTTCACAATCCCCATAATAATTTCATAGTAGTAGCACCATTATATTTTTTTTTGCTCAAATTTTTCAGCAAAGCAACAATATAGTATAATTACCGATGAGCACGCTTTTTTTTCTTCCTCTTCTTTTTTTTTTTTTAATTTTTTATGTTTGATCAACCATATCTTAATCGAATAAGTAGTGATTATTCACAATTTTCTGTAAGTGAAGGAATAATAATTTTCGAATTTGATATCCACAAAAAAATCTTTCGATTTGTTTTCAAGACCCCCTAACAAAAATGATATGTTGGGGAAATAATTGTTACAGTTCACTACAAGAAAGTTGACCTTTAATGATAAAATTCTGTCAATGTTGCTTCTCTAGTTAAAAGTTTTTAGTGACAAAAAAATGATCTTTAATGACATGGCTTGTCACTAAAGGTAATGATTCTGTCATTAAAGTCTTTTAGCTTGAAAAACAATAGTGACAAGATTTCTGTCATTAAAGAACAATTTTCTTATAATGAATTGTGACTGCTAGTGTCATGCCCCAATTTTGGAATAGAAGTGGACAACAAATGGTTGTTGATGGTGGAAAAGGGGAATGAGTGAGGAGGAGGATTGTAGGAAGAGAATATGGTAATAAAAATGGAGTAGTGATTACCTTATTTAGAAGAGGAGGTAGTGATTTTCTTCTCATTAACCATAAAAATTACACTAATTTTTATGTCATTCTCACACCATTGAAGAGTTACTAACTAAGCGCCCCTTCAATTTTATTCTATTTTTCGAATTTTTTGTTGTTTAAATAGATTTACTTGTGGAGGTGGTGGAGGCACCGACTTCGACGTCATAAGGCGGCGCCGTTGAACGATTGTTTATTTATAGTGTAGAGTGGTGTATTAAAACTGTATTTTGTGTGAAATGGATAAAATAGGCAATTTGCAATTTATGGAGGTGTATCTCCTAATTATGTTGGAGGGGTGTTGGTGAACGAATCTAATCGTAAGGATTAGTGGCTGTTTTAATCCGTTTTTACGTCACCAATCAATAACGTGTGATTGATTACCACCGTAAATGGTAAATCGGGGTGTGAATTTATCGAATTTGAAATTGAACTTATTTCGTGTATGTGTAGGTTAGGGTGTGTTTGTGTGTGTATTTTTGTCTAAAATTCGAAATTATATAAATAAGCTGGAGAACAACTATTTATAGAGGCTAACAAGCATGAGGTGCTACTGACTCTTGGTCTTCCTAGCTTGCATGCCTGACATGTGTCCTTTGACCTTAGTTTGACCTTATCTAAGCTGAATCTTAGTTACAAAGTCTTCTATTGGGCCTTATCTCGGACTCATTGTTGTTCGCCTAGGTCGGCTTGACTGATCTTGATGACCCTTCAACTGAAAGTTGTTCGCCTCTTGAGGTTGTACTTTGGAAGTTGTTCGCCTTATGGCTTCGTTCAGCTTGGCTTTGGGATCTTAGTCCTTTGTTCATGTGCACACCTCTTTGGCTGATTGTTGTATCATATTTTGACCAAGTTGCTCGTCATTGGTGACTTCACGATTGGCTCATCCTTGGTCTTGGGTCTTAAAACCTGTTCGCCTATTAGTTGTTCGTCGGGGGAGTTGTTCGTCACTTTATACACCTCCCAGATTGGTTAATGCACCCAAATCGTGATTTTCTTTGTTTAGACTTAAATTGTTGTTTGCTCCATATTTAGATGATGTTCGCCTATCAACAATTGCCCCCTATCCTGACTAGATGTTGCATCAGACGAGCAACTTTGTGGCGAGCAACTGTAGTTAGGATATCGTCTTGGCCAAGATTTGGACGAACAGCATCTTTGTGACGAGCAATATTGGAATAACCGTTTCGTCTTCCCATGATCTGGGGAGATCACGAAGATGACGCCAGCGCAAATGATTGCGCGCCGTTCACGCGCGAGCAACCCCGAGGCCACGCGCCCCTATAATTGCTTATAGGCCCTTCAACTTGTGGTTTAGCTCGAAATTAACCCCGTCTTCTTTCAATTTAGTCCCTGAGCTTTTGGGAAATTACGTCTGGGACCCCATTTTTGCTTGGGGTATAAATAGTGGGAAAACTGAAATTTTTCCCACTTTTCCCCCTCTTGTTACAGTGCTCCGGCGATTTCCACCTCACTCCGGCGATTTCAAGCTTTCCGGTGTCCGTCCTTCAGTATTTGACTTCAAGTTTCAATTCCCAGGTAGTTACTCTCTTTTTTTCCATCTTTTTCTCTACTTTTTCTCTCGAAAACTCTATCGCCGCCGTGTGGATCCGAGCGCCACCGTCTTCTCCGGGAAAGCGCCGCCGTCTGCAACACTATCCGCCACCACCCGGATTCTTCCTTTCCCTCCTATGTCTTCGCATTCGAGCAATAAGACTGAGGAGACCTTAGATCCCCTTTTCCCAACTGTTGCTTACGATCCACAACCCGTTGGAGTTTCTTCAGCATCGAACGCTCACGTGGATTCAGTTGTTCGCTCTGTGGAGGACACCGGTGCGGGCACATCTGAGAGAGAACTAACAGTTGTGGCGAACAATAATTTGGACGAAAGCTCTTCGTCTTCTGCTGAATCTGAAGATCCAGATCTTAACGAACTCACCCGCGAGTTCTTGGAGGGTATTAACTTCCCATCCCCAAAGATGTTGGAAAATGAGATTCCAACGGGAATTGCTCGGCCATTCGAATGGCGAGCATATGTTGAGGAATACGCGAATAGCTTTCCTCGCCCACAGAGACAAATAATGGACAAGGTGAAAACTGGATACCAGGCGAGCAAGATTAAAAGTGTTGTTCGCGAAGATGAACTGGACTCTATCCGGAAGGACTACAAGATCCCATATGATATTCACATGTGGGCTCCTCGGAGAAAGGAAAGAGCTGATCGCCCACCTCCAGGGTGCACGACGATCAACATTCACACCTTAATTGCCGGACTAAAGCTGCCTCTTCCACTCGTTGTTGGTCGATTCCTGGAGGCGACCAACTTGGCCATCACCCAAATTACTCCAATTGGGTGGATGAATCTTTTAGGCTCCATGTGCTTGTTCGCCTTGGAGGGGTATGTTGATCGGATCACTGCGGAAGAAATCAACTACTTGATGACAATTACAAACTGCCCCTTAGGAGAAGAAGGCTATCACTATCTCAAGGCCAGAACTGGGTTGAAAATGGTGGAAGAGGTGCCGAACAAGATTCGTGACTGGAAGCAACACTTCTTCTGGATTGGGGGTGATTGGCGAGCATCTTCTGGTCCACACGGCGGCCCTGGACGAATAAATTCTCCAGCAGCCTATGGAAAACTGAAACGTAAGTCTATTTCTTGCTCGCCTTTGGGCTAAGTGGTTCTAATTTAACTTTTCTTGTCTGTTCGCAGGCCCTCGTCTACCCAAGTGGGATTCGGAAGAGGAGTTGAGCTTCGAGTTTCTATTTACTTCGTGCTTGGTTGGCCTCCGCAATAGGGCAGATAGAACTATTGACTATCTTTGCTGAGCAAGGTGTCAAAGAGCTGCTCGCCTTTTGACTTACCCTCATCACCTGGAGGCCCAAGCTGAGGTGCCCCTAGGTATGAAAATTTCTAACTTCTGGTTCAAGTCTTGTTCGTCGTTGACTTGTTTAACTTGCTCGTCTAATTCTAACTCTTTTTTTTTAGCCGAACAAGTAACAGTTGCCGTTCCTCCCTCATACGCCCTCCTTGAGCAAAGGGTTCTCGAAATGGCGCCGCCAAGAGTGAAGAAAAGGAGAGGTGACCCCCCTCAAAAGGTGCTCGCCATGACGAACAAGCCTGAGGGGGCCAGAGTTCCAAGACAGGCTGCTCCCCCTACTCAAGTTCATTCTCCTCCCATTTCCCCTCCTCGTGGGGGGAAACGTTTAAAGAAGGCAGACAGGACTCCAGTGTCCCATGATGTTCCGGATAAGGGGAAAGAGAAAGTGAGTTCGAACCATGCTCGCCCTGAAGGGAATGTTGTACGCCGTTCGTCGGTAGAGCCTACGGAGAGATCTGGCAAAGCGAGCAAAGACACTGGCTCCCCTCGAGGCCCAGAGGACATTACATACCTAGGCCGGGACGAACGAAAATTCTCTGAGTAAGTCCTTACTCTCTTGCCGAACAAGTTTTTCTTTTGTCAAATTTTCCAAGTGTTGATCTTCTTTTTTGTTCGCAGGTACCGGCCCAGCGATCATCCAGGGTGAGCAGACTTGGTTCACCATTTTGCCTGCTCTAAGACCCCGGCGAACATCCGTGACATTCCGGATGAACATGTTCGTCGAGCAACTGAAATTGTTGCTCGCGCCTGGTCGCGGCCGCTGAACAAGGCTGTCCTCGCCCAGGGCCCCATTGATAATTTTCACCTATCAATGGTTCAAGCCGCCAACTCCCTTGTTTCTGCTCAAAGGGGGATGGCTCAAGTTGCCGAGCTAGAGGAGACTGCTCGTCATCACGCCGCTTCCATTCGCCAGCTTACCGAGGAGAAGGAGAAAGTGGTGAATAATTTCAATGGCCAAATTGCTCGCTTAAAGGATCAATTAAAGCTGGCCGATGACATGGAAAAGAAGCGTATCGAGGACTATCAGCTTGTCTCTGGCGAGCTTAAGAATACAAAGGCCGAGCTACTTTCCTCTAAAGCTGCGCTGGATGAAGAGAGGAAGAAGAGGGAAGAAGCAGAAGAAGAAGTTGCTCGGCTGAAGAAGCAAATGTCCGAGATGCTCTCTAGGGAAGAAGCCGAGCAAGAATTTCAAGCTCGGAGTGGGCCTATCTCAAACTTGGGTTATATCTGCGCCTACGCGGACAGCATTCGCACGGCCGATGCTTATGACTTCAAGGATTTAGTTGAAGAGATGAGAAAAGATCTAAACGAATTCCTGGAGCACTATCCTCCGCCAAACAATATCGAGATTCAGCTGGCGGATCTGGCAGTACTAGGGGTTAAACTTGACAAACTTGACCCTAGTATTTCCATTACTCATCCTCCGCCCCCAACTGATGAAGGCGAGCAAGAGGAAGAGGTGGCCGTGGCTGACGAGCAGAACGCAAAAGAGGCTGAGGATAAGGCTGCTGAAGATTTGGCTCGTGAAATGATCGTCGAACCCCCTGTCGAGCAAGCTCAAGATCTTCCCCCCGCCGAGCAACAATAGTTTCTAGGACTTAGCTTTTTGTCTTTTGCAATAGTTGTTCGTTCCTTTTTTGTAGTACTTGTACTATTTTTGGGGCTTCAAAGCCTTTGATTAATGGAATGTCTTTCTTATGTTCGCTCATTTTCTTTATATGTTAATTGCCTTTACATTTTTATCAATGCCTTTGCAATTATAACATATAGTGTTGGGCTTTTTTTCGAATTGAACTTTGCCTTTAGTGGAATCAGGGTTCAGCCTTAGGTTCTGTTCATTTTAAAAAATGAACAACCTTTAAGTGGCTTTGGTCCTTAGGTTCTGTTCATTTGTAAAACGAACAACCTTTAAATGGACTAGGTCCTTAGGTTCTGTTCATTTGTAAAACGAACAACCTTTAAATGGACTAGGTCCTTAGGTTCTGTTCATTTGTAAAACGAACAACCTTTAAATGGACTTGTACCTCGAGCTTTTGGACTTTTCCTTTTTGACGAACAATTATTATATTTATATTGCGAAATAATTACAAGTGTTGTAAGACTGTCCATCACTATCATATACAATCTGACGAACAACTTTAAACACAAACTAAAACTTGCTCGCTTATAATATTTTTGCCGAGCAACTCTATCTACAAAATCAAAAGAACTAGCACCAGACTATACAATGTGCCGAGCAACTTTTGAATCTATACTTGGGAAAATTTAAAAAATTAGGCAAGTTTTTAGCCTTCCTTCAGCTCATACGCATCCCTTGCCCCCCAAGACACTTGTTCGCCCAAATTCAAACTTATTGATAGTACTTCTTCAGATGTACAACATTCCAGGAGTATTGGGCCGGCTCGCCTTCCATATCCTCAATATCGTATACGCCATTAACGAATTTTTCCGTTATACGATACGGGCCCTCCCAAGTTGGTCCCAATACACCTGGAGGTTGGGCGAGCAACTTTCTTAGAACCAAATCTCCAACTCTGAATTCCCTAAGTTTAACATGGGAATTATAGTAACGTTTTGCTCGCTGTTTATAGGTGGCATTTTTTAGCTCCGCATTTAATCTTTTTTCTTCGAGCAAATCCATTTCTGCAGCCAAAGCAGAGTTGTTCGCCTGTTCATCAAAGTTGGTCGTCCTGAATGTATTGGCCTTTAACTCAATTGGTATTACAGCCTCTGTCTCGAAAGCCATTGCAAAGGGTGTTTCTCCGGTGCTTGACCTGGGAGAAACTCTGTATGCCCACAAAACTTCCGGGAGTTCAATAGACCAACTGCTTTTACTCTCCGCCAGTCGCACTTTTAATGTATGCTTTATGATTTTATTCACAGCTTCAACTTGTCCGTTCGACTGGGGATGATAAGGTGTGGAGTAATGCTTCTTGATCCCCCACTTCGTACAGAATTCTCTCAACTCTTGTCCATCAAACTGTGGACCATTGTCTGTCACAATTGCTTGTGGAACTCCAAAACGACAGACAATGTTCTTCCAAATAAAGTTGATCATCTTTTGCTGTGTGATGTTCACCATGGCCTCTGCTTCCGCCCATTTAGTGTAATAATCGACTGCCACCACGGCAAATCGAACGTTTCCGACTCCAGCCGGGAAAGGACCAATAATGTCCATCCCCCATCTTGCAAATGGCCATGGACTGTATACAGATACAAGTTCCTGAGCCGGGGTGTGGATGCCTGGGGCAAAAATCTGACATTGATGGCAAGTCTTGGCTTTTTTTATTGCGTCCTGACGTAAAGTCGGCCAATAATAGCCTTGTCTGATTGTCTTGTATGCCCAAGCTTGCCCCCCAGTATGGTTTCCACATACTCCAGCATGTATTTCTTCGAGTACCGCTTGCCCTTGCCCCCTAGGCAAACACTTGAGAAGTGGGATTGATATTCCCCTTTTGAAGAGTTGCTCGCCCACCAGAGTATATCTGGCGGCTCGCTTTGTTAGCTTGGCAGCTTCAAAAGGATTGTTTGGTTTTTCCCCACTTTTCAAGTATTTGACTATACTTGTTCTCCAGTCTTCTTCTTCACTGGTTTGATCGTCGAATTGGTTGACATTATAGCTTACTGTTGATAGGTCTTTCATCTTTGTGACTATAATATCTGCCAACTCTACGGGGCCTTCACTTGTTGCTAGTCGGGCAAGCGCGTCTGCTTGAGTGTTGCTCGTCCTTGGAATTTGCTGTATGAAAACTTGCTGCAACATGGACATCAGGTGAGCAACAATCCGTTGATACTCGATCATGTGATCATCTTTTGCTTCGTATTCACCTCGGACTTGGTTCACGATCAATTGTGAGTCGCCAAATATTTGCAAGCGTCTGACACCAACTGCGAGAGATAGGTGGAGACCAGCAATGAGAGCTTCATACTCAGCTTCGTTGTTGGTTGCCATGAAACCAAATCTGATCGCCGAAGTGAATACTTGTCTGTCTGGGCTGATTAATACCACTCCTGCACCTGAAGCCACATTTGTCGAGGATCCGTCAACATAGAGATGCCAGGGGTGATCTAGTCCTCTCGTTGGATCTGGTGGGAAGGTTAGCTCGACTATAAAGTCGGCTAATGCTTGCCCTTTGATCGCTGTTCGAGGAGCATAGGTCACCCCAAATTGGCTAATCTCCAGTGACCATTTTAGAAGACGTCCAGCAGTGTCAGGGCGATGGAGGATTTGTCTGAGCGGGAAAGTTGTTAGTACTTCGACTTGATGATCGAAAAAGTATGGTCTTAACTTTCGCACACTCATAACCAGGGCATATGCCAGCTTCTCCGTTGGGGAGTATTTGATCTCTGCTTCATGCAAAGTCTGGCTGACATAGTATATAGGTTGGTGGAATTTGCCGTCTTCGCGCACCAAAACAGAGCTGATGGCAACTTCTGATGCGGCCAAGTATAGGAATAACTTCTCTCCTGGGATTGGTTTTGATAGGATTTTAACATCTCCCAGGTAATCTTTGAGTTGATCGAAGGCCGCTTGGCAGTTGTTAGTCCATGCAAACTTTCCTTTTTTGATGGCCTAGAAGAATGGACGACACTTGTCCCCCGATCTGGATATGAACCGGTTCAATGCTGCTAGGCATCCGGTGAGTCTTTGCACTTCTTTCACTGAACGTGGTGGTTGCATATCCATGAAGGGTTGGCCTCAATTCCCCGCTGGCTAACGAGATGACCCAAGAATTTCCCTGAGTGAACTCCAAAGCTGCTTTTCTTTGGATTCAACTTCATGTTATAGTGTCGAAGAATTTCGAACACTTGAGTCAGATGTTGAAGATGATCTTCCTTCTTGGGACTTTTGACCACGATATCGTCTACATAGACCTCAACCGTGTCTCCAATTTGTTGATCAAACATCTTGTTCACCAGTCTTTGATATGTTGCTCCGGCATTTATGAGGCCAAACGACATTTTTTTCCAACACAGCAAGTTTTTGTTTGTATAAAACGCTGTGTTCTCCTGATCATCTGGATGCATAGGAATTTGATGATACCCGGCGAAAGCATCCATAAATGTCAACATCTCGTGACCTGCAGTGCTGTCCACCAATTGATCGATATGTGGGAGAGGAAGATTGTCCTTCGGGCATGCTGCATTCAGATCTGTAAAATCTATGCATAGCCTCCAGGTCCCATTTGGTTTCCTCACGAGTACTGGGTTTGCTACCCATTGTGGACAGAGTGCTTGTCGAATGAGATCGTTGTCTAGCAACTTCTTAACTTCTTCATTCAAAGCTTGATATTTGTTTGGGCCGTACTTCCTCCGCTTTTGATGGACGGGCTTTCTTGCTTGATTTATGTTCAGCCTGTGGCAAGCATGTTTTGGGTCTATCCCCACCATATCTGCGTGAGACCAAGCAAAGACATCTAGATTCTTGGTGAGGAACTCTTTCATTCGGGATCTGTAAGGCTCTGGGAGCTCAGATCCTATGAATAATTCAAGATCTTCGTTGTCGGGATTAACTTTGAACGTCTTCAGTTCTTCGACTGGAGTTGCTCGTCGTTTTTGTCCCTTCCAACGGGGATCAAGTATGGGTTCCTCAGGGTTGAAATCATTTTCGATGTTCATGGGCTCTGCCCCCAGGCGGGGTTCTAGATCATCAGTTGGCTCCGTCCCATTGTTGTTCGTTTGTACTTGGCCCTCCAAGTCCCCCACTGAAGGTTGTTCGTCATCACCCCTTTGTTGTTCGTCAGATGGAGGTTCCTCGCGGGTGGTAACGAGTTATTCGTCCAACACTTGCTCGTTCAAGTGTTGTTCGTCCGTATCCATGTGGTCGTCTATGTCCATCATATTGTTCAGTATTGATGGTTCGTCAACGGGATAACTTGTTGCTTCCACCACGGATATTTGTACAAATTTTGCTCGTAGCTGTTGAATGCATTCTCGTGCTTTCCGTTGGTCTCCCTTAACTGTGCCCGCTCCACTGGCTGTTGGAAATTTCAAACAATAGTGGTAAGTGGAACACGCAGCTTTGAATTCATTGAGAAAAGGTCGGCCAAGAAACCCGTTATAGGTCGACTCCTGGTCTACAACCAAGAAATCTACCATTCTTGTTATATTTTTCTCGGGTTCATTAGCTGTTACAAGTTGTACTGCTAATGTTACAATTCCTAACGGTGTTGTCACAGCATTCCCGAAGCCTATGATTCTATGTGTTGTATTCCGAACATAACCCGAATAATCTCCCAGATTATCGAGGGTCTTCTTGAATAAGATGTTGGTGTAGGCTCCGGTGTCCACCAACAGTCTGTGGACTCTGGTCCCCATAATCTTTGCGCAGATTACGAGCGAATCATTGTGCGGAGTTAAGACGCCTTCAAGGTCCTTTTCGGTGAAGGTCAATTCCGCCGTTTGCATGATGGACGGCTTAACTCCCATTTCTTATACTTGGCCAATTGCTCGGAGCTCCGCTTTCCTCTTCCGATTAGAGTCAGGTGGTTGTCCATCAAAACACCCTCCCGTGGGACCTGTGGGTTTCATCATGAACAGATCTTCTAAAGGTTGAGCCGGAATACTGGGAACTGGTCGCCCGGGTCTGTTGTTTCTCTGAGGTTGACCATCCTCTTCGTCTTCTGAGTTGTTCTCCCGGGCTCTTTTCCCAGGTTACTTTTTGACGAAATCGGAGAGCTTTCCCTCCTCATAAAATCGCCAGAGTTGCTTAAGCAAATCTCTACACTCACTCGTAAAGTGCCCCACACTTTGATGGTAGGCACAATACTTGTTTGGGTTGAGTTTGCCAGTATCCTGGCGGATTTTACGTGGTGGGGAAAGCAACTCTTTCTCCTTTACGCTCTCATACACAGTATCAACTGATACTGTCAACACTTGGTTCAATTTTTCCTTCAAATCCGACCCTTCGGTGAATGCCTTCATATTCTTTGGGACCCTGTAGCTTGTCCCGATGGGCTTTTTGTTATTCTCCTTGGGATCAGCTTTGTTCTCCCCCAAATTTGTTTGTAGGGCCTCGTGCATGGAAACAAAAATGTCAGCTTGGTTTCTGAACTCGGCATAAGTCTTTGGGCACTTAAGACGTACCTCCTTCCATAACTTCGACCCTTTTTTCAACCCGGCCATCACAACGACGATCTTTGTATCTTCGCTTACCGGTTCTCCTTCTAGCAAAACTTTATCGAATCTTTCCATAAACGCCCAGTCAGTTTCATCATCATTTTGCCTCAAATCCGACAGCCGGTGTTTTTGGGAAAGATACGACCCCGTCGTTGAAAAGTGAGAAAGAAATTCTCGACTTAGTTGGGCGAACGAGTGAATTGATGCCGGGGGCATTGATGAAAACCACTTGTGAACCCGATCGCCCAATGTTAAAGGAAAATTCCGGCATTGGGTGGCATCGCTGGCCCCCACAGAGACCATGTAGTCCGTATACTTCGTTAAGTGGACCCGGGGGTCGGCGATGCCTTCATATTGAATGCTAGCCGGAAATTGAATCTTTTTCAGTATTGGGGCCTTCAAAATGTGAGCTGCCAAAGGTGAGGATGGCATGCTGGTCGTTCCCATCCCCCTCTGTTGGTCTAGTTGCCCCTGCATGTTCTCCACAGCCCTCCTTAGGCTTGATAATTCATCAAGAGGTGCCCCCTGACTTGGAGGCTGTTCGGCGAGCAAAGGCATTAGCCTTTCTGCTCGTCGCAATCCCTCGCTTGGAGTGGGCACTTCCTGGGCTTGCCTCCTAAGGTTGTTCGCTGCATTTGGCCCTAGGCGCCTGAAGGCTGACTGGGAGAGTCTTTCATGGACTGATGGGCGAGGCTGTTCAAAAGTTGCTCGCCCATCTACTGCTCCCCGGCGAGCAGCTTCCCGTTGCTGGGGTTGGCTAAGCCTGTCCTGGGCACTGGAACGCGTTGTTCCATGGGTAGACATAGTTGTTCGTCCGCGACCAGACTCAGCCTGCACTTCTCTTTGGTCGACCACTTTGGCCTTTCCCTTATTCCGTCTAACTTGGGCACTATCAACCTCTCGTTGTTCGCCCCTAGTAGTCCTGGGCCTAACAACCTCTAGGGACTTGTCCCTTGGCCTTGCTTGTGTTGGCCTAACCTGCTCTTGTTGCCTCTGGAGGGCCTGGAGAGCAGCTATGGTTTTGGCCAACTCGTTGGGGTTGTTCGCCAAAGCCTCCATCTCAGGAGGGAGGTTATGTGTTATGGCTGTATGCTGTGACCTGTTCGCATGTCTCGGGTCACGGTCCTGGTGGTCGGTCGACGTGGCCCGGGTCTGAGATGCTCTTTTCGACAAACGTGATCCTTGGGTTTCTTTAGATTGAGGCATTTCAATTTAAATTATTTCTTAATTTATAAATTGAAGAACACCAAGAACACCAAGAACACTTCTGTTTGTATCTTCAAATATTTCTTGAGATTTCCTATGAATCTTCAAGTTTTCAACTCGAAGTTCTTGAGTAATCACACTAAACCGAAGGTTCGGCTCCCTCCTTCTAGCGCCAAATTGTTGGTGAACGAATCTAATCGTAAGGATTAATGGCTGTTTTAATCTGTTTTTACGTCACCAATCAATAACGTGTGATTGATTACCACCGTAAATGGTAAATCGGGGTGTGAATTTATCGAATTTGAAATTGAACTTATTTCGTGTATGTATAAGTTAGGGTGTGTTTGTGTGTGTATTTTTGTCTAAAATTCGAAATTATATAAATAAGCTGGAGAACAACTATTTATAGAGGCTAGCAAGCATGAGGTGCTACTGACTCTTGGTCTCCCTAGCTTGCATGCCTGACATGTGTCCTTTGACCTTAGTTTGACCTTATCTAAGCTGAATCTTAGTTACAAAGTCTTCTATTGGGCCTTATCTCGGACTCATTGTTGTTCGCCTAGGTCGGCTTGACTGATCTTGATGACCCTTCAACTGAAAGTTGTTCGCCTCTTGAGGTTGTACTTTGGAAGTTGTTCGCCTTATGGCTTCGTTCAGCTTAGCTTTGGGATCTTAGTCCTTTGTTCATGTGCACACCTCTTTGGCTGATTGTTGTATCATATTTTGACCAAGTTGCTCGTCATTGGTGACTTCACGATTGGCTCATCCTTGGTCTCGGGTCTTAAAACCTGTTCGCCTATTAGTTGTTCGTCGGGGGAGTTGTTCGTCACTTTATACACCTCCCAGATTGGTTAATGCACCCAAATCGTGATTTTCTTTGTTTAGACTTTAATTGTTGTTTGCTCCATATTTAGATGATGTTCGCCTATCAACAAGGGGGTATATAGCTGGAAGTGTTTATAGTGATTATTGATATTTTCACTAGTTTCGTATTTTTTATTAATGGTTGAATTGAACCCATTGGGTTTTTATTTAAGCTCATAATCCATCATAAACTTCTTAGTCTTGAGAAGCCTAGAAGAGTCAGGGCTAGGGCTTGTTCTTGACCTTGAAGTTGGGCCTTATTGGGTCAAAAGCTCAATTCTTTACTAACACTTATAAAAATTAAATGTGGGAAAGAGTATATCATACAAGAGAATACAAGTTGAGATTATGGGGCATTTTCGTTATAGCAAAAATTGCAATAAGTTGAGCAAGTGTATCTAAACTGACGTTTAACAATGTCAAAATTAACTAAAATTCAGCAAACTTGGGTTTTTATTAGGTTTAATTGCAAATAAAATCACAATCTTTTCGTAAATTGAAATTTAATATAAACTTTTGAATGTTTGTGTTGTAAAATAAAGAGCGTAAACAGGAACACCGATTTGTTTACCCAATTCGTCATGAATGACTACATCCGTGGGCATACCAAACCAAAAGTTTTCCACTATATTTTCTGAGTACAGGGATATTATATATAATATCAAAACTCTAAAGCCTATCAGGCTACTTGGCCCTTAAGTAATGTCCATATCAAATCTTCTGGATTTGGCATATCAAATCTTCTGGATTTACAACACTCCCCTTTGGACATTATGACGTGACGTCCATGTCTCGTCAAAAACTACATAGACTAGGTTGCCAGGATAAAATATTCGACTGGAAAATAGTACAACTAATGATCTTCCAGATCCAATCTTCAGGATTGTTTTGATGTTGTTACTCCCCCTGAAGACAACAACCTTCTAAGTCTTTGCATCTGAATACCATAAACATACTTTTCAAAAGTAGAGGTAGGTAGGGACTTAGTGAACAGATTTGCTGGATTGTCACTATATCGCACATATTTATGGTAATTTCGTCACTCTTCTAGAGTTCGTATGAGAAGAAGAATTTCAGGGAAATATGTTTCTTTAAGTTCCTCTTAACGTACACATTGTTTATTTGTGCAACACAAATTGTGTTGTCTTCAGAGATGACAGTGGGGAATGTATCGTTTAATGGATCTCCATGAGATCACAGTATCACCACAAAGAAAATATAATCAGTATGAGATATCATAGAATGTGTTTAGCACCATTCCAATGTCTCCTTGTAGGAGAAACGCTATATCTCGCAGGCAAAATTACTGCAAATGCGATATCTAGTCTGGTGCAGTTTGCGAGATAAAGTATGCACCAAATAGCGCTTAGATAAGGAACTTCCATCCTAGAATATCCACTGTATCCTTTTTTTTTTTGCCTAAATGGGTCCTTATCCACTTCAAGCGATCGAACTACCATAGGTGTACTAAGTGGATGTGATTTATCCATGTAGGATCTCTCAAATAACTTTTTCAAATAGGTTGACTGGTGTATAAAATTCATCTGTCCTTCACGGAGATATCATATTCATTTTTCCTTCAGGGAAATGCTCGAATTAATTTTCCTTTAGGGAAATACTTAAATTTAATTTTTCTTCGGGGAAATGCTCGAATCAGTAGATCGAGACTATATCTAGTTATTACCAAAACTTTATTTCAAATTTAGCTTTTAAAATTGAAATGACGTCTTCAATCTTCTTGTATGTTCTGATTATATTTAGGTCATCAACATAGACGAAGATGATGCAAGAACCACTTTGCGATTTCTTTATAAATACGCAAGGGAAAACTTCATTGTTTGTATATTCCTTCTTCAGGAGGAATTCACTAAGTCGATCATACCACATTTGATCCGACTATTTTTAGATCATGTAATAACCTTCACAGTTTTGTACTATACATACTGCGGTTTTCATCATTCTTCATATGGGGAATCTTAAATCCATTAGGGATATAAATATTGACATGTAATAACAATATAAAATATGTGGTTTACAAGGTCCATTAACTGCATTTTATTTTAGCTGCAGTGATTAGCGGAACTTTATTTGTTCATACCAGGAGAATATGTTTGATCACAAACAATCATGAGTCTCTGTGAAAACCATGGATTTCTGCGAAAACCTAAAGCTATTAATCTCGCTCACCACCTTATTTTCATTTTGGTTTTCATATAAACACTCATTATCCAACAGGGATAACACTTCGAGTGTACGTACGATAGAACTAAACCTTATTTTTAGCGAGTTTAGCTCTGCCACATTTTTGCTTCTTCCTTATTGCACCCAAATTAAAGTGCTTCGGGCATTCAACTTAGGTACTGGATCCAGATTTTAGAAAGAGCAATTGTGGACACAGATATGTTGTCGACAACAAATTTATATTGTTTCTCCTGTATTTATTTATCGATCTCATATTAACCAGATTCACATCATTTCCCTTATGTATTTGATCTGGTCGTTCTGCAATTCTAGTATTAGATCATTTTGTGCACATGCTTTGTTACTAGGATTCTTCATCTTCAGGACGAATCTCTTTTGGAGATTTCAAGTCTTCTGGACGTATCTCTTTTAGAGATTTCAAGTTTGATTGACTAGTTTTGCTAGCTTTTATTCTAGGTGTGTATGTTACTTTTATAGGTATTTTACGCTTCTGGCGAGTGGGGGCATATTTTGGGACCTCTACCCTTTGGGTGCATTTACAGCAGGTATATGCAATTTAGTCACACCTTTTTGGTCAGTAAACACATCTGACAAATTACTTGCTATATATTGCAAGTTATTATCTTTTGAACTTCAAGTTCAGTTTAACTAGTGCATGGGTCTAAAAATCAAAGACCTTTTTTCCTTTAGGAAAATTTCTTGATCTTTTTTCTTCAAGGAAAATATCTCGATCTGTTTTCTTCAAGGAAACTACTCGGCATTCATTTAATTGAATTCTAGTCTCCCCCTAATGCCAAGAATAGACTCTTCATCAATTATACAGTCAATAAACAGGATTCTTAACGTGTTGTGGTGGTACGCGTACTACACAATAGAATGTTCGCAGATGGGAAATGATGTGTCATTTTATGCGCACTAGTTGTAGATGGGAGTACTAATTATATGTAGTGGGTCGAATTTGAATTCGAGTAGCTACATGTGAATTTCATGCCCCTAACATATACCGAAGTTGGAATTTTGCAATAACGGTCTAGCGATTAGTTTGATGCATTGAAAAAATCACAAAATAATGACACTGTGTATCTTGACACTCATAGTCTTTAATGTCATATTGTTAGGATAAAAAAATTGTTAGTTTTGATGAGTTAAAACAAACCAGAAGATGTAATAGGACCATCTGGACCTGTTAGCCAGATGATGATCTAGATTAGGACTTAGTCTAGGGGGAACTGCCAGACCAGAAGACTTCACCAGAAGAGTCACCAGAAGACCCCTCCAGAGGACTTCACCAGAGGACTCCACCAGAAGACTTCACCAGATGAGACTGACCAGAGGCAGAGGACCTTCCCCAGACCAGACGAGTCCAGACCAGACGAGTCTGGTAGAACATAAGATGCTCAGTTTGATCCCCTGACTCTACTGAGTATTCTGGTTCTTGACCAGATGAGGACCAGAAGATACCGAGTTTGCCTGGTGTCTGGTCCTGCCTTCTCTGGAGAGAATCAGAGTTAGGCAGAGGAAGCTATTGACCGTTGGTGATTCAAATCAAGTCAACAAGATCAGGATTGGAAAGTATTTAAAGATAATCAATCCAAGGATCCCACCAACCCAATCAATCAATTAGGGAATTGATTGATTGAGGCTTCCTTATATAGAGGATCTGATTGGATTAGCCCTCCAACGGCTAGCCCTAATCCCCTCTATATATACAAGAGTGTAGTTCAAGAAAAAGCTCTAGAGACTCTACACGCGCACATAGCATACTAAGCTTCTTGATCACTACGCATTTGCACTCACTTTGTTCTTAATTACTCATCCAACCCGTAAGGAGTTTATATACTCAACCTGTTCATCTTGTTAGACAAGGTTGGAGTAAGTTTGTCTTTAGATCGAAGTTAGATCTAAAGAGATTGTAAGAAGGTGCTAGTACTTCGGAAATTCCAGTAAGTAGTGAGTTTGTTGGTTGGATAGTGAGACCCCTTTGATCAAGGGAGAGTGGACGTAGGATATTCAGATCCGAACCACTATAAATACGGTGTTATTTATTGCTTTCTTTAATACCTGTTGTTTATTATTTGTGCTCTTAGAAAAGATTTTCTCTAAAGACATTTTAGTTATAAAGGCTTCCGCAATTAATCTATCTAGTGGGACCAACAAGTGGTATCAGAGCAGTGTGTCCAACGACCACTGCTTTGTAAAGCTTTTGGTGGTCACCGGGCAGATCCATTGCTCTTAAAGTGCTTTTGTTAAAGTTCTTATTATTTCCCAAATTTTATTTAAAAATGTCTGCAAAATCTTCTTATAAGAGTCGCAAATTGCCAGAGTTCTCATTTGAGGACTATAGCCACTGGAGCTTCATGATGAGTAATCATCTGGGAGCTATCCACCACCGCATGTTAGATGTGGTAGAGAGTGGCCCCATTAAATTTTACTGGACTCCTATTGATAGTGGCAGGTCAGAATCCAGAGAAGAAACTAGCGACGCTGCAGAGGATAGAGTTCCCAGACAACGAATCCTCAAAAAGAAAGAAGAACTTGACAACGATGAGAGAAAGCTACATAACCTGGACCAGGTGGCAAGAACCGAGATTATCAACACTCTCACCAAGGAGGTAATAGAGAAGGTCAGAACCTGTGTCACTGCGAAGGAGATGTGGGACAAAATTGCACTTCTCTGCGAGGGAACAGAGAAGATTAAAGATAACAAGCTCCAGGCTGTTCAACACTCGTTTGATACGTTCAAAATGAAAACAGACGAGACCATAGACCAGCTGGACATGCGCCTCACAAACCTCCTAAACAAGGCTAGTGCCTTAGGTAAGACCTACTCTGAAAAGGAAATTAATAGTAAAATTTTACGTTCACTAACTAGCAGGTGGAGAATCAAAGTTACTGTGATCAAGGACAACAATGATCTCAATACTCTGGATCATCATCTTCTGTTGTCTGATCTCAAAGCTTACGAATATGATCTTCAAGAGGAGGATCAAACAGAAGAGGTTTCCTCTTCTGGCCAGAAAGGAGTTGCATTCTCTTCAAATCTCAAGCCTGATGTAAAGCCAAAGGAGTCTACTGCAGATGACTTGAGCATCAAGGAGCAGGTAGCACTCCTAACTCGTAAATTAGATAAAATGAGTTCAAAGTATGGCATGTACAAAAGGCATTGGAAGGAGTCTACCAGAGACAGGAAGAGTCCTTTCAAGCCTGCAGAGAAGGAGAAGACATCTGGAGACTCAAGGGAGACCAGATTCAGAACTCCAGAGAGGAGGAGAGATGACAACCCTGGCAGCTCTGGGAGATCAGATTATCAGAGGAAGGATGGTAGCTCTGGCAGACCTGACTACCAGAGGAGAGAAAGTAGTCCAGCCAGATCAGACTACAACCAGAGGAGGAGAGAGCCAAGTCCTAGTCCCAGAGGAGACAATGCCTGCTACACATGCAACAAGACTGGTCACTACAGTTATGATTGTCCTCAGCTTACTCCTAGGGAAAGAGAAGAGAAAAGAATCAAGAGAGATAGGAGATATGCAGATAAGAGAGCATTGCTGGCAGAAGCAGAGGAGGAGGATACTAGTTCCAGTTCTTCTTCTTCTGACTTTGGATCAGATGATGATGTGTGTCTCATGGCAGACATCACTGAGGTAAATGAAACTACTCTAGTTTTATCAAATTCCAAATGTATTGAATCCTCTAATTCATCTGGTAACTCCAGAGAGTCTGATATGCAACAAATGCTATCAGATCTCCAAAATTGTGTCCAACTTTGTCAAAAACTTGAGAAAGAGAATGGTAGGCTCAGAGCTGAAGTTCAATCACTCTCTCATGAGCATAAATCCACCAGAGAACTCATGAAAGATCATTCCAAAGAAGTCTCTGAACTTCAGGATAAGATCACAGAAAGAGATACTCTGGTAGATCAACTCATGAAAGAAAGGACCTCTCAAGAAGATGAGATCAATGAACTCAGAGCCAAATACCAGACTCTTATCAAGGGAAAACAAGTTGCTCACAACATAGAGGAGATACCTATGCCCAGAGAAGCTCCTAAGATACCATCTGTTGTATCTATCATATCAGAGTCTTCTCAGCGCATCTGTGATAAGAGTGGTTTAGGATATTCTGGAATTTCCTCTAAAACTCATAAATACTTTTATAATAAAGACAAGGCTGTAAGAGCTGGTAAATTGGTAGAAATCTGGGATGATAAAGACTTAACTGGTAATGGTTACAAGGTGGTTCACAATCCTGGCTGGAAAAGGAATCACTCTGTTAATCACATTACATATGGTCCAGAAGAGTTGACTGTTCTGGAAGAGAAGATGCTAGAAAATAAGTGTCAAAAAGGGGAATCATTAAAGATTGATGGTTCTGTGAACAATGAGTCCCAAGGAGTAGGAATTACTCAAATTGGAGGACCCCAGAGAAATCCTCAAAGGGAACCTAAACAGATTAGGGGACCTCAAAGGAAACACTCAAGGAAGGGGAATACCAATCAGAGTAACAACTACCAGAGAAGGAATAATGTTCAACAGAACCAGGTACCCCAGAGACAATTTTCTCAGAGGAATCAATTCCAGAATAGGTATACTCAAAGGAACTATAATCACCAGAGCAAGTCTAATTATCAGAACCAGAGGAGGTCTTCCAGACCCATCTATAGAAAACCAACTGATCTGGGTAGTTATGACACCAGAGATGGTTCTTCTAGGATGTACCCTTACAACCAGACCTTTAAGACCATGTCTTTGAGGCAGGCCATTCCAAAGGCCAGATTTGAGAAAAGGTACACCAGACCTGTTTATAGGAAAGATGTCCTTATCAGACCAGTAGCTCAATATGTCATTGTCAGAGGACATGTGCTGGTAGATAGATTTGGAAGAAAGATAAGATCTTCTCATCCATCAAGGGATGATCTTTATCTATGGATTCCTACAAAACCTGCAACTAACCAATCAGGACCCAGCACTAGTAGGGGACCTAATTGATTTCTCTGCAGGTAGATAATAGTCCATTGGAGAAAGGATTTTCAAGCAACCATGTCTGGTACATTGATAGTGGATGTTCCAAGCACATGACCTTCCAGAAAAATAATCTCCAAGATTTCAAGCCACTGAATGGACCAAGAGTGATGTTTGGTGACAATAACTATGGCGTCACCAGAGGAGTTGGAAAGTTGACCTTCAATGGAGTATCTGTAGATGAAGTCTACTACGTAGAAGGACTCAAGCATAATCTGCTTTCAGTATCCCAATTCTGTGACAAGGGATACTCAATGAAGTTTTCTAGTGATTCATGCACTGTTTTCTCTTCTGATTATAATGATATTTTGCTAATAGGCTTGAGGAAGGGTAACATTTATCTTGCAGATTTTAACAGTTGCCCAAGAAATGCTTGCCTAGTTGCAAAAGGATCTGCAGAGAATTGCTGGATTTGGCACAAGAGATTGTGTCAACTTAACTTCAAAACACTGAATAAGATTGCCAGAAAAGGTCTCATTCGAGGTCTTCCTAATGAAGTGTTTAAGAAGGATCAGGTTTGTGGTTCATGCCAGAAGGGTAAACAACCCAAGACTTCCTTTAAGGATGTCCAGAGCACAACCACAACCAGAGTGCTTCAACTACTTCACATGGACCTGTTTGGACCTGTTTCTCCTCTTAGTTTCAGTGGAAGGAAGTACACCTTAGTGATAGTAGATGACTTTTCAAGATACACTTGGGTAGTGTTCTTGTTTAAGAAAAATGAAACTATGACTAAGCTGCCAGAGTTCTTCAAGCAGATTCAGAATGAGCAGAACCAGAGCATAGTCAGAATCAGAAGTGACAAAGGAACAGAGTTTTTGAATTCACACATTGCAGATTACTGCAAGGATCATGGGATTTTTCATGAGACATCTGCTGCCAGAACACCCCAATAAAATGGAGTTGCAGAAAGGAGGAATAGGACCCTCAAAGAAGCTGCAAGAACACTTCTGGCAGAATACAACACTCCACAGAGATTTTGGGCAGAGGCCATCAATACAGCTTGCTACACTCAGAATAGATGTCTGATTGCCCAGAGACATAATAAGACTCCATATGAGGTATGGAAAGGTAAAACCCCATCTGTTTCATATTTTCATGTTTTTGGATGTAAGTGTTTCATCCATGACAATGGAAAATCTAAATTAAGAACCTTTGATGCTAAAGTGGCTGATGGAATATTTTTAGGATATTCCAGCACCAGTAAAGCTTTTAGAGTTTTTAATAAGAATTCACTTTGTGTGGAGGAAACACCTCATGTTGTTTTTGATGAATCTACTTTTGAGTTCAAGGTGGAATCTAAGTCTTCTGATGAGACCCAGAATCAGACTACACCCAGAGTTATCAAAGTCAATCCACCTGTTCTTGATTCAGATTCAGATTCAGATGATGACCCTTCTCCTGGTTCTCTGAAGCAGCAGCCTTCACAAGGAGCAGAACCAGAAGAGGTTGGAACTCCTGTAGGGGGAAGCTCTTCTGCAGGTGGTGATAATCACCAAGGTACTGCAGATGATGATCAACCAGGCAAGACCACGGGAAGGAGGACCCTGGTTGATCACCCCAATGACCTAATTCTTGGAGATCCAACTAATGGTGTCCAGACTAGAAGAACTCTTAACTTAGCTGTCTTATTCAGTTGCTATGTGTCCTTGATTGAGCCTAAGAACATCAAGGAGGCACTGAAAGATTCAAATTGGATTGTTGCTATGCAGGAGGAGTTGAATCAATTCACCAGACAGGATGTTTGGGAGCTGGTAGACAGACCAAGACATCAAAAGGTGATAGGCACTAAGTAGGTTTTCAAAAATAAGAAAGATGAGAATGATGTCATTACTAGGAACAAGGCAAGACTAGTGGCCCAGGGCTATTCTCAGTCTGAAGGAATAGACTATGATGAGACATTTGCTCCTGTTGCCAGACTAGAAGCCATCAGATTGTTCTTAGCATATGCTGCTCACATGAAGTTCAAAGTATACCAGATGGATGTGAAATCTGCCTTTCTTAATGGGATTCTCATTGAGGAAGTGTATGTGGAACAACCTCCTGGTTTTGAACAAGGTAACAAGGTGTTTAAGCTTAAGAAAGCTCTTTATGGGCTGAAGCAGGCACCCAGAGCATGGTATGACACTCTATCTCAATTTCTTCTGGACAATGGTTTTACTAAGGGTAAGATTGATAGGACCTTGTTTAGGAAAGAAGAAGGAAAGGACATCCTTCTGGTCCAAATATATGTTGATGACATTATATTTGGATCCCCTAACAAGAAGATGTGTGAGAAGTTTGGTGAACTCATGCAGAGTCAGTTTGAGATGTCCATGATGGGTGAAATGAATTACTTTTTAGGTTTGCAGGTTAAGCAATCAGAGAAGGGAATTTTTATTAATCAGGCAAAGTACACCAGAAACATGTTAGAGAAATTTGGAGTAGGATCTAGCAAAGCAGCCAAGATCCCTATGATGACAAATTTCAACATAGATCCAGATGAGTCTGGAGAGAGTGTGGACCAGACTCAGTACAGAGCACTTATTGGTTCTCTTCTGTACCTGACTGCAAGCAGACCAGATATTACCTTTGCTGTTGGAGTTTGTGCCAGATTTCAAGCTAATCCCAAGAAAAGTCACTTGGAAGCAGCAAGGAAGATTTTGAAATATCTTAAGGGAACAGTGAACTTAGGCTTATGGTATCCTGCAGATGACAATTTAGAATTGAGTGGTTATTCAGATTCAGACTATGGTGGATGCAGAATAGATAGGAAATCTACAAGTGGAACATGCCAATTTCTAGGGAATAAATTGGTATCCTGGTTTTCTAAGAAGCAGACTTCAGTTGCTACATCAACAACAGAAGCAGAGTACATGGCTGCAGGGAGCTGTTGTTCTCAACTACTTTGGATTAGTCAACAGCTTAGGGATTACCAGATTAGAGCCAAGGATATTCCTATATTCTGTGATAGTAATAGTGCCATTGCAATTACCCAGAATCCAGTTCTTCATACCAGGTGTAAACATGTTGATATAAGGCATCATTTTATCAGAGATCATGTTGAGAAGGGAGATATAAGGATGGAAAAGATTGCAACAGAGAAGCAGAGAGCAGATATCTTAACCAAGCCTTTGGCTGAGACCAGATTCAGAGAGTTAGCCTTTGAATTAGGATTGTTGGATCCAGAGACAGATTTGCTTTAGGGGGAACATCAGAGAAGTATCCTTTATTTCTACTTTATTGCATATTCATTTATTCTCTTAAACCAACATACCTGCAGATTAGACATTTCAGAGAATGTACCAGATGAGGTATGCACCAGGTGACACTTGTCCCAGATAAGGTGCTGAGTCAAATGTCCAAAATCTTCTCTGACCAGGACCAGATGAGTTTCATCAGAGGAGATGTAACATCAGATTAGCTGTGGTATCATCTGGTTACAATATCAGGTGACAGGTATGGTTTTACTTCTCTGGCCTCTGATCATTGGGATACACTTTTCAAATTAGTAAGTACACTCAAAACCTTTCAACTTCGGAGTGTATTTAAGACTAGGGTATAGGGCCTAGGCAATCATTTCGCTTTTTCTCTTGACTGCCACAAAACCCCTTTATGCCCCGTCCCAATGACTATGCCAACGCACCAGATTAAATCTGTATCTTGCCTTACTTTGTGGCCGTCGGATTTAATCACTGTGCAAAATATCAATCAATGCTAAAATTGATTTTGTTTCCTCAATTAATTTCTAAAATTACACGCGTTCACACCTTATTTAATAATCTAGCCACGCGTATTACCCTATTTAAATCAAATTTACTGTCAATTTGTCCTTTCACGTTTCCATACTTTCAAACCCTAACCTCTCTCTGCAAAGCATTTTCTCTCTTTCTCTCTTTCACAGTAATGGCACCCAAGTGCAATTTCGATCCAGACTATGTCTGCAAGAAACTCAAGACAGAAATGGTGGTGGACTTCTATTCCACTAAGAATCCGGCCGCTTTGGAGATTTTGGAACTTCTCAGACGTTCTGGGCTGGAGGAGTTGATCTCAAAGGTTCCCAAGGATCTGCGTACCTTGGATGGATATGCTGCTCAGTTTCTTATCCGGATGAAGATCCATGAAGACTATATTTAATCCAAGATTAATTCAGAGGATGTTGTTTTCTCAAAGGCAGACTTCTGTGGTCTTTTTGGTAACCTTTCTGCGGAAAGTGTGGACCCACTGAAGTACCGAGAAGGAGAGGCGTTGGAATCCTTCAAGATGTTTGCCAGAAATTCATGCCAGAATATTACTAAGGGCTTCTTGGACAAGCATCTTAGGCAGAAGTATAAGGTGTTATTTGACATTGTGGTAAAGATTCTCATGTGTGAGAGCCATATCACAGATGCCATTTTCATTGGCAGGCTCTGTGTTATGAGGGCCATTCTGGATGGTGTTCAATGTAACTGGGCTGAGTTCTTCTGGGGGGTGCTGAGGAAGAACAAGGTGAAAATCCAGAAGGAAGAATGCCCCCAGTTGCCAGGAGAGCAACAATTTGTGTTCAATGCTAATGTATCATTGGGCACAAAACTCACCCTAATTCTGGATTCGATCCTTCCAGAGAAGAAATGGAGACAATCCTGGTGTAAGGGCTTTCATAAGTCCAAGATTATGTTCTCCAAGGATGGTTCCCTTCATGGCCATCCTGATTCTGATGGTGAGCAAGCCATCCCTGCACCTCCCCTTCGAGCCATTCCCTCACCTGCTAAGGGGCAGAAGCAGCAGCAGCAGCAGAAGACCCAGAGGAAAGCTGCTGAAGTAACTGGCTCCTCAACCATTGCTCTCTCTGTTTCCTCTGAGGAGGACCAGATCCCTCTTCTTGATGTACTGAAGAAGAAGAGTGAAGTTGCCAAGAAGGCAGGAGCTTCAAAGAGGAAGAGGCCAGAGGAGGCCAAGAAGAAATATGCCAAGATGCCAAGGATTGGCAGAAGAGCTCCCAAGAAATCCCTCCTGGTGGATGAGCCGTCAGAGGAGGAAGAAGAGGAAGAGATTGAGCCTCTTGTGAGGAAATCCAAGGCCAAGAGAGCCCTTCTTCAAGATCCTGACTCTGGATCTGATCTTGGAGAGGCCTTGGAAAAGGCAATTGAGGATGCCTCCCAGATGATGGAGGATGCTCCAGAGTCTGCTGTACCTGCTGGTGTTGACCCAGCAGAGGTAAACCCTTCCATTCCATCTTTTTCCCCCATTAATCTTGTCTCCCCCTCTACCTCTCCCCCAGATAATATTTCCCAAAACCCATCTGCCTCTGGTACCCCTATTGTTCCACCAGAGCAGATTATACCAGATACCCCAGTATATACTCCCTCTACCATTCATACCCAAACACCTTCTCCCCCATCTTCCCATATACCTCTAAACACAAACCCCTCTTCCCCACCTTCTGTACCAGAGGTACCCTCAACCTCTTCTGGTGCAGAAATCCCCCCTCTAAACACTTCCACCTCCCAAATCCCTCCTACACCTTCTGTACCAGATGTTCCATCATCTTCTGGTGCAGAGCAACCCATTCCTTTACCCTCTTCTTCACAAAATCCTAACCCTCCCCAAACCCATACAGACCAGGACCCAACCATTTCTATGGCTCTGGGATTCGTTGGCCCTCCCCCTTCTCCTACCTGTTTAACCAGCGATGATAGTGAAGATGAGGAAGCTTCACTTGAGCCTGCGGACTTAGCACCTTCCTCCTCTGCCTCTGGGCCCAAACCCTTCACTTTCTCATCTGCAGAAATGGGTCCCATTAGGCAGAGTATGAGTGTGAGTGCTCAGCTCTGGCTAAGAGAGCATTTCCCAGTTCTTCTGGAGCACTTACCACTTCTGGCAGACCTTACTGATGCCAAAGTCTGGAGCAAGGCCAGACTTGAAGATGTGGAGGACCTAATGTTGTTGCTTGAGGAAATGGGTCCCTCCAACTTCACTGCTTGGGAGATTGAGCTAAAGCAGAGGCTGAATATTCAAAACCCAGCAGAGCTGGAGACTCCTGGTGCTGCTAAAGTCTTGATTCGCACCCTGCTCATCCAGAGAGGAGTAATGCTCACTCCAGAGGGCCCCACTTACAAGTTTGGTCCTCATTTTGTCTTTCCTCCAGAGCTATATTCAGATGAGGAAGACTTTGAGATGTCTCCTGCTGTGCTCCAGAAGATGAAAGTTTTCTTCAATGAGCAAATCATGCAGATTGGGCGCTTTTCAAAAGCTATTCAACATATGGCCCCTGCTATGATAGAGCACCAGATCAAGCATGAGAGGAGAATCTTTCTGAAGCAGTTAAAGTCTTCTCTGGCAGAGGTAAAAGCTTCTTTTAAGGCTAATGGCTTATTTGTCAAGCTAGATGTCATGCACAGCCAGAAGCAGCTACAAGAGCACGTGCTGGAGCAGTTGAGACTTGTCTCTGTGCTCAAAGTGGAGATGGCCAGCCAGATGATTCAAACTGCAAAGCTAAAAGACTCCCTCCAGGAGATATTGGAGAAGCAAGAGAGACTTGTTGCAGAGTCTAAAGCTTACCTGGAGGAGGCCAAGCAGCTGCGTGATCTTCACTCTTCCTCCAACACTGCCTTGCCTGATCTCATAAGGCAGGTAGTGGAGCCCCTCCTTGATGAAGTTAAAAAGGGGGAAGAGAAGGCCAGAACTGATCTGGCAAAGACCACAAATGAAACTCTCTTCAGCCATGGAGCTCGTCTGGACCTGCTGGAGAATACATTGGCCCAGACTGAGTTGCAGAAGAAGAAGAAGGAAGAGCTCAAATCCCTTTCCATGGCTAAGCAGCTTGCTGCAGAAGAGGAGTCTGAAGCAGAGCAGGATCCAATTTCCATCTCTGGACCTGCAAAGAGGAAGATAAGGAAAGTAAAGAAGAGCTTCCTTGAATCTGTGGTTGAAGAAGCAGAGAAGAGATTCAAGGAAGAGTCGCCTGAAGAGAGGCAAGCAAGGATAAGGAAAAACATAGATGAAGAGCAGAGGCTCCGATATGTTAGAAGGCAAAACAAGAAGAGCAGAGAAGATGGCATCACTCCTGGTGCTAGTGGATCCAGCCAGAAGAGAAAAGGGCCTGTTGAAGTCATGAACATCCTCCCTCTCAGGACTGAAGGGTCTTTTGACTCAACTGTTCCTGTGCCTTTGATAGAAAAATGGAGAGAAGCCAAGACTCTCTGGTTCATTCAACATTACATCCAGAGACCTCCACCAGAGGATGATGCTCTCATCAACAGGACCTTCCATTCTTGGATGCAGGCATATGATGCAGATCTGTACAAGCAGTTGATGGATTCAACTATTGAATTCAACCTGGAAGTCACTGCTCCTGAGTTCCATTTTCTCAACACTCCAATGGCAGGAGACCAGGTTGATTGGGTTGAGCTGAAGAAACTGTACAAGACCAAGGTGTTGGCAAACTTCACCCCATCATCTTCTGCAGAGTTGAAGGCCATTCAAGACAGGTTTCTTGACTGGTTTCTGGTGCCCAAAGACAACAGAAGATATGCTTAGAATAGGACCAGAAATGCATTGTAATCTGTACTCTTCTTTGTCCTTATTATCAATGAAAATCTCATATCTTCCCTGTTCAAAAGACAACCTCTTGTTGTCTTAATTGTTTGCCTGATAAGATCTATTCTAAGGTCTTATCCTTTATATGTTTTCTTGCTTAAGTTTATTTTTTCTTGATCAGTTCTGGTAGTGTTTTAACTCCATCAAAAAGGGGGAAATTGTTAGGATAAAAAAATTGTTAGTTTTGATGAGTTAAAACAAACCAGAAGATGTAATAGGACCATCTGGACCTGTTAGCCAGATGATGATCTAGATTAGGACTTAGTCTAGGGGGAACTGCCAGACCAGAAGACTTCACCAGAAGAGTCACCAGAAGACCCCTCCAGAGGACTTCACCAGAGGACTCCACCAGAAGACTTCACCAGATGAGACTGACCAGAGGCAGAGGACCTTCCCCAGACCAGACGAGTCCGGACCAGACGAGTCTGGTAGAACATAAGATGCTCAGTTTGATCCCCTGACTCTACTGAGTATTCTGGTTCTTGACCAGATGAGGACCAGAAGACACCGAGTTTGCTTGGTGTCTGGTCCTGCCTTCTCTGGAGAGAATCAGAGTTAGGCAGAGGAAGCTATTGACCGTTGGTGATTCAAATCAAGTCAACAAGATCAGGATTGGAAAGTATTTGAAGATAATCAATCCAAGGATCCCACCAACTCAATCAATCAATTAGGGAATTGATTGATTGAGGCTTCCTTATATAGAGGATCTGATTGGATTAGCCCTCCAACGGCTAGCCCTAATCCCCTCTATATATACAAGAGTGCAGTTCAAGAAAAAGCTCTAGAGACTCTACACGCGCACATAGCATACTAAGCTTCTTGATCACTACGCATTTGCACTCACTTTGTTCTTAATTACTCATCCAACTCGTAAGGAGTTTATATACTCAACCTGTTCATCTTGTTAGACAAGGTTGGAGTAAGTTTGTCTTTAGATCGAAGTTAGATCTAAAGAGATTGTAAGAAGGTGCTGGTACTTCGGAAATTCCAGTAAGTAGTGAGTTTGTTGGTTGGATAGTGAGACCCCTTTGATCAAGGGAGAGTGGACGTAGGATATTCAGATCCGAACCACTATAAATACGGTGTTATTTATTTCTTTCTTTAATACCTGTTGTTTATTATTTGTGCTCTTAGAAAAGATTTTCTCTAAAGACATTTTGGTTATAAAGGCTTCCGCAATTAATCTATCTAGTGGGACCAACACATATCATTGACAATGTCCATGTTTGCTTCAGGCAAACTGGTATGCTGAGATTTGCTTGGGGATTCTTCGATCTGGACCACCTCAACAATTATTTGGCATCAACCATAATTTTCATCTATCAATATTTTCTTCTATCGATCTTATTCAATGTTTGTCGATGAATATAATCCTTCAGGAATTTTTATTATCGATGGTTTCTTTTCAATAAGATATTCGATTGTTGTTGATGAATACGATCCTTCAGGGATTTCCATGAAGATTGATATCTTATTGAGATGGTATCGGAGAATTTAATCAGTGCATCTACCTTCTGGGCAAAGATGGAGCCAATATTTCATTACATTTGTCCCAAATGAAGCAAGATGAATCTCAATGCCCAAGTCAAGATGCTAATAATGTCCAATTATGTAAATCACTCCTTGTCTCCAAAATCTTTGAGCTCTAAGCTCAAAATATCATCGTTGTCTATGTCAAAATCTGCTTCAGGCAGACTAGCATAGTGAGATTCACCCTGAGGGGTCTTGCCCTTGTTGTCCTTTTGTATCTTTCGATAAGCTTCAACTAAGTGCTTGGGGTTGTGGATTTCCTTCTTTCCTCTCTCACGCTCACTCAGGCTCCCTTGAGCTACATTATGTGCTTCGAGCACTGCTTGTGAGCCAACCAGTCTAGCATTTTGATTTCTCATCACGAGTTGGTTGTGTTTTTCTACCACTAAAAGTACAGAAATTAGCTATGGGTGAGAGGTGTACCGCTGCTAGAGTACAGGGTTACTAGCATGGAATGTTGATAAGATTTTCTGTATCAACTTGGTCTCAGTAATTTGCTGCTGGCATAATTTTAACTGAGGTACAATATGATGCAAGGTAGAATTGTACTCTGTTATAGATTTAAATCTTGAAAATGGAGCTTCAACCAATCGTATTGTGTCTGAGGGAGAATTATATTATTTTGTTGATGGAAATAATCCTTCAGGGATGTCCATAAAATACTTGGGTCCATCTTAGTAAGGTACTCATATTTCAAGTCCTGATTTAGGTCTGAGATAAATTAATGCTTTTACCTTCTAGGCATCAGTGGATTTGAGACCATGAACAATGATTTTTCTTAATTAGGATGAGGCTAGATGAATCTCAACATCGATGGCCCATGTCACGTAGTTATTACTATCGAGAGCAAACTCAGTAAATTCTCGCTTAGTAATACCAAACATTTTCACTACGTTTTAAATGGACATGGTAAGACATACGATTTGAATTTTTATGAACAAATGAGAAAGAGGATTTAATTTATTTGAACATGCTCAATCACAAAAGAGCAAATATTGGGTGTCGTCTACCCAAATATGATTTACGCTCTGACAAATACTAGGTGTTGCCTACCCAAACAATATATGCTGACTATAACTAATAATATAAATTTAATTCATATAAATAGTTATACAAGTAGGAGCAACTATTCAAGTTCAAATTTTAGTCAATGTCCGTGTTTGCTTCAGGCAAACCTGTATATGAAAATTTTGGGCAATGTTTGAGTGAATTAAATTAGCAGCAAAGATAATAATAGACACACAAGGATTTTTACATAAATCCTAATTTCTACAGCAAATAATCCTCAAGCCTATTCTGTGACAAATGGTTCTATATGCTGAAATTTAAAAGGGATTAAATCACTTTACAGAGTGGTGATTAGGCGTGAAATTGTCATGATTCGTCGCTCAAAATGCCCTAGTTTTGGTTGATTTTGTTGAGTATTTAGAGTCATTTGCGTATCATTTTCATAAACTAATGAAATTGTCTCTTAGATGCTCATAGATAAATAGAGGGCGAAAATATGAGCTCGTAGGACTTTAAATCGACTCAAACGGACGCCCGGATGAGAAGATATCGAAGAAATACGAAAAGTGCTAGTTCGAGGGAGCAAAAGTATCATTGGAGTGCACAAGCTAGAGGAGCTCGAGCACAAGTGCTCGAGTGGTCGTGCAAGGCGCACGAGTTGAAGTTGGTCGTGCACCACTGCACGAGTACTCGTGCAGGGCGCTCGAGCAATGCATGTGCTCGTGCACTAGTGCACGAGCGCGAGTGGTGCAAGCGTGGATTTTCGGCCCATACGATCCCGACTCGACCTGTTGCTTATTTATACCTCCCCGAACACGTCTTGAGGGGAGTATTCACGAACCACTTGATAAATTTTTACTTTAGACTTAGTTTTGAGAGAGAGAAAGAGGAGCAAGCTTTAATTTTTACGTTTCGAGGTTTTCCTTTACGAATTCACATAACGGTTTTACTTTTTAGTTTAGTTTCTTCATACTTTTGTTATTGAACATGTTTAAATTTTGTTTATTTTCAGTTCTTAAATTTATTTTCTTTCAAAACCCTAGTTCATGCTTTCTAATTTTTCAATTCAATTCATCATGTTTATGTTCTTTACTTCGTCAATTGCTTTTGTTATCGTTATAACCATGTCCGGCTAAAACCCTTGCATGCTTGGGGTAGGATGAACTCGTAGAAGTAGGATGTGGGTACGTAATTAAGGTAGTTCATGACGTTAGGGTTTTAATTCTCTTAATTAATGAATTCTTAAAATCAATCTTAACTTTTCCTTTGAATTTCGTATGAACGTGTTAGGGAGAGGACGACCGCATCACTCTTTAACAACTAGTAGACTTAACTAGAGGGTTTAGAAAGGGTTGATTAATCTACCAGTTTAGCGAAGGAGGACGACCGCATCACCTTAGTTAAATTAGGGTCTCATTAATTAAGCACAATCTATTAACTTGTTAGTGAATTAGTGAAGTCGAGTGTTAGGGTAAAGTATTAGGGTTTAGAATCTTGAGCTTTCATCTTGCATTCTTTTACTTAGGTTATTTCTTACGCGTCACGGTTATTTTGATTAGGTACCTGCTCCGTTAGTATACGTAGGGATTCCTATCCTGAGCATCACCATCTCTCACTTGAACACAAACCTTAGTTAATTCGTCTTCTTTAGTATTTTAGTTTTAATTAGTTTATTTTAGTTTAATTAATTATTCCAAAAAATCCAAAAACATTTCACTCATATTAACTACGAAGCGTAGATCTTCAGGGATCTATTTGCATACACTTCATCCTTTGGGTTCGATATACTTGGTCATTATACTTACTCATACTACAGTGAACTCGTACGCTTGCGAGGAATCTACTAGTAGAAGTTAGTATTTTCGATTCAAGTCAATGGCGCCGTTGTCGGGGATGGCGTTGTATGTCTTTTGAATAGGACTTGTCGATAGCTTAGTAGTTAGTAGTGAGTGTTTTCTTTCCTGTTTTATTTTTATTTTTATTCATTCAGCAGTTGCGTTTTGATCCTTCTGCTAGTGTGTCAGGTATATAAAAACACGCTCACAAGGCAATACGAGCGAAGAGAGAATACCGTTGGACCATGAGACGATAGCAAGAAGAAACCGAGCCTTCTTAAGAAGGATGAACGCTGCCGAAGGAGGGAAAGAACCAATGGACATCTCTAATAAGTTGGATGATGCTGCGAATGAGTTCAATCAGGAATTGGGCCGAGTTGAAGGCACTGGAGTTAGTGGTAGCCAGAATCAAGTTCCGTTAGGGGGTAGCCAGAGCCTAAACCCGGATACACAAAACGTAGACAATTCAGCTCATAACATTGTCCAAAACCCTCATAACAACCCTGCTTACCCACATCATAACTTACCACAAAACAACTTACCTTACCCACCTTACCCGTACCCACCTTATCCGTATCCACCATACCCGTATCCTCCACCTCCAGTTTACAATCAACCACCGGTTTACCAACCACCACCCCAATAAGTACTCGTCCCAGCTGCTAATCCTCAACACGTTCCTCAGAATGCAGATCAAAATATGGTTATTTGAGGGAGGTTTGCAGTGCAGCCACAACGGTACTATGATGGAGTGGCATTGCCTCTTGTTGATGCAAATAACTTCTCGATTTTCCCAGGAATTCTAAAGCTGCTAACAGAGAACCAGTTCAAGGGGGTGATCGGGAAGGAAAATCCTCATACTCATCTGAGGAGTTTTCTAATGATAGCCTCCACTTTCAATTACAATGGCATGTCTGAAGATGCCAAGAAGCTTAGGTTGTTCCCATTTTCATTGACGGAAATAGCTAAAGAGTGGTACGATAATACGCTTCCACGGGGAGGTATTACCACTTGGGCCGAGCTCGAGCGTCTGTTCCTCGAGCGATTCTACCCTCCATCCAGAACGATCAAAGCAAGGATTGAGATCTCTTCCTTCCGCCAGAAGCAAGGAGAGGACCTACGTCAAGCGTGGGAGAGATACTCAAACATGTTGATAGAGTGCCCGCAACACGGGTACAATGAGGGAGATGTGATGGCATTTTTCTATAGTAGTGCCAATAAGGCTGGGCAAGACCATCTAGACGCCTGTGCTAGTGGATCATTCCTGAATCAAGGAATAGTGAGGTGTAGAGAGATCATGGACAACATTGTCACGAATGTCGGGGCTTGGAATGTGGACGCAGATTTCCAAAGAGTTCATCAGGTTGAGGAAGGTGAAGGAACGAGAAGGCTGTTGATGGCCATGATGGAAAAGATTAACAACCTTGAGTTGGGGAAGAATATAGTTGGAGGGAATGCAGCAGAGAATGAGCAAGAGGACAAGCCCACAATTCAGCAAGAAGTAGCCAACTATATGGGAGGTCCTTATTACAATCAGAATGGGTATCCACAAGGTGGAAATTTTCAAGGAAGGCCTTCTTATGGCCAACCATTTGTACCTCCAGGTCCACAGCCGCTTCAAAATCAATGGAGGAACACACAAGGATACCAAGGAGGCCAGCAGTTTCCTCAGAACCAATGGAGGAAGAACGAAAATTTTTCATATGCTAACCCGATGGCGGGTATTACAGTTCCTCCCGGTGTTGATCCAGGTTTGAAACCTCCGGGAGGAGAAGGCGGTTCCTCAATTGAGGAGATGTTGAGAGCTATCCTTCAGAAGGTGGAGGAAGGGAGCAAGAGATTATTCTCTTTGGAGTACGATGTGAAGGAGTTGCATAAGAAAGGTGATCAGCGTGATCAAGAACTCCAAAAGAGAGATGTAGAGCTGAATCGAATTCAGCAAGAGAACAACAGGCGATTCACCTCAATAGAGTTCCAGATAAGTCAAATTGCAAAATCATTGAATAGGGAGCCGGGTAAGTATCCTTCCATGCCGGAGGGGAACCCGAAAGAGCATTGCAAGGCTATCCAGTTACGAAGTGGAACCAACTATGAAAGTCCTCAGATGCATGCTGATTCTGAGACGCCCCAAGATAGAGATGAGATTGAAGAGATGAGAGTTGAGAAGAAAGTTGAGGGTGAAAGCACTCAAGCGAGCAAAGAGCTTGAAGAGGAAGGCCTTGAGAAGGGTGAGAGAATTCCTAAGTGGAAGAAGGCAAAGGAAGCAAGGGAGAAAGTGAAAGAGACCGAGAGTGATGAATGTAGGGTACCCAAATCTGTGATACCCGTCCCATATCCACAACGCTTCATGAAAAAGAAGCTTGATGAGAAATTCGCTAAATTCCTTGAGGTGTTTAAACAATTGCATATTAACATTCCTTTTTATGATGCTTTGGAACAGATGCCCAACTATGCAAAGTTTCTGAAGGACTTGATAGCAAAGAGACGGCGAGTGGATGAGCCGAAGTTGGTGTAGTTGAACCACGAGGTGAGTGCATTAGTGCACAAGGTGCTTCCTCCAAAGCTGAAGGATCCCGGGAGCTTTACCATCTTATGTGACATTGGGAACGGGATCAAGAAAGGAGCGTTGTGCGATCTCGGAGCGAGCATAAATCTTATGCCCTTATCGCTTTTCAAGAAGTTGGAAGGTGGTGAACTTCAGCCGATGATGATGACACTTCAACTAGCCGACCGGTCTATTACTCGACCTCAAGGTGTGGTTGAAGACGTCCTCGTGAGAGTTGGAGATCACATTTTTCCAGCCGACTTTGTAGTGCTCGAAATGGAGGAAGACGAGCATGTGCCCCTGATCTTGGGAAGACCGTTCTTAGCGACAGCGGGGATGGTGCTAGACGTGGCAAATGGGAAGATCACATTGAAGGTTGATGATCAAGAAGTGAAGATTTCCCTATATGAAGCCATGAAGCACCCGAAGGAGGATGAGAGTTTGTATTGCATGGATGCAATTGATCCTCGTGTTGAAGACACACCTTCTATCCCTAATCCTTCTTATATTCATGATTTCGTTAGTCCTTCACTTGATAATTTAACCCATGAGCATTATGATCTTGATTTTTTTTATAGTGATAAAGTGAAGAAGTTGAAGGGGGAAGAGGTGAGAAAGATAGACGTGGTCCAGTTGGAGAGAAAAGGAGGAGTTAAGAAGAAAAAGTCAAAATACAAGAAATTGTTTAGTAAGACTCCTCCAGATAAAGGTACGAAGGAGTCGAGACCCATACCACTTGGGGATGAGAAGGAAGCAAAGGAGCTCATGATGGAGGGGCATCAAGGAAAGAAATTCAACCACCACTCTTATGAGAGTAAGGGAGGTAATTTTGAGTATGATGTCCCATAAGCTCCTTTGAGCTCGGTCCGGCATGAGGACCTTAAAAATAGCGCTGAATGGGAGGCAACCCATTTTTATTTGCTTTTGAGTGTTTTTAGTTATTTGAGTTTTATGTTATTAGGGTGTTTTTGAATCGTAAGTTTTAACCTCGTACTTGAGAGTTCATTTTGTAGGCTTGTCTCGATGGAGTACTCAAAAGGGAGGAACTCAAGCAAGGGAGTGTGTAACGTTGTTGAGAGAAACTGAATTGTTTGGTTGAGGTAACCCACAACCCCAAACTTAGACCTCTTCGCAAGGTCGAAGTTTGGGGGGTGGAGTTTTTTTATGTTTCTTGTTACATTGCACCGGAGCACCCCTTAACTTTGAGTGTGTTTGGTTATTTGGTGCCTTGAGATGCTCCTTGGGGTGATTCTGATCTGATTCGCTATTGCATCTTTCATGCCTATCAATCATCTTATGCTTGTTGATTGCTATCTTTGAGTATGATTTGATGAGTAGAGTTGAGTTGTGAGAGTGAGTTAGGAATTCTATTGTGTGAGTGTTTGAGTTTGAGTTGATTTGAGAGAGAACTAGTATGCTTGCAAATTTTTCTTTTGAGTACTTGTGTGATGAGAGTGAGAATTCACTAGGACTAGCATGGATGTGAAAGCCGTGAGATTTGAGCCTTATGAGATTTTGATGCATGAATTAATCTCTTCGTTTGTGAGTGGATCGTCACCTTAGAGGATACTAGAACTTGTGTGTGCTCATGCTTCTAGATTGTGTCTAGTTGATATGCCGAATGTGATCTTAGGCCATCTTTGATTTGATTGAGTCACTTAGCAAAAATTTTCCTTACCAATGACATTGACCCCTTGTTAGCCCCTTTGAGCTTTAAGCCTATTTCATTTGCTAGCACATATGAACACTATTCCAATTCCTAAGCCTTTTTGTCCCAATTTGAGTGGAGAATAGGAAAAGTGTGAATGTGAAGGGATTGATTTGAGTTGAGAAAAGGAATTATGATGGTTGAGTGGTGATAAAATAAGGGTGTGATTGAGCTTTGAGTTGTGGAAAAAAAAAATTGAGAATGAGCAAAAGAAAAAAAATGAGCTCATGTGTTTGTGCGAAAAAAAAAAAAGTGAAGTGATTGAGAAAAGTGAAAAGAGTGAGAAAGGAAAAAAAATTGAAGTATTGAGAGTGTTGGAATTGAAAGTGTGTAGAGTGAAATTGTTTGAAGTATTCTGTTCCTAATCTCAAAGTACCGAAGTTTGATTTTCTATTCTCCATTCACTTGAGTCACTTATCCATATTGTTATCCCACCTGTCCAAAGAGCCTACATTACAACCTTGAGAAAAGTCCTTTTTGATTCGGCATTGATTTCTAGAGTATGGTCGGAGTTAAGAGTGCTTACAAGTCTATGGCTGCCAATATGTGTGATTGATTGTTTGAGTGAGTCCCTTTATCATTGATATACACTTGTGAGGGAGTGAAACACATTGTTGAGTGCACATCCATGTTTGATTTTGGTGATTCTCGCTGTTGTTGCATGCGTATGATGAGGAAAGATTAGTGAGTATACTTGTGATTGATCTTCGAAGCTTGAATTCATTTGCTTGCATGATTTGATTCGTTGACTCATTCCTAACAATTTCACTTGACTTATTATTTCGTTGCTTGAGGACAAGCAACATGGTAAGTTTGGGGGGGTTGATTAGGCGTGCAATTGTCATAATTCGTCGCTCGAAATGCTCTAGTTTTGGTTAATTTTGTTGAGTATTTAGAGTCATTTGCGTATCATTTTTATAAACTAATGAAATTGTCTCTTAGATACTCATAGATAAATAGAGGGCGAAAAGTGGAGTTCGTAGGACTTTAAATCGACTCAAACGGACGCCCGGATGAGAAGATATCGAAGAAATACGAAAAGTGCTAGTTCGAGGGAGCAAAAGTATCATTGGAGTGCACAAGCTAGAGGAGCTCGAGCACAAGTGCTCGAGTGGTCGTGCAAGGCGCACGAGTTGAAGGTGGTCGTGCACCACTGCACGAGTACTCGTGCAGGGCGCTCGAGCAATGCATGTGCTCGTGCACTAGTGCACGAGCGCGAGTGGTCGTGCAGTTTCTTGGCTCTAGAAGATTGAAGTGCTCGAGTTGAAGGAGCTCGTGCACTAGTGCACGAGCAGTGCACGAGCAAGCGCGGATTTTCGGCCCATACGATCCCGACTCGACCCGTTGCTTATTTATACCTCCCCGAACGCGTCTTGAGGGGAGTATTCACGAACCACTTGATAGATTTTTACTTTAGACCTAGTTTTGAGAGAGAGAAAGAGGAGCAAGCTTTAATTTACGAATTCACATAACGGTTTTACTTTTTAGTTTAGTTTCTTCATACTTTTGTTATTGAACACGTTTAAATTTCGTTTAATTTCAGTTCTTAAATTTATTTTCTTTCAAAACCCTAGTTCATGCTTTCTAATTTTTCAATTCAATTCATCATGTTTATGTTCTTTACTTCGTCAATTGTTTTTGTTATCGTTATAACCATGTCCGGCTAAAACCCTTGCATGCTTGGGGTAGGATGAACTCGTAGAAGTAGGATGTGGGTACGTAATTAAGGTAGTTTGTGACGTTAGGGTTTTAATTCTCTTAATTAATGAATTCTTAAAATCAATCTTAACTTTTCCTTTGAATTTCGTACGAACGTGTTAGGGAGAGGACGACTGCATCACTCTTTAACAACTAGTAGACTTAACTAGAGGGTTTAGAAGGGGTTGATTAATCTACCAGTTTAGCGAAGGAGGACGACCGCATCACCTTAGTTAAATTAGGGTCTCATTAATTAAGCACAATCTATTAACTTGTTAGTGGATTAGTGAAGTCGAGTGTTAGTGTAAAGTATTAGGGTTTAGAATCTTGAGCTTTCATCTTGCATTCTTTTACTTAGGTTATTTCTTACGCGTCACGGTTATTTTGATTAGGTACCTGCTCCGTTAGTATACGTAGGGATTCCTATCCTGAGAGTCACCATCTCTCACTTGAACACAAACCTTAGTTAATTCGTCTTCTTTAGTATTTTAGTTTTAATTAGTTTATTTTAGTTTAATTAATTATTCCAAAAAATCCAAAAACATTTCACTCATATTAACTACGACGCGTAGATCTTCAGGGATCTATTTGCATACACTTCATCATTTGGGTTCGATATACTTGGTCATTATACTTACTCATACTACAGTGAACTCGCACGCTTGCGAGGAATCTACTAGTAGAAGTTAGTATTTTCGGTTCAAGTCAAGTGGAACCTTAGGTAAGGATTCCTAAATGAGTAATTTGCACTTTTGGTCCCATTGGACATGTAATGTTTTACTTTCAGTCCCACCCAAAACACTTTTGGTCCCATAGGAATATTTTTTTGGCACTTTTGGTCCCATATGAATATTTTTTGGCACTTTTAGTCCCAAACATTCCAAAACTTGCAAAATTAGTCCCAAAGTTAACGGACACTTAACGGACTTGCACTTTTGGTCCCATAGGATAGGATACACTTGCAGATTTGGTCCCATAGGATTAAAAAATTCACATTTTTACCAAAATAACTTTATAAAAAGAAATATAATTACAATATATATGCAAATTATTTTTTATTTTAAAATATATATATACATATACAATAATATATATATATATATATTATATATACAATAATATATATATATATTATATTTTAATAAAAAATTAATTAGAATAATTTAATCTATATTAATTATTTTAAAATTAGAACAATTTTTTTTAACTTTTGTGCCATCTTTTAAATAATAATAATAATAATTTTTCCACATCTTATTTAATTAATAGTTCACTAATTATCACCTATAAAAATCTCTAAATTACATATAATTTCACTAACGATTACACACAAGAACATCTTTCTTTTAATTTGTTTCATTCCTAAAATTTAACAATGCACCCACATAAAAACTATATTGTCCATTTTTATACCGATTGTTCAACAATAATAATTTACCCTATGTTTTATTTAATTAAAAAACAAATAAATATTTATTTTTAAAATTTGAATAATTTAACATTATTTTAATCTAATTCAATTTAATTTTTAATAAGGTTTTATTGATTATTGTAATTTTTAGATATATAATAAATAAAAATTATTATAATTTTTACAAAAATATTACTCACTCAGTCCCATAATAACTTGCACATTTTCTTATTCGAACATTTCAAAATAATTTGCATACCACAAAGTTAGAAAAATCCTCCACAGACTTCACCTTTCAATTTTCCATAGACTCAACCATAGAAAAATTTAGATAATTTAGAATAAGAGTGTCCGTATTCGAACCAAAATTTCAGTAAATGTTAGTACCAATTTTTGTACGGTTCGGTATTTATAACATAGCGAAGATTTTTGTACATGTTAATACCAATTTTCGTACAAATTTTTGTTCAATTTTATTTAATACGTACCAAATTTTGAATGATATCAACGTACCAATTTTTATAACATAACAATTTATAAATATTTTTTATAACGTAGCAATTTTTGTACATGTTAAAAACCTTATTAAAAATTAAATTAAATTAAATTAAATACAAATTAAATTAAATACAAAAATTAAATTTTTCTATTTTTTAAAGAACTATTTATTTGTTTTTTAATTAAATAAAACATAGGGTAAATTATTATTATTGAAAAATTTGCAAAAAAATGGATAATATAATTTTTATGTGGGTGCATTGTTAAATTTTAGGAATAAAATAAAAGAAATATGTTCTTGTGTGTAATCGTTAGTGAAATTATATATAATTTAGAGATTTTTATAGGGGATTATTAGTGAACTAATAATTAAATAAGATGTTGAGAAAATTATTATTATTATTAAAAAAATGGCACAAAAGTTAAAAAAAGAAATTCTAATTTTAAAATAATTAATATAGATTAAATAATTCTAATTAATTTTTTTATTAAAATATAATATATATATATATATTATTGTATATGTATATATATATTTTAAAATAAAAATAAATTTGCATATATATTGTAATTATATTTCTTTTTATAAAGTTATTTTGGTAAAAAAAGGTAAAAAATGTGAATTTTTTAATCCTATGGGACCAAATCTGCAAGTGTATCCTATCCTATGGGACCAAAAGTGCAAGTCCGTTAAGTGTCCGTTAAGTGTCCGTTAACTTTGGGACTAATTTTGCAAGTTTTGGAATGTTTGGGACTAAAAGTGCCAAAAATTATTCATATGGGACCAAAAATGCCAAAAAATATTCCTATGGGACCAAAAGTGTTTTGGGTGGGACTGAAAGTAAAACATTACATGTCCAATGGGACCAAAAATGCAAATTACTCATTCCTAAATGCTGCTTTCTCGACCCACGCACATCTCTAATGGGTGGAGCAACCAAACAAAGTACAATATCCAATATTGAATACAAAAATACTCAATATAGAGATGGTTTAGTCGAAAATAAATTCCAATATATAAATTTAATAGAATCACTCTATGTATGAGACTGTCAATAAATTATGGCGCACCAACAAATCATGATATAATTAAGGTGAGTCGATGCACAAACACTCAAGCTTGAGAAACTCAGGTTGAGCTGATTCACAACGATCAAGCTTTTCCTTTCAAGTTCATGCTTGAATCAAAAGAGTTGAGAAAAATCCCTACTACAAATCTTGGGCTCTCAATTTTAAAAGCTTGCATGGTTTGTATTCACAAAATTTTAGAAGAGCACATGCAGCCACAAAATTAATTTAGTATATTTGAGTGGACATAGAAGGGGACTCTAATTTGTCATATAATTCATGAATAACCCTTATTCCGAAATTCAAATCTTCACGTAGGCATCAACCAATACATGTAGCTAAAATATAATATAATTGGCATAAGAGAGCGACATAGATATTGTACCGAAAAGATTAAATACTGTGATTCTTCAGAAGATATTGAACCCGATCCATTTCGTCTTTATAATTATTTTAATAAGTAGAGTACTCGTGCGGATAACGTGTTGTATAAAGAACGTAAATAGGAACACCAATTTGTTTACCCAGTTCGTCATGAATGACTACATCTGGAGGCATGCCAATTACCAAGTCAGGAGTTTTCAACTATATTTTCTGTGTATGCTCATATGTGTGTATTACAATACTGAGTACATGAATATATATAACTATATAATAACAAAATGTTATTTCATTTATAGAAACTTTAACGCTAAGCCAAAATCGGATTACTAAAACTGGAAATAAAAAAGATGTTTCAGCCGTTTAACAATACAATAAATTGTAATTAAAACTAAAACACCGTTCTAAAAGAAACTGTTACAATAATATAATTATACAATAAAATATTTAACCTATCAACTCCCCACTACCTTAATTAGTTAACATATAACGTATGTTACGGTCTAATTACAATCTAAAACATAATGTTTCTCCACTACCCTAATTTCAATTACAATCACCTCTAAAACACAATAATTTCCCACAATCCGATTTGGATATATGTATACACTCGATTACCAACTAGATATGAATGTTCCAATTTACGATCAATAAAAAAAATACCTTTCATCTTCTTAAAACCTTTCAAATCAATATGACGTCACTATTTGGTATGCATTACCTGTAAGAACATCATGACAAAGAAGAAAGTGAACCACCAACAAAATTCTATTTGAATATCTATATATATATATATTATTAAAGAATGGATTCATCACGAAGGTTGATGGAAAGAGAGTTCTTCCTTTGCATTCTCGATCCCAATCTACATCTCTTTTGTACAAGCCTTGAGTAAGCATGCATTTTGCTTCATGGAAATGCTTAAGATCTCCCCCCCCCCCCCCCCCCACAAATTTCAAGCACAAAGCAAATTAATATACAATGTATTTCACATCTGTTCACATTTCTAGATGTCTTCTCCTCATAACAAGTGTCAAAATATTTAGAACAATATCCTAGGTATGTACAAAAAAGACTAGCACTTCTTGAAACATAATTATTTACATTGTATTTCAAATTTCATTCTAAGAATCTGCATAAAAACTGGAATATGTATGTATGTATATATGTGGTGTGATGTGTGTGTGTGTATACATATATATATTCTCTAATTGCAAAGTTCTTGGTGCATAGATAGTAATCTTACGTTTTGAGTTTAGCTTTTAAAAGAGCAACCATATCCAAGTAACTAAACACCATTTCATGTCATTTGAACTGCATGTAAATATACTTTTATTTTTTATGTTTGGATCCACTCCAAATTGATCAAAGTGATGATATGTCATTTGTTTTTTTAGTGAAGATATATTTCTTTCCATATCTCCACCCTGTATCCTAACTAATTATTATTCTTCTTGATCAGTTCTGTCCACATATGATATATTATAATTTTTTTAATGTTGTAGATACCTAATTATGAAGGACGAGGAATGTCTCTTTTTATGGGGTGTGACAATGATCTCTTGAAATTTGGTTCTTTACTTATGCATACTTTTACATCTATCTAATCTATTACGTTTATCGTTGGGTTGAAATAATAGAGAAAACATCTTGATAGTATATAGAAAATAAAAAAAGTTGAATTTTCTTGATGTAGATATCTTGCATTGGAATAGAACAAGTAAATATTGGTTGGAATTTTGATTTTAGAATCATAGTGGTGTTCTCTAAAAGATAGTAATATCTATGTGCATGATCTGAACTTAACATAAGATTTTGTATCTATGTGGAATTTTGTTTTGATGGATGTTTTATTTCGTGCACTTGTTATTATTTGTTAATATGTGTTTGCATGAATTTAATTGTTCAAGAAAAACCTTACTTTCGAAAATTTCTAAGTATGTTTTATAATCGCAATTTTATTCCGGATATTAAAATTGGATTAATTTGACCTCCATAATTTATTTATTTGTGAAGTTCTTTTGGAATACATTTCCCCCTCGGATCGGCCAAAAGAACGGATTTCACATGAATAAATTTCGAAAGGATGATTGTGGATTATTACTAGTGGCGGTATTGACCCTCACCACGAGTGGCTTGCTCAAAGCGAAATAATAATTCTGTATTTAATTATGGTTATTACTTAGGCATAGGAAATTGATATTAACTTACTCCCCTAGGAGTCCCTGTCAATTTCTATGTGGTCAAAGTGGGAGCCAACTATTAATTTTGAATTAAGGATTTGTAACTTTTAAGTTTGTAATCCGCTTGAATGTATTTAAATGTATAGACCACCCCTCGTGGCGCATTTGAAATTGTTTCGAGATGTTGGTTGATGCATGATTATATTGTTTTAAGGTTTCAATATAATTGATGTGATCAAATTTATGTGATAATTTCGTATTTTTCTAGATATTGATATGAATGTATGTTTTATTCTCAGTTCATCATGTCGCAACCTTTTAATCCACTGTTTAGTATACTTAAAGATAACAAACTTGTTGGTGAAAACTATGTTGATTGGAAACGTAATATAAACATGGTCCTTCCTGCGCAAGAACACTATTGGATATTTAGCGTTGACGTACCCAAGAAACCTAATGATAAGTCAAGTAATGGGGAAAAGGCGATATTCGATGATTGGAAGCATTCCAATGAGCACATGAAGCACATCATCTTGACATTTATGTCTGAGGATTTAAGGCGCATTCATGAAGGCATTGAAACGGCTGTTGATATCATGAATAGCCTTGAAGAGATGTTTCAACATCAGAACCCCATGGCGAATCTGTTCACCATTCGTGAGAAACTCACGAAGGAAATGGTGAAGGGAACACCCGTAAGGGATCATGTTCTCAATTTTAGGCGCGAGTTTGAGAAACTCGAGTTTCTTGGTGCCGGACAAAGTGAAGAAAGTCAAATCGATTCCATACTCCTAAAGCTATCGAGTAGTTTTGATGGGTTCTTTTGGGAATACGTGTTATCTGAACACAAGTTCACTTTGGATACCCTGCTCAAAGCCCTGATAACGGTAGAGTCATACTTGGGGAGTAGGGACGAGGCTTTGGTGATCAAGAGCCTTTTCTCGAAATCTAGGCCAATGGAAGGTGAGATTGAGAAGGAGGTAGTTGATCGGAACCAAACCAGTAGACTCACTTTGGGAGGCAAGAAAAAAGCTTTCAAGTCGTACGACGTGAAGATACCCGGTAAGAGTAAGTGCTTCAATTGCGGGGAAAGAGGACATTGGAGGTCTACCTGTTCTAAGCCTAAGAAGGCGGTAAAGAAAGGTAAGTCTCATGCTTTAGTCGTTGAAACATATGTTGCGGCGTATGCTGCCCACGTTTGGGTAGTGGATACCGGGGCAACTGATCATATTTGTTTCACTCTTCAGGGGTTCCAGCTAACCCGGCGACTTAGCAAGAATGAGATCACCATCACTTTGGGCGATGCTACGAGAGTGGCAGCCAAAGCAGTGGGAGTCGTGCACCTATCTTTTGAAGATAGAGTTTTAATTTTAAGAGATGTTTTATACGTTCCGAACTTTAGAAAGAATTTAATTTCGGTTTCTAAGTTGTTTTTTGATGGATATTCAGTTACTTTTAATAAAGTTGTTACTGTTTCTTTTAAGAATGATATTATCTGTCATGGAACGTTGGTAAACAATCTCTATACGATTAAGTGTGCACACCACTCAAATAATGAATCTAATAACACGTCGATCATTTCGAGCAATAAAAGAAAGCGTTCTTCGGAGATGAACGAAACACTTCTATGGCATCTTAGACTAGGTCATATTAATCTAAAGCGGATAGAGAGATTGGTGAAAGACGGATCCTTGGAATCGCTCCAAGTCAAACTGTTTCCAACTTGTGAATCCTGTTTAGAGGGTAAGATGACCAAGAGGGCATTTGGAGCCAAGGGGAATAGAGCCACGGAAGTGTTAGAACTCGTTCATACCGATGTATGTGGTCCAATGACGATCAAAGCGAGAATGGGGTATGAGTATTTCGTTACCTTCATTGACGATTACTCAAGATATGGGTACATTTACCTTATGCGGCATAAGTCTGAAACTTTTGAAAAGTTTAAAGAGTTTAAGGCCGAAGCCGAGAAACATAGGGAAAAGAGTATCAAGTTTCTACGATCAGATCGTGGAGGCGAATACCTCAGCGATGAATTCTTGAACTACCTATCGGACGAAGGGATTGTATCCCAGTTGACCGCACCGGGAACCCCTCAACAGAACGGTGTGGCGGAACGAAGGAACCGGACTCTTTTAGAGATGGTCAGATCCATGATGAGTTATTCGGATTTACCCAAGTCGTTTTGGGGTAATGCCTTGGAAACGGCAGCTTATATTCTAAACTTGGTGCCATCCAAATCGGTTCCTAAAACCCCAATGGAATTGTGGACCGGGCGCAAGCCCAGTCTAAGACATTTGCGGATTTGGGGTTGTCCGGCATACGTGCTAGACAAGGAAGCCGGTAAGTTGGATCCACGTTCGGAATTAAGGCTGTTTATAGGATACCCGGCCGGAACGAAAGGGTGCATGTTCTATAGTCCCAAGGATCAAAAGACCGTGATTAGTACACACTTTAAATTCTTGGAGGAAGACTATATGAACAATCGGAAACCTAAAAGTGAAATTACCTTAGAAGAATTGAGAGGTCAAACCTCGATACCAAGTATACAAGATGATGTACCACATGTCACATCTTCACAACCGGAACCCCGTCGTAGTGGGAGGGTTCCCAGGCAACTCGAGAGATTCATGGGGATAGGAGAATCTTCGGATTTGGTTCCCGGTGTTGAATCAGACCCATGGACGTACGATGAGGCAATCCAAGACAAAGACGTGGAGTCATGGCAAACGGCAATGGAAGCCGAGATGGGTTCGATGGATCATAATCAAGTGTGGGAGTTGGTCGAGCCACCCAGTGGGGTAGAACCCATTGGATGCAAGTGGGTGTACAAGAGGAAAAGAGGACCGGACGGAAGGGTTGAAACCTTCAAAGCAAGACTTGTGGCCAAAGGGTATACTCAGAAAGAAGGGATCGATTATGAGGAAACCTTTTCGCCTGTAGCTATGCTTAAGTCCATCTGTATTCTCTTGTCGATCGCTGCGCACCGAGATTACGAGATCTGGCAAATGGATGTCAAGACGGCTTTCCTTAACGGAAGTCTTGACGGCATAGATATCTATATGCAACAGCCCAAAGGTTTCATTGAAAAAGGTCAAGAGAATCTCGTATGCAAGCTCAAGAGATCCATTTACGGACTTAAGCAAGCATCGCGTACTTGGAACCAGTGTTTTGATCAAGTGATAAAGTCTTATGGGTTTGATCAAAACGAGTTCGAAAGTTGTGTGTATAAGAAGCGTGACGGAACTGCGGTGGTATTCTTAGTATTATACGTAGACGATATTCTGCTCATTGGAGACAATGTAAAGGTATTGTCGGACGTAAAGGTATGGCTGTCAAAACAATTTGATATGAAGGACTTAGGGGAAGCCGGTCACATCCTTGGGATCAAAATCACTCGCGATCGCAAGAAGAGGATGTTGGGCTTATCGCAAGCTTCATACATTGACACTGTTTTGAAGCGTTTCAGCATGCAAGATTCCAAGAAAGGTTTTGTACCTTTTAGGCACGGAATCCATCTATCGAAAGAAATGAGCCCTAAGACGCAAGCGGCGATAGATGACATGAAAGGTGTTCCGTACGCTTCGGCCGTAGGAAGCCTTATGTATGCAATGCTGTGTACGAGACCGGATATCTGCTTTGCCGTGGGCATGGTGGCAAGATATCAAAGTAATCCCGGGAAAGACCATTGGACTGCCGTAAAGTGCATCTTGAGGTATCTGAAAAGAACTCGGGAGCGGATGCTGATTTACCAGTCGGATAGTCTAGTTCCCGTAGGATACACGGACTCGGATTTCCAATCAGACATAGACTCAAGAAAGTCAACCTCGGGTAGTGTGTTTTGCATGGGAGGAGGAGCCATTTCATGGAGAAGCGTTAAGCAGAAATGCATCGCCGATTCGACCATGGAAGCCGAGTATGTAGCTGCTTGTGAAGCAGCGAAAGAGGCAGTTTGGCTCAAGAACTTCTTAGTGGACTTGGACGTTGTTCCGAATTTGCCCGACAAGATAACTGTCTTTTGTGACAATGCCGGAGCAGTTGCAAATTCAAAGGAACCGAGAGCCCACAAGGCCAGCAAACACATAGAAAGAAAATACCATCTGATACGAGAAATCGTTAAGAGAGGAGATATAGAGGTGGCAAAGATAGCGTCGGGTGACAATCTAGCTGATCCATTCACAAAGGGTCTGCCTCAGAGTACATTCGAGAGACATGTGGATGGAATGGGAGTCAAGACGATTGCCAATCTGCTTTAAGTATAAGTGGGAGGAATTATTAGGTTAGTGTAGGTTGACATGAGATGTCACGTAGAGCTACTACACTAAGACATGCGTGATGTATACTAAAAGCAGACTTTAAGTATAAGTGGGAGATTGTTGGAGTTATACGTGAAAGTATGCTTTTACTTTGTATAACTCGTGTATCAAACACTCGTTTTATGAGAATAATTCTTTTATCGCATTTGCTTTAGTTATGATTGAATGTTGAATTTCTATTGCAAACCGTTCAATATATACGTGTTACATGGTAGTTAATGTGGTGATACCCGATCACGGAAGACGACATTAACAGTTTACTTGTAACTAAACGTACATTTTCACGACCTAGGTGGAATTGAACAAACCGCCGTGAAAGGTCGATGTGTAAGGCTCAGATTGGTCTGTCTTGACTAAGAGATTGCACTAGCACATTTAGTATGTGTTGAAGAGGTCCTACAGCGAGGATAAATTCTTCTGTTCTGAAAGGTGAAGAATTAGACCTCAGTGGTTGTTGATTTCTTAATCTCCGTCACTTAAATAGGACCGTGTGTGCTTAATAGTTACTGCTTTGATTCATGTTGGGTGAGAATCATTGCGACTTCGAACTTTGTGTCTTGGGCAGTAATATTAATCATACGACGGTTGCTAAGATTTAATACGGAGAAACGCGTGCGAGTACGGCTCGTGTGATTAGTCCCCTTGGTGGGCTCAGAAGTTTTATTGTACCAAATCTTGCAAGTGAAGAATTAGTTTCTTCGGTACGAATAATAATGTTGAGATGTCTTTACTCCAAGGTGAAAGATGTTAATTAATTTAGAGCTATTCAGAAGCTTAATTAATTAATGGACTTGTTAATCTTAAACGCGGGAAATAATAACCGGGAGCCCATATTATCGTAATATGGATTAAGATGGATAGTGCAATATTAATTTATTAGTGGTAATAATTAATATTAATGGGCTGAATTATATTGGGGCTCAATATTGAAATTCAGAAGTCCATTAGGAGGTCCAATCTTAATTCTCCTTAAGGCCCCTCAAGTAGCCCATTAAGTAGCCCAATAATGATAAGGTGATTAAAATAAAAAGAATATATTATGCTGATTTTTCTAAGTAAAAATCGAAAATTGCAAGATAAGAAGAAAAAAAGATTTTGTTGATTTTCTTGGAAAGATATTATGGAAGATATGTATTCTAGAAATACAAGAATATCTCATATATTCAAGAAGATCCAAATCTTGGTTTTTCATCTTATTATTTTCGAAATTTACCCCATAATTAGGAGTGTGAGATTTTTGTGGAATATTTTATTTTGGAGAAAAGAATATATGAGATATATTCAAGATTTCTTAGAGTCTAAGAAAAGATTTTCTCCAAGGCCCAATATACCTCAAAATTTCGGCCAACACCACCTATAAATAGGGGATGATTATTTCATCCCCAAATACATAATTCCATGTGTTGGAAAAATCAAGAAGCATAGATATTTTTCTTTTTCCTTAGTTATTAAACTACTTGAAAGCGTCTCCCACCGGCGATCAAGTGAGGTGAAAAGGGAAATACTTGAGAAGGCTTTGGGTTGATAGAACGAGATTACAAGTGTCCCGTATATCCAAAGGCCATTACTACGAGAGGTACGTTAATCGCATATTTACTTGTTTAATTCCGCCTAGTTAAATATGTGAAATTAATTTAACATGCATGATGATAATTAGTTGTTGGAATTATTATTTGAATTAATTAGGATTAATTCATGCTAGTAATAATTGTATTTAAATTCGTATTTAAAATTCATCCCGAATAGATTTCGGGCACCCCTATTTTCCCAACAAAGCTTGCAAGAGCTCGGGCAAACGACTTGTCCGTTCATTCATCTGACAGTTCAGATGAAACTACTCAAAGCTTCTCGGTAGAGAATGGTATATGAAATCAATCAAAATCCGCACCAAGTACTTCCAACTTGTTAAGGTATGTCATTATCTCGAGAACGTGCTCCCTCACGGGCGTTCCTTCCACCATTTCCAACTTGACCGAGTCATATTTGGTGAACTGATTAGTCATGGGATTCTGATGTGAAAACATCTCTTCAAGGTGTTCCATGATTTCAACAGCGGATACAATGTCTCCATGAACGCGCCTCAAATCCTCAGACAGAGATGTCAAGATGATGCACTTCATATTTTCATTGTCACGCTTCCAATCATAAACTGCTTTTTCCCATTGCTTGACTTATCATTAGGCTCACCGGGTATATTAACGTAAATAACCCAATTGTGTTTTCGTGCAGTAAGGACAAATTTTTTTTTTAAAAAAAATATTTCCAATCGATATAAATCACTCCAAAAAATTTATTAACTTTAAGTATATTAAACAGTGGATTAAAAGGTTGCGACATGATGAAATGAGAATAAAACATACATTCATATCAATATCTAGAAAAATACGAAATTATCACATAATTCGATCACATCAATTATATTGAAACCTTAAAACAATATAATCATGCATCAGCCAACATCTCGAAACAATTTAAATGCGCCACGAGGGGTGGTCTATACATTTAAATACATTCAAGCGGATCACAAACTTAAAAGTTACAAATCCTTAATTCAAAATTAATAGTTGGCTTCCACTTTGACCACATAGAAATTGACAGGGACTCTGAGGGGAGTAAGTTAATATCAATTCCCTATGCCTAAGTAATAACCATAATTAAATACATGATTATTATTTCGCTTTAAGCAAGCCACTCGTGGTGAAGGTCAATACCGCCACTAGTAATAATCCACAATCATCCTTTCAGAATTTATTCATGTAAAATCCGTTCTTTTGGCCGATCCGAGGGGAAAATGTATTCCAAAAGAACTTCACAAATAAATAAATTATGGAGGCCAAATTAATCCAATTTTAATATCCGGAATAAAATTGTGATTAAATAAACATACTTAGTAATTTTTGAAAGTAAAGTTTTTCTTGGACAATAACATTCATGCAAACACATATTAACAAATAATAATAAGTGCACGAAATAAAACATCCATCAAAACAAAATTAAACACATTGGAGCACTCAAATCCAATTGTCACAGTTTAATTTCTTCACGTCTTGATGCGAAATATTGCCCTTGTCGCTATCCGTCGTTCGTCTCGACACGCTCCCACTCGAACAGCAACACTTCATCAAAAACAGCATCGTTTGGGGTTCGGGACGACGTTTAAAATCACACCAAAAAAAATGCAGAACTGGAAAAATTTAAAAAAATTCCAAGGCCCGAGATACGGCGCGCGTCGGCCCACGGAATGGGCCGCGTGCCTCTCGGCCCATGGCAGCCGAGCGCCGGGCAGCAGCCCTATGCGCGTGTGCACGCGCTACCCGTCGTGCGCGGGTCGTGCGCTTCGCGCACCCCGTGCACCGGGTTTCGCCGTTCGTTCTCATTTTTTCACCCCATGCATGATTTTACGCCCATACATGCGCCACGCATGCATGCGTCGTCCGGGTACGCCGTCTTTAATTCTTCATTCTTCGTCACGATCCGGTTACAATTTATTTTTCAAAAAAATAAATACTAGATCTAGACTAGTCTATTACAATGATCAAATCAAAATAAAAACAACTAATCTACTCGTGGATTTTCTCACGAGAAAAACGAATTCGAACGAATCGAATTAAAAACAATTAATTCACACGCATGAAAAAAATAACAATATTAAAACCATGACAATTGGATACCTGCAAAAAAGATCTAGCTATTCTACTATCCAATTTCAATTTAATGTTTAACAATTTAAATTCCAATTTAAAGATCAGAGCCCGAAACCGTGGCTCTGATACCAGTTGTTGGGAAAATAGGGGTGCCCGGAATCTATTCGGGATGAAATTTAAATACGAATTTAAATACAATTATTACTAGCATGAATTAATCCTAATTAATTCAAATAATAATTCCAACAACTAATTTAACATCATGCATGTTGAATTAATTCACATATAATCTATGGCGGAATAAACAAGATAATATGTGATTAACGTACCTCTCGTAGAACTTGGCCTTTGAATAAAACGGGACTAACACGTACGCGCTTTATCAACCCAATAGCCTTCTCAAGTATTCCCTTTCACCTTATTCGATCACCGGTGGGAGATGCTATCGAACAATTTAAATAACTAAGGAAAAAGAAAAATATCTATGCTCTTGATTTTTCCAACACATGGAATTATGTACTTGGGGATGAAATAATCACCCCCTATTTATAAGATGAAGTGACCGAATTTTTAGGGTTATTTGGGCCTTGGAGAAAATCTTTTCTTAGACTCTAAGAAATCTTGAATATATCTCATATATTCTTTTCTCCACAATAAAATATTCCACAAAAATCTCACTCACCTATTTTACTAGTGATTTTCGAAAATTTCAAGTGTAGAAGCCAAGATTTGGATTTTTCTTGAATATATGAGATATACTTGTATTCCAAGAATACATATCTTCCATAATATCTTTCCAAGAAAATCAACAAAATCTTTTCTTTCCTTGATACATAATTTTCGAAAAAAACAAAGAAAAATCAGCATAATATATTCTTTTTATTTTAATCACCTTATCATTATTGGGCTACTTAATGGGCTACTTGATGGGCCTTTAAGGAGAATTAAGATTGGACCTCCTAATGGACTTCTGAATTTCAATATTGAGCCCCAATATAATTCAATCCATTAATATTAATTATTACCACTAATAAATTAATATTGCACTATCCATCTTAATCCATATTACGATAATATGGGCTCCCGGTTATTATTTCCCGCGTTTAAGATTATCAAGTCCATTAATTAATTAAGCTTCTGAATAGCTCTAAATTAATTAATATATTTCACCTTGGAATAAAGACAGCTCAACATTATTATCCGTACCGAAGAAACTGATTCTTCACTTGCAAGATTTGATACGATAAAACTTCTGAGCCCACCAAGGGGACTAATCACACGAGCCGTACTCGCACGCGTTTCTCCATATTAAATCTTAGCAACTGTCGTATGATTAATATTACTGCCCAAGACATAAAGTTCAAAGTCACAATGATTCTCACCCAACATGAATCAAAGCAGTAACCATTAAGCACACACGGTCCTATTTAAGCGACGGAGATTAAGAAATCAACAACCACTGAGGTCTAATTCTTCACCTTTCAGAACAGAAGAATTTATCCTCGCTGTAGGTCCTCTTCAACACATACTAAATGTGCTAGTGCAATCTCTTAGTCAAGACAGACCAATCTGAGCCTTACACATCGACCTTTCACGGCGGATTGTTCAATTCCACCTAGGTCGTGAAAATGTACGTTTAGTTACAAGGAAACAATTAATGTTGTCTTCTGTGATCGGGTATCACCACATTAACTACAATGTAACTAGTACCATACATTGAACGGTTTGCAATAGAAATTCAACATTCAATCATATCTTAAGCAAATGTGATAAAAGAATTATTCTCATAAACAAGTGTTTGATACACGAGTTATACAAAGTAAAAGCATACTTTCACGTATAACTCCAACATGTACATGCATCAATATATTTTTTTTAAAAAAATTGATTAAAAAAATGTGAGAATGATAAAAAAAAGGGTAAAAATATGTTTCTCCGCTCCGTTCCGTATCGATCCTATCTGATCCATTTGTAACCGAAAATCCGCTCTGATCCGTATCGAAAAATAAAACATTCTTACCATACCGTACCGAAATCTCGGTATGGACACAAACACACAAATTTTAAAATAATCTAACTTTGGTACGGACACATATATTTTCAAATACTCGTTTTGGTCCATACCGTGAACAACCCTAATAATAAGACTATACTTAAAAATAAATAAATATGTCACATTCATTAATTATCCATTTTTATCCACTACAAAAAATGTGGATTAGCGGCCAATTTTTTTTTTGTCACAAAACAGGATTAGTGACCGATTTCTGACCGATTAAAGTCGATCACTAAAATGCGGGTAGCTAATAGTAGCGACCACCTTTTAAAATCGATCGCAATTCAGAGATCGCCAAGGCGGTCACTAAGATTGAGCGACCGCCACCTAGGGTTGTTCACGGTACGGACCAAAATGGATATTTAAAAATATCCGTGTCCGTACCAAAGTTTAGTTATTTTAACATTCGTGTGTCCGTGTCCATACTGAAATTTTGGTATGGTACGGTGCAAATATTTTATTTTTCGGTACGGATCGGAGCAAATTTTTTGTTACAAACGGATCGGTTCGGATCGGTACGGAACAGAGCGGAGAAATGGATTTTTTTACCCATTTTTATCACTTTCTCATGTTTTTTAATCAAATTTTAAAAAAAAATGCATATTGATGCATGCACACCCACACGAATACTATACAATTTCTACCATAATCAAATATATATCATTACAAGCTCAAATATAACACATTATATGATAATAGATGGTTAAATATTAACATAAATCACCACCAAAAGAGTATTTAAAATACAATATATAAAATATATATTTAAAAATAATCTTTTGAAATACCTTGTGAATGGAAAATGGAATATTAAAATCACTTTGATCGTAATTCATGATACAGGGTACACCATATCCAAGTTTTTGTAAGAAATGAATATACATTAATAATGAAACTAAAAGAATAAAATTTAATTTAAAATTATTTTCATATACACCTAAACATATGTTAACATTTTAAGAACTTAATAAGATAAATAATATAGTGTTTGTATTTTGAAAAAGTGGAGAAATTATGATATCTGATAGTTGTGCTTGAATTTAATAATATTATAATAATATTTGATAAGTAAAAAGTTAAATTTAATACATATTTAATTCGGTTTTTCGGTACGGTTACATTCGGTTTTTCGGTACGGTTAATTTGGTAATATCCATATCCGTACCAAAAAAAATATTAGGTTCGATTTCGATACGGTTAAAGTAATAAAATTCAAGATTTTTTCGGTTCGGTTCTTTTTCGGTGTGGATTTTGGTACAGGTTCGATAATCTCCGGACTCCATGAACAGCCCTACTAGCACTGCTCAGTCGTTGATCTGATCGGGTCTGATCAATTGGGTCTGGATTTTGATTAGCGATCGAACTGAGGGCAGTCGCTAATCTTCGAACCTGCAAAAAAAAAACGGCTCAGTGAGTTCGAACCCGCGCCCATTAGGGTTCAGGCGGGACGCAAACCACTGACCCATTAGCTCATATTAGGCGAGTCATATTATATATAAGCCTTTATAAAGCTTGTAGAAATAATTGGACATATATGCGCCCAAGAGGAATCGAACCGCTGACCTCCGGGTTACCCATAGGAGGTGTGGACCATATGACACTTGTTATTATTGTTCGTTTTTATGCATTTAATTGTATATAACTTCAAATTGACTCCTATTTTTTTTAATTCATCAAATTAATTCATTTTTGTTTCTAATTCACATATATATATATATATATTTACTAACTTTTTTTTTAATTTTGTAAATTTAATATTTTCGACTAATATAAATTATTAATTCATTCGTTTTTTATGCATTTAATTGTATATAACTCCAAATTGAGTCCCTTTTTTTAATTCATCAAATTAATTCATTTATATATATATATATATACTAACTTTTTTTTTTATTTTGTAAATTTAATATTTTAGACTAATATAAATTATTAATTTATTCGTTTTTTTATGCATTTAATTGTATATAACTTCAAATTGAGTCCCTTTTTTTTTAAATTCATCTAACTAATTCCTTTTTGTTTCTAATTCATATATATATATTCACTAATTTTTTTATTTTGTAAATTTAATATGTTAGACTACAATAAATTATTTATTTTAACTCCAAAATTGAATCCCATTTTTTTTTAAATTCATCAAATTAAATCATTTTTTTTGTTTCTAGTTCATTTATATAGATTCATACACTATATGCAAATCTATAATGATTCATACAAATTAATTATAAAATCTTAATAAAAACATAATAGAAATATTAACACCAATTAAAATAATCTAAAATATTCAACAATAAAATATAAAATATTAAAAAATACAAATTAAATAAAATTTTTGTCTCTCTTCTCTCTCTCTCTCTCTCTCTCAAATCTGAAGGACACCTACTCTTCATCAGATCTGAAGTAGGCCCAAACCGGATCGTCCTCCTTGTTATCGTCATCCTCGTCACCTGCCCCACCGCTCCCACCGACTGCACTCCCTTCTTGTCCGCCTCCCCGACACCAAGCTCTGGTGGAGGTGGAGGGTTGACTCCCATATGTTGAGAGACACTGGAGCACCAGTGAAGAAGAATCTCGTTGTAGTTCGTCAGGACCTCTATCTTCTTTCGGACGTTTCTCAGCTGACGCTCCATCTGAGAGGGAGCAGAGTCGACCGAGGAGGACGATCCACTGGTCTGGCGGTGAGATTGCAGGACGACCTTACTATGACCACCCTGCCCTACGATCTTCCCCTTCTTGACTCCGGTCACATCTAAATAAATGCGGTCCTCATCAATCGGGGGAGGGGTGGGGATCTCCCTGCTGTGAGGCCTGGACGAGACGATCCTTGAACCGGTTCTAAAATTATATAAATAATATACAATTATAATTAAATTAAAATTTAAATTTAAAAAATACTTACGTGGATCTCGGTGGTGCTGACGTAGGTAGATGTCCCAGTCTTCGGGTTCACTGGGTGGGTGATCTCCATCTGCTCATAGAGAGTGGGCCGTCGTCCGTGCTCCTTCTCCTATTACAACCTAAATTCAATAGATAATTAAATATTAAGCATTTAAAAATATATTAATATTCAAATGTAAATAAAAATTAGGATACTTTCAAAGGTGAGGGAGTGCTCATAGATAGATCGGGATCCAGCCCGATGTATGGCGATGTCTAGCCCAGTGGAGTCCTTCAACCAGTTCTCCTTGGCCTTCGTGGACTTGGCTTTAAATACATCACTATTCCAGTGATCCACCAAAGGTCCCAGACGGAACGCCCGTCTGGCCCTCGGCCCAGCTCCAACGTGATCCCCGCGTCAAACTGCTTCTTCAGCTCATAGATAATATTTTTGTACCACTCTTGCGCTTTCACACAAAACAAGCCATATATAACACTATCGTGGGCAGGGTTGATTAGGCGTAAAATTGTCATGATTTATAGCTCATTTTGCCCGTGTTTTGAGTGATTTCGATGAGTATATAGAGTCAATTGAGAATTATTTTCATAAACTAACTAAGTTGCCTCTTTGATGCTTATAGATGGATAGAGGGCGGAAAATGGAGTTCGTAGGACTTTGAATCGACTCAAACGGACTCCCGGATGAGAAGATGTGGAAGAAATACGAGAAGTACTAGTCCGAACGAGCAAAAGTATTATTTGGTCCGAAGAAAGAGGACTCAAGCAAGAAGAGGTCGAGTCCTAAGGACTCGACCAATAAGAGCTCGAGCCCTAGTGATGTTCTGGAGAAGCAAAGCACTCGACCAGGCCTTGCTCGAGTCCTAGGGACTCGAGCGGTCGAGTGCGCACTCGAGCATGAAGAGGTCGAGTCCTAAGGACTCGATTAGGAGGAGCTCGAATCCCGTGTTTATGCCTGAAGAGGGAAGCACTCGACCTAGAGGAGGTCGAGTCGTAGGCACTCGACTAAGGGAGATCGAGTCCTACACTGTCCAAGTCGGCCCATGAGCTTCCAAATCGACCCGTTGCCTATATATACCCCATCCCAAGCACGTTTTAAACTACCACTTGACAATTAGAGGTAGATTTTGAGAGAGAAGAACACCGGGAGAGTTGAGCAAGCATACTTTACGTGTAATCGAGGTTTTGACATTAGGAATTCATAGATTAGAGTTTGATTTTGATTTTCTTTCTTTGTTTCTTCAAGACTTGGTTCATAAGACTTTTGATTCAGTTGTTAATTGATATTCGTTCTTTGACTTTAATTCTTGCTTAAACCCTTGTTTATGTTCTTGAGTTTCTCAACTGGATTAATCATATTTTTGTTCGTTGCTTGTTTAATTGTTTTCGTTATCGTAAAAACCATGTTAGGCTAGAACCCTTGCATGCTTGGGGTAGGATGAACTCATAGAAGTAGGATGTTGGTACATAATTAGGATAACTCGTGATGTTTAGTACTAGTTCTCTTAATTAATTGAATTCTTAAAATAAACCCTATAATTATCATGGAATTGAGTACGAAAATTATTAGAGAGAGGACAATCTTATTACTCTTTTATAACAAGTAGACTTAACGATAGGGTTATATAAGGTGTTTATAATCTATCGGTTTATCTAGGGAGGACGATTGTATCACCTTGGGTAAATAAAAGTCTTATTAATTAAGCATAGTCCATATAACTTGTTTAGTGAGTTGTGAAGTAGGTTGATATGATGAAGTATTAGGGTTGATTCTTGAGCTTTTGGTCTTTCAATCTAGTGCTAGATTAGGGAAGTTGATTGTCTAGTTTTAGTACACTTAGGATTAATACTTGCACATCACGGTTGTTTTAATTATCGTACTAGCTTCGTTAGTATACGTAGGAATTCCTATCCTGAGCCTCATCATCTCTTATTTTATTACAACCTTTAGTTATTTATTTGATTTCATTCTTTGCATTGATAGAAGTAGACTTTAGAGTAGTTTAATTTCATTCTTAAATCAGAACACACACTCATATTAACTACGATGCGTAGATATTCAGGGCTCTATTTGCATACATACCTTCCCTGGGTTCGATACTACTTGGTCCCTATACCTGCCCATACTACAGGGATCCCATACTCTTGTAGGGTAACTACTAGTATAGCTAGTATTTGCGTTCAAGTCAATGACGCCGTTGCCGGGGAGGGCGATGTATGTCCATTGAGTAGGACTTGGAGATAGTTTAGTAGCTAGTAGTGAGTGCTTTTATTTTCTGTTTTTTTACTTGTAGTCTGGTACGTTTGATCTTTCTTGTTGAGTACTCAGGTAAATGAAAACACGCTCAAAGGGAGAAACGAGCGAAGATCGAACAAAGTTAGACCCTGAGACTATAGCCAGAAGGAATTGAGCCTTCCAGAGAAAGATGAATACCGCAGGAGGTGATATGAGAATTTGAATCAGAATTTCAGCGGAGATTTGGATCTCACAGCTGAAGAGCATGAACGGATTGTGGAACGGGTTGAAGGTGCTAAGGGAGTAGATAACCAAAAGCAAACACCTCATGGGGACAGCACCAGCTAAAACCTAACTCCATAGACCCAGAGCAATTCTGTTGAAAACCAGAATCAAGTCATCCACCAAAATCCACAAAACCCAAATAACCCTTTCAACAACCAGTATACCAACAAAATAACCCACCTTATCCTTACCAGTACCCATCATACCCTTATCCACCCTACTACCCCCCACACCCCAACTATAACCAACCACCAATCCCACATATACCTCTACCACCAGTTTATCCTCAACACGTTCCTCAGAACGCTGATCCTAGTATGGCAATCAGAGGAAGGTTTGTGGCCCAGCCGCAACGGTATTATGATGGTGTAGCATTGCCACCAGTGGAGGCAAACAACTTTTCTATCTCCCTAGGGATCCTGAAGATGCTAGTCGAGAACCAATTCAAGGGGGAGGTCGGAAAGGATAATCCTCATACTCACTTGAGGAATTTTATGATGATTGCCTCAACTTTCAACCATAATGGCATGTATGAAGATGCCAAAAGGCTCAGGTTGTTCCAGTTCTCTTTAACTGGAATCGCGAAAGAGTGGTATGATAACACGCTCCCAAGGGGAGGTGTAACCACATGGGCCGAGCTCGAGCGTCTGTTCCTCGAGCGATTCTATCCTCCTTCTAGAACAATCAAAGCAAGGCTAGAGATCTCATCTTTCCAGCAGAAGCCAGGAGAGGACTTACGTCAGGTTTGGGAGAGATACTATAATATGCTCATTGAGTGTCCGCATCATGGGTACAACGAAGGTGATATAATGGCTTATTTCTACTATGGAGCCAGCAAGGCAGGTCAAGGCCACCTTGATGCATGTGCTAGTGGAGCGTTCTTGAATTGTGGTGCAGCTCGGTGTAGAGAGATTATTGATAACATTGTCAAGAATGCGGGGTAATGGAATGAGGCACAATAATTTCAGCGAGCTTATCAGATTGATGAGAGTGAGGGTACTAGAAAGCTGTTGATGGCGATGATGGAGAAGATCAGCAATCTCGAGGTAGGGCAGAATCTGATTGGAGGGAATACTGCAGTGAGTGAGAAAGTGGACCACACAGTAAACCATCATGAGGAGGCCAACTATATGGGGGGGCCTAATTATAATCAGAATGACTACCAAGGTGGGAATTATCAGGGGCAACCAACTTATGGTCAATCGTTTGTACCACCGGGTCCACAGCCGCCTCAAAATCAGTGGAGGAATACTCAGGGGTATCAAGGAGGCCTGCAGCCTCCTCAAAATCATTGGGGAAAGACCAAGAATTTATCCTACAGTAATCCGAGAGCTGGGATAACTGTACCTCCAAATGTCAATCCTGGCTCAAAACTCCCCGGAGGAGAAAGAGGTGCTACCACTGATAAGATGTTACGTGCCATTCTGCACAAGGTGGAAGAAGGTAGTAAGAGGTTGTCCTCTTTGGAGTATAATGTGAAAGAGATTAGTAAGAAAAATGATCAGCGTGATCAAGACCTTCAGAAGAGGGATATGGAGCTGAATAGAATTCAACAAGAGAATAATAGGCGGTTCACTTCGATGGAGTATCAGATTGGCCAGATCGCGAAATTATTGGGTAGAGAGCCCAGGAAATATCCTTCTATGCCGGAGGGGAGCCCGAAAGAGCAATGCAAGGCGATCCAACTAAGAAGTGGAACCAAGTATGACGGATCTCAAATGCCTGCTGATCTTGAGGAGATACATAAGGAGATTGAGATGGAGGGACAAGAACATAAGAAATATGGAGGAGAGACAGTTGAGGTGGAAGTTGAGAAGGAGGATGAGGTAGAAGATGCTCAGAAAGGCAAAGACAAGGAGAAAGTGATTGAGGAGATTGAGAGAGTCCCAAAGTGGAAAAAGGCAAGAGAAGCAAGAAAGAACGTGAAAGAAACCGAACGAGATGAATAGGGGTACCCAAATCTGTGATACCGGTCCTATATCCACAGCGATTTATGAAGAAGAAATTAGATGAAAATTTTGCCAAGTTTCTTGATGTTTTTAAAAAACTGCATATTAACATTCCTTTTTATGATGCTTTGGAGCAGATGCCTAATTATGCCAAGTTCTTGAAGGACTTGATAGCAAAGAGAATGAGAGTCGATGAGCCCAAGTTGGTGCAGCTGAACCATGAGGTGAGTGCATTAGTGCACAAAGCGCTCCCCCCGAAATTAAAGGATCCCAGGAGTTTCACGATCTTATGTGATATCGGGAATGGAGTCAAGAAGGGAGCATTGTGTGACCTTGGAGCAAGCATTAATCTGATGCCATTGTTACTATTTAAGAAGTTGAAAGGTAGAGAACTTCAGTCGACAATGATGACGCTTCAACTCACTGACCGGTCTATTACTCAGCCTCAAGGTGTGGTTGAAGACGTCCTTGTTAAGGTGGGTGATCACGTGTTTCCAGCTGATTTCGTAGTGCTCGACATGGAGGAAGATGAGCACGTGCCTTTGATCTTGGGAAGGCCTTTCTTGGCCACTACCGGGATGGTGTTAGATATGGCGAATGGGAAGATTACGGTAAAGGTAGATGATCAAGAGGTGAAGATTTCCCTATATGAGGCCATGAAACACCCAAAGGAAGATGAGAGTTGTCATTCCATTAATGCTATTGATCCTTGTGTTGAAGACATACCTCTTAATCTTTACCCTTCTTATATTCATGATTTTGATGGTCCTTCACTTGATGATATAACCTATGAGCGTTATGATCTTGATTGTTTTGATAGGAATACATGCAAAGTGGAGTTGAAGGATGGAGAGTTGAAAAGTATGGATGTGGCCAAAGTAGAAGGAAAGGGACGAGTAGGTAAAAAGAAGTGAAAAGTCAAGAAGTGGGTACCTCCGTGGAGAGCAAAAAAGAAGAAGGTGACACCTCCCCCAAGGTGAAGAAGGAGGATGGGAATCGAGTGAAAAACTTAGACATCTTCTCTTATGAGAATAAGGGAGGTAAATTTGAGTATCATGTCCCATAAGCTCCTTTGAGCTCGGTCCGACATCAGGACCTTAAAAATAGCACTGAATGGGAGGCAGCCCATTTTTATTTACTTTTGAGTGTTTTTAGTTATTAGAGTTTTTGTTTTGAGTCGTAAGTTCTAACCTCGTACTTGAGAGTTTTATTTTGTAGGCTTGCCTTGAGGGTGAAAGAATGCCCAAGAAGTTGAGATTGAAGGGACTAACTCGAGACAAGGGAGTGTGCCAAGTTGTTAAGAGAAACTGAATTATTTGGATGAGGTAACCACCACCCCGAACTTAGACCGCTTCACAAGGTCAAAGTTTGGGGGGTGGAGTTTTTATATATTTTATGGTTACATTGCACAGGCGTACACCCTCTCTTTGAGTTGAGTTAGGTTATATATTGTGCCTTGAGATGCTCCTTGAGCTGATATTGATTTGATGTGCTACTACATATTTCATGCCTATCAATTCTCTTATGCTTATTGATTGCTATCTTTGAGTGTGAGTATGAGTTGGTGAAACACATCGTTGAGTGCACATCCATGTTTGATTTTGGTGTTTCTTGTTGTTAGTGCATGAGTATGATGAAATGGGTGAGTTTGGGTACGAGTGATCGATCTTTGAAGCTTGGCACTCTATTACATGCATGATTGGGTTCTTTAATTCATTCCTAACAATTTAACTTGACTTATTATTTCATTGCTTGAGGACAAGCAATATGGTAAGTTTAGGGGGTTGATTAGGCATGAAATTGTCATGATTTATAGCTCATTTGCTTGTATTTTGAGTGATTTCGATGAGTATATAGAGTCAATTGAGCATTATTTTCATAAACTAACTAATTTTCTTCTTTGATGCTCATAGATGGATAGAGGGCGAAAAACAGAGTTCGTAGGACTTTGAATCGACTCAAACGGACTCCCAGATGAGAAGATATGGAAGAAATACGAGAAGTACTAGTCTAAACGAGCAAAAGTATTATTTGGCCCGAAGAAGGAGGACTCAAGCAAGAAGAGGTCGAGTCCTAAGGACTCGACCAACAAGAGCTCGAGCCCTAGTGATGTTCTGGAGAAGCAAGGCACTCGACCAGGCCTTGCTCGAGTCCTAGGGACTCGAGCGGTCGAATGCACACTCGAGCATGAAGAGGTCGAGTCCTAAGGACTCGATCAGGAGGAGCTCGAGTCTCATGTTTGTGCTGGAAGAGGGAAGCACTATACCTAGAGGAGGTCAAGTCCTAGACACTCGACCTAAGGGAGGTCGAGTCCTCCACGGTCCAAATCGGCCCATGAGCTTCCAAAACGACCCGTTGCCTATATATACCCCATCCCAAGCACGTTTTAAACTACCACTTGACAATTAGAGGTAGATTTTGAGAGAGAAGAACACCAGGAGAGTTGAGCAAGCATACTTTACGTGTAATCGAGGTTTTGACATTACGAATTCATAGATTAGAGTTTGATTTTAATTTTCTTTCTTCGTTTCTTCAAGACTTGGTACTTAAGACTTTAGATTCAGTTGTTAATTGATATTCGTTCTTAGATTTTATTTCTTGCTTAAACTCTTGTTTATGTTCTTGAGTTTTTCAACTAGATTAATCATGTTTTTGTTCGTTGCTTGCTGAATTGCTTTCGTTATCGTAAAAACCATGTTAGGCTAGAACCCTTGCATGCTTGGGATAGGATGAACTCGTAGAAGTAGGATGTTGATACATAATTAGGATAACTCGTGATGTTTAATACTAGTTCTCTTAATTAATTGAATTCTTAAAATAAACCCTAGAATTATCTTGGAATTGAGTACGAAAATTATTAGAGAGAGGACGATCTTATCACTCTTTGATAACAAGTAGACTTATCGATAGGATTATAGAAGGGGTTTATCATCTACCGGTTTATCTAGGGAGGACGACCGTATCACCTTGGGTAAATAAGGGTCTCATTAATTAAGCATAATCCATATAACTTGTTTAGTGAGTTTTGAAGTAGGTTGATATGACGAAGTATTAGGGTTGATTCTTGAGCTTTTGGTCTTTCAATCTGGTGCTAGATTAGGGAAATTGATTGCCTAGTTTTAGTACACTTAGGATTAATACTTGCACATCACGGTTGTTTTAATTATCGTACTAGCTCTGTTAGTATACGTTGGGATTCTTATCCTGAGCATCAACATCTCTTATTTTATTACAACCTTTAGTTATTTGTTTGATTTCATTCTTTGCATTGATAGAAGTAGACTTTAGAGTAGTTTAATTTCATTCTTAAATCAGAACACACACTCATATTAACTACGATGCGTAGATCTTCAGGGCTCTATTCGCACATATATCTTCCCTTGGGTTCGATACTATTTGGTCCCTATACTTGCCCATACTATAGGGATCTCATACTCTTGTGGGGTAACTACTAGTATAGCTAGTATTTGTGTTCAAGTCAAGGGTCCCAGACGCACAACTTCTGCAATTAAATTAAAAATCAAATATTAACAAATAAATTCAAAATTTAAAATTAAAATCATAATAAATAAATATTTTATACCTTGAACTCCTCGAAGTAGTCCATCCTCATTTGCTCGAACGGGATCTTCTTAATGGCCTCTGAGACGCAAGCGCCAGCCTCATGGCCTGGAAGCATACTGTGACATCAAAATAAACATTCAAGTTAATATTAATATAATTAAAAGTATTTAATTCATTAAAAAATACTTACGTGTTGTCGCGAGGGACAATAGTGAGACGACTATCCACCAGAGGATGCTGCCGTGAAGCCGAAGATCCGGCTACTGAAGAAGAACCGACGCAAGCACTAGACTACTGAGAAGAGGATGGTGTCATCTTTGGGGCCCATTTAACCTCCGGGATCTCCGATATCAACGATCCCGACCTTCTCTTACCCTCTCCCGACCCCGACCTTAACCACTACTCTGATCACTGTGATCTTGAGAGCTCATCTGTATTAATTATAAATTCAACAGATCAACATACCATGTCATATTTATAATACACATTCAACTAAATCCATACCTACGTATATCAATCAACTAAATCCATACCTACGTATACCAATCAACTAAATGTATACCTACGAATACCAATAAACTAAATGTATACCTAAGAATATCAATCAACTAAATTCATACATACGTATATCAATCAACTAAATTTATACCTACGAATATTAATGAACTAAATTCATACCTACGTATATCAATCAACTAAATTCATACCTACGTATACCAATCAACTAAATTTATACCTACGAATACCAATCAACTAAATTTATACCTACATTACTAAATTTATACCTGAGAATATCAATCAACTAAATTCATACCTACGTATATCAATTAACTAAATTCATACCTGTTAATGACCTTAATCCGACTTGAGTGATTAGTGGATGTTTAAGCTTAGAAGACCATCAAACAAGGTTCCTAAACTGGGATTATACACTGAATTTATGTAAGTAAAGATCAAGAAAATAATTTGCAAGTGTTTGAACAATTTTTTGAATTATATCCTCCTCTTTTTTCCTCTCATGAGGAGGTATTTATAGACTACAAGCAAGCATGAGGTGTCATCTAATTAGCCACTCTCATTTACACATTGACAAGTGTTTAGACACTTGTTTTAATCCTAAGTTTATCACATTTTGTACAATGACAATTGTTAATACACTTATTTGTTTCTAATGCAATGCCTAATTAGTGGGATTCTTAGCTGTCCTCGGAGGTGTCCTTATTGCCCGCTTGTTCGTCTCCGGGGTGAGTACTTTGACCTTTTCCCCGAGTTGTTCGTCCAGTTACCTTGACACATTAACCAGCCGCTCGCCTTCCCATGAACAACACCTTAGCTACTCAGTTGATCGCCTTTTGCTACTTTTGTCTTAATCATCATTATTATTAACATCATTATTGTTTTAATGTCTAACCCTGTTGCTCGAATGGTCGCTTATCAACAATTGCCCCATAGCTCTCCCTTTTGTTAAGATGATAATCAACTAACTGAGGACGAGCCATTGTTTTAACAAATGGTGTTTATGTAATCGAGACGAGCAACAGGTTTTTGAATTTTTTGGCGGGAGACCTGGGCGAACAACAGAGGCATAGCAGTAGGGTGCCTTTTCGTGTCTTGATGGTTGGACTCCCAGGGTCCTCAGAATTTGTAATGACATGGACAGCGATGACGTCAGCTGCCGCCCATGTGTGTCCTTCATTTTGCTCATAGGGTCCTGGAACTTTTTAGAAATTAACTTTTCGACCCCAATTTTCTCCTTATAAATACTTCACTCTCTTCTTCTTCATTCTTTTCTGAATTTTCAAACGATTTCCACCATTGTTGATTCTTGAAGCTTTTCTTTGTATTCAAATTCATGCCGATTCTTCATCCCTTAAGGTAATTTACTTTAATTTTCCTTTAGTTGCATTTTTTGTTTCCTTTCGATTTCTATACTTCGTTTTTCAATTCTGATATCTCCGCCATATACACCGCCGCATTGCCGTCGTATCTCTGCCGTATACACCGCCACACTGTTGCATTCTTCCTCTTCCAACCTTTTTTTACACCCTATTTCCCATAAAAATCCTATTTTTCTTTCCTTTACTCCAAATGACCTTTTTATCTTCAAGTAAAACTGCATCCGCCGAGAACCCTGGACGAAATCTTGGGAAAAGGCATATGGAGGAAGAAGTGTCCTCTATTCCTCACTGATCTATTCGTCAAGCTCTCGCCCAAAATCCACGCTCCCTGCTTGTTGATGAAGAAATGGGATCTGAAGCTTCCTCGGTTGTTCGCTCGGTGGAAGCTTACGCCGTTGACAGTTCTGGCGGCCATCCCGTGGACCAACCAGCTGCCCGCCAACGTACTGAGGGAGACACATCCTCAGATCTTGGAGAGGACTCGGAAGAGGTGGCCGCTGAGATTAATGCTGGGAGCGAGCAACAAGGAGGCGACCAACCTGCACTAGCAGTGACTTGGGAGTTTCTAAGGGAGATAAATTTCCTATTCCTGAAGTTACTCCTGAGTCGAGAATCCCTGAAGGGGTTGCTCGAGATAATGAGTGGGAAGAGTACGCTGCTCAATACTCGGAGTCCTTTTCTCCCCGCTCTCGCGTGATAATGGCCGCCCAGTCGAATAGCTATGCAACGAGCAAAGTTGCTAGCCTTATTACCGAAGATGATTTGGCGAGCATCCGATCATCGTACAAGATCCCATACGACATCTTCTTATACGCCCCCAAGAAAGGAGAAACAGCTGATCGCCACCCTCCTGGCTGTACGACGATCAACCTGGATGTGCTTAACACTGGGTTCCTACTCCCTGTTCTTCCCGTCGTTGGTCGCTTCTTGGAGAATACAAACTTGGCAATCACTCAAATCACCCCAAATGGTTGGAGCAACTTGTTAGCCTTCATGACCCTTTTTGGTCTTGAGAATTACAAGAAAAAGATTAGCACTGTGGAAATCCATTATGCCATGGTGATTTCTGCCTGCAAGGATGAGGGTGAAGGCTGGTATTATGTAAAGACGAGGAGTGGGGTGAAGCTGATTGAAGGGGTCCCCAATAAAGTAAAGAGTTGGCACAACCAATTCATCTTTATTGGGGGCGACTGACGAGCATCTACTGATTTCACGGGTGGGCCAGCACGTATAAATTCACCGGAGAGCTTTGGTGCCATAAAACGTAGGCTCCACTTTTTCTATTCAAAGATCAAGTGGGACTAATTTTAATTTCTTTTTCTTTGTTGTTTTGCAGGTCCGAGGATTCTGAAGTGGGGACACCCCGAGCTTAGCGAGGAATTTTTATTCACCTTATCTGTCATATCCCTTCGCAACTTGGCTGATCACGATCTGCTACAATTATCAAAAGCCCAGTGCCGTAAGCTTGCCTGTTTAACCACGAGTCCTCATCATTTGGAGGCCCAAATAAACATTCCCGAGGGTAACCTTTCAACTTTCAACTTTTTTCATTACTGCTCGCCTGATCGCCATATTTGTTAACAACTTTTATTCTTGTTCGCCTTTTATCTAGAGCAAAGAGTGACCATTGCTGTCCCCACCATCCCCGCAGCCTACCACCTCCCCACCGCTCGCATCCGTCAGATGACAGCTGAGGAGCCCACAAGAAAAAAGTTTGATCCCCCCACCTCTTTAATTCGGCTCAGATCAGGGGCCGATCCAGTTCCAGCTCCTCGCCCTCGGGGCGCAGCTGCTCGCTCCCAAGGGGCTTCCAAACTCACCTCTCCTCCCAAGAATATGGGGAAAGAAAGAGAGAAGGAGAAATGGAAGGCGCCCAGGAATGAGGAGGGCTGAGGTGGTGCTGGGGGTGAGCGAGCAACAAAACGCTTGAAACCCAGTGCGGAGCCGAGCAAAAAGGTGCCCAGGTCTCCATCTTCCAAATCTGCCTCCTTGGAGCTAGTGAGCGAGCATCAGGCTATCGCTGGTGTTTTGGCGAGCAAAAGGAGGAACCCTTCTCCAGACCGCTCTTACTTGGGTTATGACCCAACTAAGCTGAGGGAGTAAGATCTCCAACTTGCTCGGTTGTTCGCCTATTTGACTTTGTTCAATTTTTTCTGACTTCAATTATTTTGTTGTAGGTACAAGCCTGGGGAGTACCCTGGCCAGGCTAACGTACTCCATTAATTGAATTGCGTGAAAACAACTCCGCCATACCAAGAGATCCCCGACTCTCACGTGCGGCGAGCAACTGAGATGGTTCCCCGCTCGTGGACCAAAACTAGTGAGGAGATCATCCAATATCAAAGTGCCAATGACAATGCGCGGCTCCTCAGTTACAACACTAGCCACCAGGCCATCGCCGCTCAGAAGCTCCTCGATCAAATTGTGGATTTGGAAAGGACTAACCGGAGTCTCGATCACAAGATCAAGCACTTTGAAACTGAAAAGGCGACTGCTCTGAAGAAGAAGAAGAAGAAGAAGAAGAAGAAGAAGAAGAAGAAGAAGAAGAAGAAGAAGAAGAAGAAGAAGAAGAAGAAGAAGAAGAAGAAGAAGAAGAAGAAGAAGAAGAAGAAGAAGAAGAAGAAGAAGAAGAAGAAGAAGAAGAAGAAGAAGAAGAAGAAGAAGAAGAAGAAGAAGAAGAAGAAGAAGAAGAAAAAGGACGATGAGTTGGCCATACTGATGAGCGAGCACGAAAAGGTCACGGCCAACATGGAGCGGGACTTGAAAGCAACTATGGATCGTAAAAAAATTGCTCTCAACCACTCCGAGAAACTGATGTTGGAGGTTGGTTTTGCCGATGATCGGGTGAAGACCTTAGAGACCGAGCGAGTGGGCCTTGTTGAGCGGGTTGAATCTCTGAAGATCTACGTTGACCGCTTGGAGAAGGAAAATGAGTCGATGGTGGCCTACGAGTCGTATGTCCAGGACGTGACCGATAACATAAATTTTGGGTATATTTATGCTTAAGCTGATTGTGTTAGGTCCGTCAAATTTTCCATTGATAATGGCAAAGCCATAATGACCTCGGTGACCGCGGATTTTGCCAATTATGTCACTGAGAATCCTCCGGCTCCCAGCTTCGCCATTCCTGTGGCTGACTTGGGTGAGATGAGGGTTGATTTAAATGTCTTCAAGGACGACGTTCAGGTGATCACCCCCACAGTCCGAGGTGAGGAGGCGGGCAGCAAAGCTGGAGTCAACCAAGAGGCTGAAGTGTATGACGGCCTCAGCTCCCTTCCACTTACCCCTATCAATGGGGCAGGCACCTCTACTGTTGTTGGCGAGCAACAAATCCTTGTCGTGGTTGCCACTGAGGTTGCTCCTTCGACAGACGCTCCTCAAGCTCCTCCTGCTCTTTAGATTTTTTTCCTTCTTTTTTGCCTTAATTTGTAGTAGACTTTACCTTGTACTTTTTCTTTCTTCGTTGTACGCATCTCTATCTTTTTTTATCAATGAAATGAACTTTGGTAGTAGACTTTATCAATAAATTGCTCAACTGCTCGCCTGCTTTCCATGCATGTTTTAATTTTTTTTGCTTAAGTATCTCTCTTGTGTCTTTCAAGAGTGAGTACTTGTATTTGCAAATTTACATGTAAACAACTTTAGTATGTAGGTCCTCTTTGGTTCTCAAGGAACTTGACCTTCTGTGAATGGGCTTTGTGGTCCTTAATAGACTTAGCCTTAAATTTACTCTTGAGTATTATTGTTCGCCTCAATGTTAGGCTTATGCTTCATGAATGCTTAAGTTTGGACGAGCAGCTGAGTTTATCTACTTCTATCCTAATACTATCTTGAAATAAAACACATAACTCATACCATTTCCTGTTGTTCGTTTAACATACACACCGTTGCTCGACTGATTTATACAACATGTCAAAAAAAATTAAAATTTATTCAAAATTTACATTACAACATATATAACTTACACACACTCTTTACTATTCTATTGATAATACTTCTTCAATAAGGTTGCTTTCCAAGAGTATTGGGCCGAGTTGTCTTCCATGTCTTCGAGGTCATATGTACCATTATACCACTTGTGGGTTATCCTGAACGGGCCCTCCTAAGTTGGTCCAAATACTCCTGGTGGTGGTGCTAATATTTTTCGGAGCACCAAATCCCCAATTTCAAACTCTCTAACCTTTACTTGGGAATTGTAATATTTGACGATCATTTTCTTATAGATGGCATTCTTCATTTCAGCTAAAATTCTTTTTTCATCAATTAAGTCCATTTCTGCGGCCAATGCTGAGTTGTTCGACTCTTCGTCAAACATTGTTGTTCGCTCTGTAGGTATTTTTAGCTCAACTGGTATAACTGCTTCAGTTCTGAATGCCATGGTGAATGGGGTTTCTCCGGTGCTTGTTCTGTACAAAACTCTGTAAGCCCACAACACTTCTGGCAGTTCTTCGGACCATTTTTCTTGTTTGTCTATCAATCAAATCTTCAAGATGTGTTTTATTATTTTGTTAACTGCTTCAACTTGGTCGTTGGACTGGGGATTGTACTCCAAACCGTTGTTTATTCCCCATTTCTTGCAGAAGTCCCTTATCTTTTTACCTTCAAATTGTCTTCCGTTGTTTATCAAAATTACTTGCGGCACTCCAAACCGACATGTTGGTGATCAAATTTTATCGGGTGGATTAGTGACTGTTTAAGTTCGGTTTATTGATCATCAATCAATTACGTGTGATTGGTTACCACCGTAAATGGTAAATCGAGGGTCGGGTTATGAACTTGTAAATATGAAAATCGAAATCGGGATAATTTCGTATGTGTGTACGTTTAGGTGCGTTAATGTGTGTTTTGGGAGTGTTTATGAATTTGAACTTGTATTTCTTAAGCTGGAGAGCAACTATTTATAGAGACTAGCAATCATGAGGTGTTTCTGACTCTTGGTATCCCTAGCCTGCATGCTTGACATGTGTCTCTTTGACCTTATCTAAGCTGAATCTTAGTTACAAAGTCTTCTTTGGTCTTATCTCGGACTTATTGTTGTTCGCTTAGGTCGGCTTGACGGATCTTGATGATTCTCCAACTGAAAGTTGTTCGCCTCTGGAGATTGTACTTTGGAAGTTGTTCGCCTTTTAGCTTTATTTAGCTTGACTTTGGGATTTTAGTCCTTTGTTCACTGGTACACATCTTAACTGTGTTGTATCATAGTTTGACCAAGTTGTTCGTCATTGGTGACTTCACAGTTGGTTCATTCTTGGTCTCGGGTCTTAATACCTGTTCGCCTATTAGTTGTTCGTCGATGGAGTTGTTCGTCATTTTAAACACCTCCCGGATTGGTAGATGCACCCCAATCCTGATTTTCTTTGCTCAAGCCCTTAATTCTTGTTCGCTCCATGCTGGATGATGTTCGCCTATCAACAATTGCCCCTATCCTGACTAGATGTTGCTTCAAACGAGCAACTTTGTGGCGAGCAACTGTAGTTAGGATATTGTTCTGGTCAAGACTTGGACGAACAACATCTTTGTGACGAGCAACATCGTGGCATCCGTTTCGTCTTCCCACGATCTGGGGAGATCACGAAGATGACGCCAGCGCAATGATTGCGCGCCATTCACGCGCGAGCAGTCCCGAGGCCACGCGCCTCTATAATTTCTCATAGGTCCTTCAACTTTTAGTTTGGCTCGGATTTGACCCCTTTTTCTCATAATTCAGTCCCTGAACTTTTAGAAAATTAGGCCTTTGACCCCGTTTTTGCTTGGGGTATAAATAGTGGGAAAACTGAAATTTTTCCCACTTTCCCCTCTCTTACTACAGTGCTCCGGTGATTTTCTCCTTCCTCCGGCGATTCCAAGCTTTCCGACGTCCGTCCTCCAGCATTTGGCTTTAAATTTCAATTCCCAGGTAGTTACTCTTTTTTCTCTCTATCTTTTTCTCTACTTTTTCTCCCGAAAATTCTTTTGCCGCCGTGTGGATCCGAGCGCCACCGTCTTCTCCGGGAAAGCGCCGCCGTCTGCAACACTCTCCACCGCTGCTTGGATTTTTCTCTCCCTCCTATGTCTTCGCATTCGAGCAACAAAACCGAGGAGACCCTAGATCCCTTTTTCCCAACTGTGGTTTACGATCCACAACCGATTGAAGTTTCTTCAGCGTCGAACGCTCACGTGGATTCAGTTGTTTGCTCTGTGGAAAACACTGGTGCGGGCCCATCTGAGAGAGAACTGACAGTTGTGGCGAACAACAATTTGAACGACGACTCTTCATCTTCCGCTGAATCTGAAGATCCAGGTCTTGACGAACTCACCCGCGAGTTCTTGGAGGGTATTAACTTCCCATCCCCAAAGATGTTGGAAAATGAGATTCCAACAGGAGTTGCTCGGCCATTCGAATGGCAAGCATACGCTGAGGAGTATGCGAACAGCTTTCCTCGCCCACAGAGGCAAATTATGGACAAGGTGAAAACTGGATACCAGGCGAGCAAGATCAAAAGTGTTGTTCGCGAAGATGAACTGGACTCTATCCGTAGGGACTACAAAATCCCATACGACATTCACATGTGGGCCCCTCGGAGAAAGGAAAGAGCTGATCGTCCACCTCCAGGATGCACGGCGATCAACATTCACACCTTGATCGCCGGATTAAGGCTGCCTCTTCCACCCATTGTTGGTCGATTCCTGGAGGCGACCAACTTGGCCATCACCCAAATTACTCCAATTGGGTGGATGAATCTCTTAGGCTCCATGTGCCTGTTCGCCTTGGAGGGGTATGTTGATCGGCTTACTGCGGAAGAGATCAACTACCTGATGACAATTACAAAGTGTCCCCTAGGAGAAGAAGGTTACCACTATCTCAAGGCCAGAACCGGGCTAAAAATGGTGGAAGATGTGCCGAACAAGGTTTACAACTGGAAGCAACACTTCTTCTTCATTGGGGGTGATTGGCGAGCATCTTCTGGTCCACACTGCGGCCCTGGACGAATAAATTCTCCAGCAGTTTATGGAAAACTGAAACGTAAGTTCTCTTCTTGCTCGCCTTTGAGCTAAGTTGTTCTAATTTAACTTTTCTTGTTTGTTCGCAGGCCCTCGTCTACCCAAGTGGGATTCGGAAGAGGAGGAGTTGAGCTCCGAGTTTCTATTTACCTCGTGCTTGGTTGGCCTCCGCAATAGGGCAGATAGGACTATTGACTATCTTTGCCAAGCAAGGTGTCAAAGAGCTGCTCGCCTTTTGACATACCCACACCATTTGGAGGCCCAGGCCGAGGTGCCCCAGGTATGAATTTCTAAATTTTGGGTTCAAGCCTTGTTCGTCATTGATTTTCCTAACTTGCTCGTCTCACTTTCTTTTCTCTTTTTTTTTTAGCCGAGCAAGTGACAGTTGTCGTTCCTCCCTCTTACGCCCTCCTTGAGCAAAGGGTCCTTGAAATGGCGCCGCCAAAAGGGAAGAAAAGGAGAGGTGACCCCCCTTAAAAGGTGCTCGCCATGACGAACAAACCCGAGGGGGCCAGAGTTCCAAGACAGGCTGCCCCCCCTATCCAAATTCATTCTCCTCCTATTTCCCCTCCTCGTGGGGGGAAACGTTTAAAGAAAGCAGACGGGACTCCTTTGTCCCATGATGTCCCTGACAAGGGGAAGGAGAAGGTGGGCTCGAGCCATGCTCGCCCTGAAGGGGACGTTGTACGCCGTTCATCTGTAGAGCCCACGGAGATGTCTGGCAAAGCGAGCAAGGACATAGGCTCCCCCCGAGGCCCAGAGGACATTACATACTTAGGTCGGGATGAACGAAAATTCTCTGAGTAAGTTCTTACTTTCCTGCCGAACAAGTTTTTTCTTTGCTAAATTTCCAAGTGTTGATCTTCTTTCTTGTTCGCAGATACCGGCCCAGTGATTACCCAGGGCGAGCAGACCTGGTTCACCAGTTTGCCTGCTCTAAGACCCCGGCGAGCATCCGTGACATTCCGGATGAACATGTTCGTCGAGCAACTGAAGTTATTGCTCGCGCCTGGTCGCGGCCGCTGAACAAAGTCGTCCTCGCCCAGGGCCCCATTGATAATTTTCACCTATCAATGGTCCAAGCCGCCAATTCCCTTGTCTCCGCTCAAAGGGGGATGGCTCAAGTTGCCGAGCTAGAGGAGACTGCTCGTCATCATGCCGCCTCCATTCGCCAGCTTACCGGGGAGAAGGAGAAACTGGCGAACAATTTCAATGGCCAGATTGCTCGCCTAAAGGATCAATTAAAGCTGGCCAACGACCTGGAGAAGAAGCGCATCGAGGACTATCAGCTTGTCTCTGGAGAGCTTAAGGATACAAAGGCCGAGCTACTTTCCTCTAAAGCTGTGCTGGACGAAGAGAGGAAGAAGAGGGAAGAAGCAGAAGAAGAACTTGCTCGCCTGAAGAAACAAATGTCCGAGATGCTCTCCAAGGAAGAGGCCGAGCAAGAATTTCAAGCTCGGAGTGGGCCTATCTCAAATTTGGGCTACATCTGCGCCTACGCGGATAGCATCCGCACGGCCGATGCTTATGACTTCAAGGATTTGGTGGAAGAAATGAGCAGGGATCTGAATGAATTCCTGGAGCACTATCCTCCGCCGAACAATATCAAAATTCAGCTGGCGGATCTGGCAGTACTAGGGGTTAAACTTGACAAACTCGACCCTAGTATTTCCATTACTCATCCTCCGCCCCCAACTGATGAAGGCGAACAAGAGGAAGGGGTGGCCATGGCTGACGAGCAAAATGCAAAAGAGGCTGAGGATAAGGCTGCTGAAGATTTGGCTTGAGAAATGATCGTTGAACCTCCCGCCGAGCAAACTCAAGATCCTCCCCCCGCCGAGCAACAATAGTTCTTTAGGACTTAGCTTTTTTTTTTTCATCTTCTTTGTAATAGTTGTTCGTTCCTTTTGTAGTACTTGACTTCTTGAATCATTGTACTATTTTTGAGGCTCAATGCCTTTTGATTAATGGAATGTCTTTCTCATGTTCGCTCATTTTCTGTATATGTTAATTGCCTTTACATTTTTATCAATGCCTTTGCAATTATAACATATAGTGTTGGGCTTTTGTTCGAATTGAACTTTGCCTTTAGTGGAATCAGGGTTTAGCCTTAGGTTCTGTTCATTTTAAAAAACGAACAACCTTTAAATGGCTTTGGTCCTTAGGTTCTGTTCATTTTAGAAAACGAACAATCTTTAGGTGGACTTGTACCTCAAGCTTTGGACTTTTCCTCTTTGACGAACAACTATTATATTTACATTCATAAAAATTACAAGTGTTGTAAGACTGCTCGTCACTAACATATACAAATCGACGAACAACTTTAAACACTAATCAAAACATGCTCGCTTATAATATTTTTGCCAAGCAACTTTATCTAAAAAACAAAAAATGAAACAGCACCAGACTATACAATGTGTCGAACAACTTTACATTCTATTCTTAGCAAAAATTTCAAAAAATTAGGCAAGTTTTTGGTTCATCTTACTTGGTTACTTGGTTCACTGGCCCCCCAAGACATTTGTTCGCCCAATTAAGAACTTGTTCGCCTTATTGATAGTACTTCTTTAGATGTATGGCGTTCCAGGAGTATTGGGCCGGCTTGCCTTCCATATCTTCGATATCGTATACGCCATTAACGAATTTTTCTGTTATACGATACGGGCCCTCCCAAGTTGGTCCCAATACACCTGGAGGTTGGGCGAGCAACTTTCTTAGAACCAAATCTCCAACTCTGAATTCCCTAAGTTTAACATGGGAATTATAGTAGCGTTCTGCTCGTTGCTTATGGGTAGCATTTTTTAGCTCGACACTCAGTCTTTTTTCCTCGAGCAAATCTATTTCAGCAGCCAGAGCATAGTTGTTCGCTTGCTCATCAAAGTTGGTCGTCCTGATTGTGTTGGTCTTTAATTCAATTGGTATAACAGCTTATGTTCCGAAAGCCATTGCAAAGGGTGTTTCTCCGGTGCTTGACCTGGGAGAAACTCTGTATGCCCATAAGACTTCCGGAAGCTCTGTTGACCAACTGCTTTTGCTTTCCGCTAGCCGTACTTTTAACGTATGCTTGATGATTTTGTTTACGGCTTCGACTTGTCCATTTGACTGGGGATGATAGGGCATAGAGTAATGTTTCTTGATCCCCCACTTTGTACAGAAATCTCTCAACTCTTTTCCATCAAACTGCGGACCATTGTCTGTCACGATGGTTTGCGGAATCCCAAAACGACAGACAATGATCTTCCAAATGAAATTGATCATTTTCTGTTGGGTGATTTTCAACATGGCCTCTGCTTCTGCCCATTTTGTGTAATAGTCGACTGCCACAACGGCAAATCGAACTCCTCCAACTCCTGCTGGGAAGGGACCAATAATGTCCATTCCCCATCTAGCAAAAGGCCATGGGCTATAAACCGATACGAGCTGTTGAGCCGGGGTATGAATGTTTGGTGCAAAAATTTGACATTGGTGGCAAGTCTTTGCTTTTTTTATTGCATCCTGGCGTAAGGTCGGCCAGTAATAGCCTTGTCTGATAGTTTTGTACGCCAAGGCTTGCCCCCCAGTGTGATTTCCACATACTCCGGCATGTATTTCTTCGAGTATTGCTCGTCCTTGCCCCCTAGGCAAACATTTGAGAAGTGGGAGTGATATTCCTCTTTTGTAAAGTTGCTCGCCTACCAGAGTATATCTGGCGGCTTGCTTTATTAGCTTGGCAGCTTCAAAATAGTTGTTTGGTTTTTCCCCACTTTTCAAGTATTTGACTATACTTGTTCTCCAGTCTTCTTCTTCACTGGCTTGATCATTTAGTTGGTTGACATTATAACTTGTTGTTGATGGGTCATTCATCTTTGTAATTATAATGTCTGCCAACTCTGCAGGCCCTTCGCTTGTTGCTAGTCGGGCCAACGCATCTGCTTGAGTGTTGCTCGTCCTTGGGATTTGTTCAATGAATACTTGGTCTAACAAGGACATCAAGTGAGCAACAATTCGTTGATATTCGATCATATGTCCGTCCTTCGCCTCATATTCACCTCGGACCTGGTTCACTATCAATTGTGAATCTCCGAATATTTGCAACCGTCTGACACCTACTGCCAAGGATAGATGGAGACCAGCAATGAGAGCTTCATACTCGGCTTCGTTGTTGGTTGCCATAAAGCCAAATCTGATTGCCGAAGTGAATACTTGTCTGCCTGGACTGATTAGAACCACTCCTGCCCCCGAGGCTACGTTAGTCGAAGATCCGTCAACATAAAGATGCCAGGGGTGATCAAGTCCTTTCGTCGGATTTGGTGGGAAGGTTAGTTCGACTATAAAGTCGGCCAACGCTTGCCCTTTGATCGCTGTTCGAGGAGCATAAGTCACCCCGAATTGGCTAATCTCTAGTGACCATTTTAATAGACGACCAGCTGTGTCGGGGCGATGGAGAATTTGTCTGAGTGGGAAAGTTGTTAGCACTTCAACTTGATGATAAAAAAAGTATGGCCGTAACTTCCTCACACTCATAACTAGTGCATACGCCAGCTTCTCGGTTGGGGAGTATTTGATCTCCGCCTCATGCAAAGCTTGGCTGACGTAGTAGATAGGTTGATGGAGTTTGCCGTCTTCTCGTACCAGAACGGAGCTGATGGCCACCTCCGACGCTGCCAAGTATAAATATAGCTTTTCTCCTGGGACGGGTTTTGATAGGATTTTTACATCTTCCAGGTAGTCTTTGAGTTGGTCGAACGCCTTTTGACAGTTGCTAGTCCATGTGAACTGTCCTTTCTTGATGGCTTCAAAGAATGGACGACATTTGTCCCCCGATCTGGATATGAACCGGTTTAGTGCCGCTAGACATCCTGTGAGTCTTTGCACTTCTTTTATTGAACGTGGTGGTTGCATATCCACTATGTCTTTGACTTTTGTTGGATTAGCCTCAATTCCTCGTTGACTAACAAGATGACCCAAGAATTTGCCTGAATGGACTCCAAAGCTGCTCTTCTTTGGATTCAACTTCATGTTGTAGTGTCAAAAATTTCGAACACTTGGGTCAAGTGTTGGAGATGGTCTTCTTTACGGGGACTTTTGACTACGATGTCATCGACGTAGACTTCCACTGTATCTCCTATTTGCTGGTCGAACATTTTGTTCACCAGTCTCTGGTAAGTTGCTCCGGCGTTGATGAGGCCAAAGGGCATTCTCTTCCAACACAGCAAGTTTTTGTTAGTATAAAATGTTGTGTTCTCTTGATCATCTAGATGCATCGGGATTTGATGGTACCCGGCAAAGGCATCCATGAATGTTAGCATTTCATGACCTGCAGTGTTGTCCACCAATTGGTCGATATGAGGAAGTGGAAAGTTGTCCTTCGGGCATGCTGCATTCAAATCTGTAAAGTCTATGCATAGCCTCCAGGTCCCGTTTGGTTTCCTCACAAGGACTGGGTTTGCTACCCATTGTGGACAGAGTGCTTGTCGGATTAGGTCGTTGTCTAACAACTTCTTTACTTCTTCGTTCAAAGCTTGATATTTGTCTGGGCCATATTTTCTTCGTTTTTGATGGATTGGTCTTTTTGCTTGATTGATATTGAGCTTGTGACAAGCATGTTTTGGATCTATCCCCACCATGTCTGCATGAGACCAAGCAAAAACATCTAGATTTTTGCTGAGGAACTCTTTCATTCGGGATCTGTAAGGCTCAGGTAGCTCAGATCCTATGTATAATTCAAGATCCGGGTTTTCAGGATTAACTTTGAACGCCTCCAGCTCTTCAACTGGAGTTGCTCGTCGTTTTTGTCCTTTCCACCGAGGATCAAGTATTGGTCCCTCAGAGTTGAAATCATTTTCGATGTTCATCGGCTCTGCCCCCAGGCGGGAATCAAGATCATCTGTTGGCCCTGATTCGTTGTTGTTAGTCAACATCTGGCCCTCTCGGCCATCATTTGAATGTTGCTCATCACCACCCCTTTGTTGTTCGTCAGGATGATGTTTCTTATGGGTGGTGAGGAGTTGTTCGTCCAACACCTGTTCGTCATGATGTTGTTCGTCAGTATCCATGTGGTCTTCCTCTATGTCCATCATGTTCTTCAGTATTGATGGTTCTTCAGCAGGATAGCTTGTTGTGGCCTCCATCATGGATACTTGCGCATGTTTTGCTTGCATTTGTAAGAGGCATTCCCGAGCCTTTCTTTGATCTCCTTTAACTGTGCCTGCTCCACTTGCTGTTGGAAACTTCAAACAATAATGGTAAGTTGAACAAGCAGCTTTAAATTCATTCAGAAAAGGTCGACCAAGAAACCCGTTATAGGTTGATTCCTGGTCTACAACCAAGAAATCTACCATTCTTGTAATATTCTTTTCGGGTTCTTCGATCGTTACAAGTTGTACAAGCAAAGAAATTTCTCCCAACGGGACTGTTACTGCATTTCCGAAGCCTAGGATTCGATGGTTTGAGTCCCGGATATGGGCTGAAAAGTCCCCAAGTTTATCAAGTGTACTTTTGAACAAGATGTTGGTATAGGCTCCAGTGTCTACCAACAATCTATGGACTCGAGTCCCCATGATCTTTACGCAGATTACGAGCGAATCGTTATGTGGAGTCAAAATTCCTTCTAAGTCCTTTTCAGTGAAGGTCAGTTCTGCTGTCTGCATGATAGATGGTTTGACCCCCATTTCTTGAACTTGATCGATTGCTCGTAATTCAGCCTTTCTTTTTCGATTAGAGATTGGCGGCCGTCCATCAGAACATCCTCCTGCGGGACCTGCAGGTTCCATCATATACAAATCTTCCAATGGACGAGTAGGAATGGCAGGAACTGGTCGTGCCGGCTTATTGTTCTTCTGGGGTTGATCATCTTCGTCCTCAGAGTTGTTCTCCCAGACTCTTTTTCCGGGTTATCTTTTGACAAAATCGGAGAGCTTTCCATCCTCGTAGAAACGCCATAGCTGCCTGAGCAAATCTCTACATTCACTTGTAAAGTGCCCCACGCTTTGATGGTAGGCACAATACTTGTTAGGGTTGAGTTTGCCAGTGTCTTGGCGAATTTTTCGGGGAGGGGAGAGCAACTCCTTGTCCTTCACATTTTCATAAACAGTATCGACTGACACTGTTAGCACCTGATTCAACTTTTCTTTGAGTTCTGTCCCTTCAGTGCTTTCATGTTTTTAGGGACTCTATAGCTTGTTGCACCAGGTTTCTTGTTGTTCTCCTTGGGGTCAATTTTGTTCTCCCCCAAGTTTGATTGCAAGGCCTCATGCATGGAAACGAATATGCCAGCCTGGTTTCTGAACTCGGCGTAGCTTCTTGGGCACTTCAGATGTACCTCTTTCCATAGCTTTGACCCTTTCTTCAGTCCTGCCATAATAGCAACAATTTTTGTGTCTTCGCTGACGGGCTCACCCTCCAACAACACCTTGTCGAACCTTTCCATGAATGTTTGATCTGATTCGTTGTCATTTTGTTTTAGGTCCGACAATCGATGTTTCTGGGACAAGTATGATCCTGCCGTTGAAAAATGAGATAGGAACTCCCGACTCAGCTGAGTGAATGAATGGATGGATGCTGGTGGCAATGCTGAGAACCATTTGTGCACCCGATCCCCCAAGGTTAACGGGAAGTTTCGGCATTGAGTGGCATCGCTAGCTCCCACCGAGACTATATAATCTGAGTATTTTGTTAGATGAACTCGGGGATCAGCAAGGCCGTCATATTGTATGCTTGCAGGGAATTGGACTTTCTTCTGAATCGGGGCTTTCAGAATGTAGGTTGATAATGGTGAAGATGGCAAGCTGGTCGTCCCTACGCCTCTTTGCTGGTCCAATTGTCCCTGCATACTTTCAATCGCCCTCCTCAAGCTTGATAGCTCATCCAGAGATGCCCCCTGACTTGGAGGCTGTTCGGCGAACAAAGGTACAAACCTTTCTGTTCGTCGCAGTCCCTCGCTTGGAGAAGGCAAATCCTGGAGCTGCTTTTTTGGGTTGCTCGCCGCATTAGGTCCCAAGCGTCTAAAGGCAGACTGGGAAAGTCTCTCATGGACCGAAGGGCGAGGCTGTTCAAATGTTGCTCGCCCATGTCCTTCTTCCTGGCGAGCAACTTTCTCCTGTTGCTGGGGTTGGCCAAGTCTGTCCTGGGCACTGGAGCGGGTTGTTCCGTGGCTCGATATTGTTGTTCGCCCATGAGCAGACTCTGCTTGGCCCTCCCTTGGCTCGACCATCTTAGCCTTGCCCTTGTCCCGCCTGACCTGGGCGCTGCTCACCTCACGTTGTTCGCCCCTTGTTGACCTGGCCCTAACAACCTCCAAGGGTCTATCCTTAGGCCTTGCTTGTGAAGGCTTATTTTGTTCTTGCTGTCTCTGGAGAGCTTGGAGAGCAGCAATGGTCTTAGATAATTCGTTAGGGTTGTTCGCCAGGGCCTCCATTTCAGGGGGGCGATTATGTGTTATGGTTGTATGCTGCGACCTGTTCATATGTCTAGGATTTCGATCCTGGTGGTCGGCCGACGAGGCTCGGGTGGGAGATGCTCTCCTAGACAAACGTGATGCTTGGGTTTCCTTTGATTGAGGCATTTCAATATAAATTGTTTCTTTAATTTTAATATTGAAGAACACCAAGAACACCTTTGCTTGAATCTTCAAATATTTCTTGAGGTTTTCTTTGAATCTTCAAGTTTTCAACTTGAAGTTCTTGAGTAATCACACTAACCGAAGGTTCGGACCCTTCTTCTAGCGCCAAAACTGTTGGTGATCAAATTTTATCGGGTGGATTAGTGACTGTTTAAGTTAGGTTTATTGATCATCAATCAATTACGTGTGATTGGTTACCACCGTAAATGGTAAATCGAGGGTCGGGTTATGAACTTGTAAATATGAAAATCGAAATCGGGATAATTTCGTATGTGTGTACGTTTAGGTGCGTTAATGTGTGTTTTGGGAGTGTTTATGAATTTGAACTTGTATTTCTTAAGCTGGAGAGCAACTATTTATAGAGACTAGCAATCATGAGGTGTTCCTGACTCTTGGTCTCCCTAGCCTGCATGCTTGACATGTGTCTCTTTGACCTTATCTAAGCTGAATCTTAGTTACAAAGTCTTCTTTGGTCTTATCTCGGACTCATTGTTGTTCGCTTAGGTCGGCTTGACGGATCTTGATGATTCTCCAACTGAAAGTTGTTCGCCTCTGGAGATTGTACTTTGGAAGTTGTTCGCCTTTTGGCTTTATTTAGCTTGGCTTTGGGATTTTAGTCCTTTGTTCACTGGTACACATCTTAACTGTGTTGTATCATAGTTTGACCAAGTTGTTCGTCATTGGTGACTTCACAGTTGGCTCATTCTTGGTCTCGGGTCTTAATACCTGTTCGCCTATTAGTTGTTCGTCGATGGAGTTGTTCGTCATTTTAAACACCTCCCGGATTGGTAGATGCACCCCAATCCTGATTTTCTTTGCTCAAGCCCATAATTCTTGTTCACTCCATGCTGGATGATGTTCGCCTATCAACACGACAAACGATGTTCTTCCATATGAAGCTGATCATTTTTTCTTGCGTGATTTTTACAAGTGCTTCTGCTTCGGCCCATTTTGTGTAATAGTCCACATCCACTACTGCAAACTTCACATTTCCCTTTCCAGTCGGGAAAGATCCGATGATATCTATCCCCCACTTTGCAAATGGACATTGACTAATTACGGGAATCATCTCGGTTGGTGGTTTATGGATACTCGGAGTGAACAACTGACATTTGTGGCATATTTTTGCAAGTTGCAACTTTGATTGCGTCTTGGAGCAGAGTTGGTCAATAGTATCCTTGTCTGACTGTTTTATATGCCAAAGCTCACCCTCCAGCGTGATTTCCACAGACACCTTCATGAATTTCCTTAAAAACTCCATGGCCTTGCCCCCTAGCCAAGCATTTCAATAGAGGAAGTGAAAATCCCCTCTTATATAATTGCCCATTTACCAATGTGAATCTTGCTGCTCGTCTGGTCATCTTGGTCGCCTCTTTTGGGTTTTCTGGGATTTCACCATCACGGAGGTATTTGACTATTGGTAATCTCCAATCGTCTTTTTCAAATTCCTCCTCAATTTGATTAATCCTATAGTCATTTGTTGATGGATGAAGTATTTTTGTTATTGTGACCTCAGATAGTTCTGCTGGCCCTGTGCTGGTTGCCAGGCGGGCGAGTGCATCTGCTTGGACATTGTTGTCTTTTGGTACTTATTCGATGTAAATTTGCTCAAACAGGGAGGTCAGATGAGCAACAATTTTTTTATACAAGGCCATATTTTCATCCTTTGCCTTGTACTCCCCTCGAACTTAATTTACATCAAGTGTGAGTCTTCGTATATTTGTAGTCTTCTCACCCCACAGTCAATGCCAACCTGAGTCCGGCGATCAATGCTTCATACTCAGCTTCGTTGTTTGTTGCCATAAACTCGAATTGAACAGCTGAGGTGAAAACTTATCTATCTGTCTAATCAGTAATATCCCAGCGCCCGATGTCATGTTAGTTGATGAACCATCAACGTACATGTGCCATGGATGATTATGACCTCTCGTTGGATCTTGAGGAAAGGCCAACTCGACTATGAAGTTGACTAACGCTTGTCCTTTGATCGCTGTTCGAGGTGCATAAAATATTCCAAACTGGCTGATTTCAAGGGACCATTTGAGGAGGCGACCAGCTGTGTCAGGTCTTTATAAAATTTGCCTAAGTGGGAATGTTGTCAACACCTCCACCTGATGGTCAAAGTAGTATGGTCGAAGTTTCCTGACACTCATTACTAGTGCATACGCCAACTTCTCCATTGGTGAATACTTGATTTCTGCTTCATGGAGGGCTTGAATTACATAGTATATAGGTAAATGAAACTTCGCGTCTGCTAGAACGAGGACCAATTGACTGCCACCTCCGATGCTGCCAAATATAAATACAGCTTTTCTCCTGGAGTTGGTTTTGACAAGATCTTTGTGTCGCTGAGGTATTCCTTTAATTGCTCAAATGCCCGTTGGCAGTTGTCCGTCCATTGGAATTTTCCTTTCTTGATAGCATCAAACAAAGGTAGGCATTTATCACCGGATCTTGAAATGAATCTATTCAAGGCTGCTAAGCATCCAGTGAGCCTTTATACCTCCTTGACCGATCTTGATGGCTACATGTCCATGATCGCTTTCACCTTTGAGGGATTTGCCTCAATGCCTCGTTGGCTGACAAGATGTCCAAGGAACTTGCATGAGTGAACTCCGAAACTGTTTTTCTTTGGATTTAACTTCATATTGTATGTTTGAAGTATCTCAAATGCTTAGGCTAGGTGTTCCAGATGATCATTCTTCTTTGGGCTCTTGACAACAATGTCATCCATGTATACTTCCATTGTCTTGCCAATATGTTCGTCGAACATTTTGTTAACCAGCCTTTGGTATGTGGTACCTGTGTTGATTAGCCCGAACGACATCCTCTACCAACACAGTAGGTTCTTATTGGTGTAAACTATTGTATGTTCCTAGTCATCGGGGTGCATAGCAATCTAGTGATATCCTGCGAGCGCATCCATGAATGTTAAGAGTTCATGCTCGGCCGTATTATCCACCAGTTGGTCGATATGTGGAAGTGGGAAGTTGTCCTTTGGGTAAGCAGCGTTTATGTCAGTGAAGTCGATACATAATCTCCATGTCCCATTTGGCTTTCGGACTAACACCGGGTTTGCCATGCACTTGGGATACAAAGCTTGTTGAATGAGATTGTTGTCTAGCAGCTTCTTTACTTCCACATCAAGTGCCTCGTACTTATCGGGCCCAAATTTCCTTCTCTTCTGTTTAATCAATTTTTTCATTGGATCAATATTTAGCCTATGGCAGGCATGCTTAGGGCTGATGCCTACCATATCGGCGTGTGACCATGCGAACACGTTGAGATTAGTTTTAAGAAATTCTTCCATTCTGGATCTGTATGGCTCGGGGGGCTCAAATCCAATGAACAGTTCTAGGTCCTCTCAGATCGGATCAACTCTTATTGCATCCAACTCTTCAATCGGTGTTGCTCTTCACTTTTACCCTTTCCAACGAGGGTCGATGATGGGTCCGTCCAAGTTTAGCTCATCTTTTATCATCATTGGCTCTGCTCCTAGCCGTGGTTCGCTATCATCAACTTCATTCGGGGCAGGTATCATTCCTTCTCCTTGCTGCTGGTTTTGGACCTCCTGCTCGTCTCCATTCTGTTATTTGTCCACCTCCATCATCTCCGTGTCAATGGACTCCATGATTTCGTCCAAGATGGATGGTTCATCTTCAGCACAGCTGCCCGACTGTTCATCCATTATAGATACTTTGTTGTCTGTTGGCTGTAATTGCAGGAGGCATTTTCGAGCTCTCTTCTGGTCGCCTCTTACTGTACCTGCACCCTTTGGAGTTGGGAACTTGAGACAATAATAGTACGTTGAAACGACTACCTTAAATTCATTAATAAAAGGTCAACCGAGAAACCCGTTATAGGTGGACTGCTGATCTACTACTAAGAATTCTGCCATCCTAGTCAGTCTCATGTTCGGGTTCTCGGACGATACAAGTTCAACCGATAACGTAATTACTCCTATGGGGACGGTTACAGCATCTCTGAACTCCACTATTCTATGATTATAATCTTTTACATATTTAACATAATCTCCTAATTGATCTAGTGTATTCTTAAAGAGGATATTTGTGTAGGAACCGGTGTCGACAAGCAAGCGATGCACTCGTGTCCCCATAATATTAGCACGGATGATTAGTGAGTCGTTATGGGGGGTGAGCACTCCATCCAAATCTTTCTCTGAAAATGTCAGATCGTCTGTTTGCTTGGTTGTCGGTTTCACTCCTACTTCTTTCACTTGAGCCACTGCTCTCAACTCTGCCTTCCTCTTTCTCTTTGATATCGGAGGCCTTCCATCAGAACAACCGCCAACCATCCCGGTTGATTCAAGCATAAGGATTTCTCTGACTGGCTCTGCAGGAGCTGTCGGAACCTTTTTTTCCTTCTTGGTCGCCCTGCTCGGCTGCTCGTTACTCTCTTCATCATTCGAACTAGATGAAGTTGTTGCTCTTGGCCTCTTCCCCAGTTCTCTTTTGACAAACTCCAACAATTCTCCCTCTTCATAAAACCTCCACAAGTGCTTCAATAGATCTCGACATTCACTTGTAAAGTGGCCGATATTCTGATGATATGCACAGTATTTATTTGGGTTCAGTTTTCCACATTCTTGACTGATCTTCCGAGGTTCTGACAGCATGTCTTTGTCCTTGACATTATTGTAAACAGCTTCTACTGACATGGTAAGCACCTGGTTTAATCTCTCTTTTAACTCGGCTCCTTCGTTGAATACCTTCATGTTCTTAGGTGCCCTATACTCGTTTCCTCCAGATTTCTTTCCTGGCTTCTTCGGGTCGGCCTTATCTCCTAGCTCCTTCTGGAGGGCTTCTTGCATGGATATATGAATGTCGGCCCGATGCTTGAATTTGGCGTATGTCTTGGGGCATATCAAGTGCATCTCTTTCCAAAGACCAGTTCCCTTTTTCAGCCCAGCCATCACTACCACCGTCTTGGTATCCTCGCTTACCATTTCTCCTTCTAGCAACACCTTATCAAACCTCTCAAGAAACTTTATGCCAGACTCGTCTTCTCCTTATTTAATATCCGTCAACCGGTGTCTTTGTGTCAAGTAGGACCCAACTGTGGAGAAATGATCTAGAAATTCCTTGCTAAATTGTGTAAAGTAATTGATGGATCCCGGGGCTAGTGCCGAGAACCAACGATGAGGTTCGTCACCGAGTGTAAGTGGGAAGTTACGACACTGCGTTGCATCTGTTGCTCCCATTGATATCATGAAATCTGAATATTTTATCAGATGCACCCTCAGATCTGATGTTCCTTCGTACAGCTTGATGGCCGAAACTGTATCTTCTTTTGTATTGGCGCATTCAGAATTGTTGAGGATAATGAGGATGATGGAAAAACTGTTGATCCAATGCCCTTTTGGGACTCCAACTGCTTCTGCATTTCCTCGACTGCTTTCTTTAGGGCATGCAACTTGTCGGGAGGCATTCTTCCGTTGGAAGGTTGTTCGTTGCGATCAAGTTCAATGACTTCACCATGATGCAGTCCCTCTCTAACGGGACGCTTCTCCTGAGTTGCTCGCCTGACAATGTTGCTAGCTCCATTGGGACCTAGACGGCCAAAAGTCGACCTCCTCATTCTGTCATGGATTGAAGGGCGAGCAGCCGGGTGTGTTCGCTATTCATTTCTACATGGAGCTTCTCCTCTATTTTCTGCCCTGCTTCCGAGCCTTTCTCTTACGCTGGTGCATCCGGTGTCCTTTGTTGTATCTTTACTCGATTCTTCCCCTCCTCCGGGGGTGGATTCTCCTTTGCTCCCCAATCGTTCGCTGATTGGAGCTTTGCCTTTATCACGTTGAGCCTGGGCACTATCTGCTTCATCACCATGTACATCCTCACGCGGTTTCGCTCCCTGCTCGGTTGCTTGCCGCTAGACCCCTTGACGGTCCCGTGTTTTCTTGACGTCTTTACAGTGATCGCAACACGATAATCATTTTTGCCAATTCTTTCAGGTTCCGAGTAAGAGCTCCACCTTTGGAGGGAGGGTGTCGATAGTTACTTGTACGTTTCTCTGAGATATCGTTTGTACAATTCGTGCATGGTCACCCGTCGATAACACCCTAGTTTGTGACCTGTTGGACGGATGTGCACTCGAAGATTTCCATTCTTGTGATCTTGCCATTGTTGGATATTTGAATACTTTGATGAAGGAAACCTTGTGTTTGTAAATGTTAATTCAAGAACAACTAGCCTTGTATATGTGAATTTGGTTATTTACAAACCTTTATTCACACATGAATGCATTCAAGCTCTTGAAATGAACAAAACTTCCCACAAATGGCCTTTTTACACCTAAATATCCAGTTTTCGGCGACTTCTTGTCGGATTCCAGCAATATTTTTTAGATTCCGGCGATTTTTGCACCAATTTCTACAAATTTTTCAACCAACGGAGGTTCGACACCCTCCTTCTAGCTCCAATTATTGATAACCTTAATCTGACTTGAGTGATTAGTGGTTGTTTAAGCTTAGAAGATCATCAAACAAGGTTCCTAAACTGGGATTATACACTGAATTTATGTAAGTAAAGATCAAGAAAATAATTTGCAAGAGTTTGGACAATTTTTTTAATAATATCCTCCTCCTTTTTCCTCTCATGAGAAGGTATTTATAGATTACAAGCAAGCATGAGGTGTCATCTAATTAGCCACTCTCATTTACACATTGACAAGTGTTTAGACACTTGTTTTAATCCTAAGCTTATCACATTTTGTACAATGACAAGTGTTAAGACACTTGTTTGTTTCTAATGCAATGCCTAATTAGTGGGATTCTTAGTTGTCCTCCGAGGTATCCTTATTGCTCGCCTGTTCGTCTCCAGGTTGAGTACTTTGACCTTTTTCCTGAGTTGTTCGCCCAATTACCTTGACACGTTAACCAACCGCTCGCCTTCCCATGAACAACACCTTAGCTACTCAGTTGATCGCCTTTTGCTACTTTTGTCTTAATCATCATTATTATTATTATTTTAATGCCTAACCCTGTTGCTCGACTGGTCGCATGTCAACAATACCTACATATACTAATCAACTAACATATATATCAACTAACATACCAACCAACATGTAAACATGTATATTCCTAACAACATATATAATTTCATATATAAAACATGTATATCAATTTCAACAAACACATAAATATATAATTTTCTCAACAATATTATATAATTTCATAAAAAATGTATATATATCCTACAAACACACACACACACACACACACATATATATATATATATATATATATATATATATATATATATATATCCTATAATTCATAAAACATGATTTAAAAATAATTTAAACAGTTAAAAGTTAAAAAACTTATGGTTATCGCGCAGGCGGGGATGCAACGAGTGTTTTGACCGGATTGAATTCCTCGACGGAGGCAGTAATGGCGGCGGCGGCGGCGGCGGAGGCAAATATTGAACGTGGGTTTTCAAAATGACGTACGGTCTCTCCCTAAAAAGGGTAAAAAAAATTAGCGACCGCCTACGACGGTCGCTAATCACCAATTTTATTGGTCATATTGACCAGTTTTAAGATTAGCCACCGCTGAGGGCGGTCGCTAATTAACCGACCATTAATTCACCTCACACATTTTTAAGAACGGATCAAACTTAACGATCTGCAACCGCCAGGAGGCTGTCGTTGATTATAAAATTAAAATCAGCGACCGCCAAGGCGGTCGCTGATTGGGCGGTAAAAAATTGCCGGTCTTTTTAACCGACCTTTGGGTTTAGCGACCGCCTTGGAAGTCATTAATCGTGTTCGATTAGGGACCGACAATCCTCGGCGGTCGCTAATTATTTGATTTAAAAACCGATTTCAAATGCGGTCACAAATCTTTTTACTTTGAGACCACAGGTCAACTTCGGTCGCTGATCGATTGCTAATACATGAGTTTGAGACCGATTTCAATGGCGGTCGCTAAATTCGATCACAAAAATACATCTTTTTTATAATGATCAATGATAAATTCTCAATCAGTTTAATTTAATTTATGAAACTTGGTAAGATGATTATACTTGTCAATAAAATAACCTCATAAATTGTAAAATGATTTTGGAACTAAAGTGATGAAACAAGGAGAAAAGAAAAAAAAAAATTGTTAATACTGAAAATTCCTCAATTCGCGCCATATTGAGGTATTTTATCATTTTGATTGATGACACAAGACTTACTAAATACATCTTTCTCATTTCTACACTCATCTTGTTAAACTTTGTCCTTTAATATTTTCATAAAATTTTGTGGTGAACAAGACCCTATGAAATAAAACTAAAGTCTAATGGCACTAAATTTATCAAACTATTGCTAATTTTGTACCTAAACCTTCAAACTATATTTTTTTACACTAATGCATACAAACTATCAAATTTTGGCACATAAATCACTAAATTTATTTTTTTATCAATTTCTTTTGAAAAATAATATCGCGCACGTGCCTTAGAAAATGATATTTTTCTCAAAATTCTTCAATTTTTTTTTATTATTTTGAATTCACATGACATTTGAAATTATTTTTGTTACACTTCTATATTTTCTATTTCATTCCAATTGAAAAAAGAAATACACAAAACTCATCACTTCCATCGTCTATAGCTACGCGTCTTCGCTCCGCCGTATACATCTTCATGCTCTGTCCCTTGACGTTGTTCTCCATCTCACGTACCACCTTCTTGTGTCGTTTGTCATCAATTTGACTTTTTTTTAACAAAAATATCCTTCATATGTTGAAATCAGAGAGATTTTTGGCAAAAATTAATTTAGTAGTGTATATACCAAAATTTGATAATTTGTATGTATTAGTGCAAAAAATATAATTTAGTGATATAAATGTGAAATTACTGGTAGATTGGTGAGTTTGGTGAAATTGAGCCTAAAACTAAAGAAGCCATTGTATTAAAAATAAGAAAAGAAAAAAGCCGAATCGAGAAGTTTGAATATTTTAGCCGTTGAATTTTATTTTATTTATTTATTTTGATAGAAGGCCTTGAATTTAAACATTTTGGGGCTAAACTAGAGGACCCGCTTGGTTGGGGGTGATGATTATAGAGTAATGAGAATGATTCCATTAGTAGTGTTTGGTATTATCAATGCATTGTAATAAGATTGAAAATGAGTTATAATTTACCTATCAAATGATTTCTCATTCATTACCCTCTACTTGAATGACTCCTCAATCACTTTAATTCCCATCTTATTTTAATGTATTTACAAACTTCTCCAATGTGATTTGTCAACACCACCTTATTCTAAGGATGAGGTGACACCTCTCAAATCATTTCATTTCAAAATCATGCATTCTCCTTAAAAGTTATTTTAGGCATATTTTAAATCATATTAAGACTTAATCTACACCATATATTTTACACTTTTAATCTCAACCGTATATTTATCTTATTATAATATATTTTCAAACCTCTCCAAGGTGATGTGTCAACACCACCTTATTTTAAGGATGAAGTGGCATGTCTCAAATCTCTCAATTTCGAAATATTGCGCTCTCATTAAAAGTTGGTTTAAGTTTTGATCTCAACCATTCATTTTATATCATTACATCTTAAACCATTGATTTGTAACTAGGGTTAATATAATTATTCATCATTTTCATTCTCCCATAAGCCGTCTCTCTCACATTCGATCTCCCTCACACCACCACACTCTTCTTCGATGTTTTTCAGAGCGCCGCTTCCGCCCCCTCTCCAATTAGCGCGGACCAGCAACTTATACCAGATTATAATTTTCTCACCGCCGCCTGCCATGTCCACGCCGCCTCATTTCCATAATCTTTCAAAAGTTAGGATTTTATTTTAATGCACGAATTTTTGCGATATTATCTTCGGTATAAAGTTTTCTCTGTGTATTAAGTTGTTCATTCGCGTAGCCCAGCGCTGTCGTTCCTCCACCTAACCTAGCGCTTTCTTTCCTCCGACCAAGGTAAACTTCTGATCCCTTTGCACATATGTGTTTCTCTATTCACAGAATCGATTTGGTACAAACACTACACATACAAAGCAAATGTTTGATAATATCACAAAATTCTCGTTGTTTCACTCCACTAATTCGGAAAAAATTAAATTCAACTTAGAATTCAGCCGACATGGTGGTAAAAAGTATATGTTAAATGCATGGGAGTGGATTTGAATTTAAAAAAAAAAAAAGACACTAAGTTTCTTACTTAGATATTTTTAAAATTTATTTTTGCAAAATATTTATATATGCTAATTTTGTTGGAGGATATTGAAATATTTTGCAAAAAATATTGTCACGTAAAAGATGGCAAGATTCTCAAAAATTTTTGCCATCCAATACCATATCTTACATGGATAATAGATTGTAACATTTTTTTTTTGGACAATATTTTACTAGCCAAAATATATTGTCACTCAAATAACATATTATTCACAAAAAATCTTGCCATGAAATACAATATTTTACCATGTATAATACAACAATAAATATTTTTGGAATTTATTTTTGCAGAATATTTATATATGCTAATTTTGTAGGAGCATAATGAAGTATTTTGCAAAAGATATTGTCACATAAAAGATGGTAAGATTTCCAATATCATATCTTACCATGGATAACAGATGGTAACATTAATTTTTTTTTTTTACAAGATTTTACTACCCAAAAGATATTGTCACTGTAATAACATTATTCCCAAAAAATCTTGTCATGATATACAATATCTTACCATGTATAATACTATGTCACATAAGGTTATCAATTTTTTTTTATATAAAATACATGTATACATGAAATGTTTAAGAGAAAATTGGGTTTTTTTTAATAATTCGAATTGTCGCTTAAATGTAATTCTTAGGGTTGGATTTTTCCATTATAAATATCTGCAAAATTAAATTTGAAACTGTAAAATATAGATATTATTTTGTAGTAGGATTTCGAGTTTTTTCAACAATTTCAATTTTTAAACTCTTTTTTCATTTTTTTTTTCCAAAATATCTGTAAATGTGAAATGTCCAGTTGGAAAAAAAAAAAATGGCACCTAAGGGTCAATTCTTATTGTTGAATTGTGTATTATAAATACCAACACATTAATCAATTGTCCCCACACAAACATCTAAACAATATTTTATTTTAATTATGACATCATTTTTGTCAAATGTTACATTTAGATCTGTAGGATTCTATCTTTAGAGTTGAACTTTTGCCGATTTTTATTGTATCTTCATATCATGGGGGAAAATTGGGCATGCAAGTATACAAAAACTGTAATTTTAAGAAATATTGTGTTATACTAATTTGAGATAAAATGTATGAATTAGTTAATGGTTTTCAAATTTTATATTTATTTATGTTTAGTATTTATTATTATTTGTTGAATTATAAGTACAATTTTAAAATTATATCAAAATTACAAGATATTTTTAAAAAATTAATATTTATAATTTAAAATAATAATAACAAATATTTTTTTCAGTCCGTTCGTGGAATACATACTAGTTACCCTATAATCATCACCCCAAAACTAAGCGGACCTGAAATTCTTTTTATTTAGGGTGGGTGCGTCTTAAATCTTGATAATGGCCGTGTGGAAAATATTCAACTGAAAAAGGAAAGTCAATTCCGTCATCCCAGTAAAGAAACTGGAAATCAATAAAACATTTAAATAGTTTTTCATTCCAATTCTGCAGCAAAGAAACAAAATCAATGGCGTCGAACGCGAAGAGCAGTTCGATTCTACCAATGGCGTCGGGCGATCCTCCGCCGCGAGTGGAGGAGAAGCTCTTCAAAGGATCCGCCATGACTAAACGCGGAGCATATGCCGCCATTTCCTACATGACTTGTGCTGGTACCTTTTTTTCCGTTTGAATTTCTTGATAAGAACTGGTATTAGTGCGATTTAGTTGGTGATTAGCGTGACCCACAATTTAATTTTGCCTGATTTTCGTGAAAGTTAAAAGTTTTCCTTTTCTTTTCTGGAATTTTTTGTTGAGTTCTTTTAATCAAAGGGGTGTTCTTGAAGATGTCCCTCATATATTCTGTTTCATCTTTTCCTTTTTATGAGTTTTTTTTATATGTATACATACCCTTGTATGTATATATGAGGCCTTACTTGAAAGTTTTTTATGGTGAAGTTTGAAGAAATGTTACTCAGTATTATAACAAATGTTGATAATGGTTGCCAATTGAGTTCATTGAATTGTTCCAATTAATGTTATGTTCTGACTAGGATGGGACGTCGAGTTTCAATTTTTAGCTGTCATATATTTACAATTATAAGTTTGATAGCCTTAATAAAGGAAATATACGTTTAGTTAAAGATTAATGTTCCTTTAGGGTGTATTGGATGATTAAATGAACTGTGCTCATCTCTAAGCACAATTTTACTGATACATTTGCTAATGACACGTGCTACCGGGATTTACATGGATTATGTATGTATTAAGTTCTAAAATTTGTGAGTTAAAATACTCTCATTAACATATTGAATTGTAGAAGCTTAGGATTGATTATATAGTCTTCTTTATATAAACGTATGTTCTTCCTGCTCCTCATCTCCTTGGTCCTCAATGGAGTGGACCTGATGCAGAAGGATAACTCATAAAATTCTTGATAATTTTCAAATTACAATTGCAATTCATTTTAAAAGAAAAAGTTCAGATATGTTGACAGCTTTGGGGTTACATTGTCGGCTTTTTAGTCTTACGTGTTAATAACATCACATTCAAAGTTTTAGTGTCTAAATTTTATTGATCCCCTCCCTGCAATTTACTGAAAAATGGACGACTCTGATTTTGCAGTGCTCTTGGTTATATTTAATAAAGCTGCTCTGTCTTCATACAACTTCCCATGTGCTAATGTCATCACGCTTTGTCAGGTAAATGGATAAGTTGAATTTGAGTGATGCTGAATTATAGTAATTTATTCTTGGTTCCTTTTATTGATTGAAATATCAGTTCCACTCCCAACTTAAGGTGTTTTTGCGTCTTTCTGTTAACTATGCAAATGTCATGAAAGCAAAAACATATGAAGGATGTCAGATGTGTGCATACAGATAATGATGCTTCTTCACCAGGCATTTGAAAAAGTGTCTGATAAACTGTTATTAAAGATCCTTAATTTGTAATGATAACCTTTTTAATTAATTATACATCTGTTAACCCTTAAAGCAGTGACCCCATTTGTTCTTGTGTTTGGCATTAAGATTTTATGCATATGAAGATGCTTGTAGTAGTATTTTGTGAATCAAACTCCTTTATTTGGTCCTGGTTTTATGCATGTGAATAGCAAAGTTTCTGGTATATGATCATTTCGAAAAGGATCGACTGTGTTGATCATGCTTCTAATCGATAAGAAAGGGAAATAATTACATCATATTTAGTCCTTTATGTGCTTAATTTTGATTTATATTTTTATTAGCACATTACATAACTTTTACTATTGTATCTGCTGCAGATGACATGCTCATGTGGTTTGCTTTACTTTCTACGACGCTCAAAGGTTATTTCTTTTAGTGCTAATGAATCCATAGGCGTCAGCGAAACGTTTGTACCAATAAAGACATTGATCAACACTTCGCCTCTTGCTTTGACCTATTTGCTTTACATGGTAATTTTTTTACTCGTTTATATTTTATTCCTATTCCGGCTACTATTACTGCCCTCATGAAAAGAAGTATTGATAAATTTTATTTATTTTTCTTGAAAGCTAGTCACTATGGAGTCTGTTCGAGGTGTTAATGTTCCAATGTATACAACCTTGCGAAGAACTACAGTTGTATTCACGATGATTGTTGAGTACATCCTTGTGAGACAGAAGTATACCCCTCCTATTATTGGAAGGTAAGCGCTGTTCTTATTCTGCCAATATATGTCAGCTTATTTTGGAATAATCAGATAACGATATAATGAGTTGGAATATTAAATCCTTACAAATGTTATATTTGGTAGGTCGGAAAGATTTGTTACACAATTTTGTAATTCAACGTCTCTTTTTTTTAGTACTTGCATGTTGAAAGAAAAAAGTAACTTTTCCTTGATTTTGTGTGTCGGAATAATATAATCAGTTGGAATATTGGATTCTGTTACATGACATGTTATATTTGGTAGTCTAAAAGATGAGTTGCACCTTTTGTAATTCAATGTCTCTTTTTTTTGAGTACTTGCAATTAAGGCGTTGGAGGTGTACTGCATTTAAACTATCATTTTTTAATGATCCGTGTGCAAATTGGCCATTGAGATAAATGGAGTATTTGCTTCAATTTTTTGAAAATGAAGGAATAATTAAAAAGAATATAATAGATGATCAGTAAAGTTTGTTTGGGACCTCAAATGGATTGGGGAGCATATAAAGCATATGTCTAGAAGGGTGACCGCCCAGGGACCCCTACTTTTGGTGGCCCTGCTATTCATATGTTTGTGTGTATTCGTATATGTATTCTGAGAGCACACACACACATATGTATGTATTTTTTTTTTTTTTAAAAAGGCTGTAGGTGGCCTCATTTTCCTGTTGGCCCTGTGCCCCCAAAAAGTCAGGCTGCCATGATAAATAGGTTGATATTATTCCAATGTTGATTTGCAGCTTTATTTTCCTGTGCACCTTCTTACTTGCAACTCTTTTATGGCACAAAAAATCCAGCTGAAAAAATCCCAGCTTGAATTTTGATGATTAATATTTATGGTTTTGTCAGTGTGGGTTTGATAGTTCTGGGTGCCTTTATTGCTGGATCCCGGGACTTATCGTACGACTCCTTTGGCTATCTAGTTGTTTTTCTTTCAAACTTCACAACTGCCATATACCTAGCAACAATAGCCCGCATTGGTACAATTACTTCATCCTCTCTTCAGTATGTTTTTTTGCAGGTTCGTCTATTCTTTTCCTATTTTAATTTTTTTTATGTCCAGGAAAATCGAGTGGTCTCAATAGCTTTGGCCTCATGTGGTGCAATGGTGAGTAATTAAACCATCGCAGATCAATTCTCCTACATATTTATATGCAAAAACTCCGTTCATTAATTGTTATAAATTAATTTTAGGAATTTTGTGCTTACCCGTTTTACTGCTCTGGACCCTTTTCCGAGGCGACTTGAAGATGACGATGAATTTCCCCTATCTGCTTTCTCCTGGTTTTCTGGTAATATTCGGTTACTAGATTTGATATTCAAGGCGTTTAAACTTTTGGCCCTTAACTTTGATATTTTATAAATCGGTAGAAGGGGGCTATCTTTCTTATTACAAGTATATATCTGCTTGTTTTCTTACACATTTTGTATGTTTTTTTCTGTTTTTCTGATGTCAGATGGTGATGCTATTGTCCTGTATACTAGCTTTCTTCCTGAATTATAGTATATTCCTCAACACGACTCTGAATTCAGCACTCACTCAGACGATCTGTGGTAATTTAAAGGTTTGTTCATACTTCTGTTCCTTAATGAACAGTATATCTCCATTACCATTACTCTATAATTTGTGCTTACTTTCTGTACACATATCCACCTGTTTATGTGCATGTCTTCCCATTTGTATAGGATATCTTCACGATTACACTAGGCTGGATAATCTTTGGGGGTCTGCCATTCGATTTAGTAAGTCCCATCTCCATTCTGTTATCTTCTTTTGTTTTTTTTTTTTTTTTGTTTTTTTTTTTTTTTGATCGGTAAATGTTAGTTGTTAGTTGTTAGATTAGTTCACCAAGTCTCCATACACTCCCAGAAATTTCCAAGCCTACCTTATAACTCCCTCCCAATTCGTTCCCAAAGGGAATCGAACCCAGGTTACTCACTAGAGTGAGGAACCCGGTGGCCAGGTGGGCTAAGCCACCTGGTTCTGTTATCTTCTTTTGTGTCTTGAGCCCTTCATTTTTCATTGCAATTAACCGTAATATGTTTTGTTGGGTTCCAGTTAAACGTGGTTGGTCAAATCCTTGGCTTCATTGGATCGGGTCTATACGCCTATTATAAGCTTATGGGAAAATGATTGCTTTCAAGCGTCAACGTATCTAATCACATAACAATTTAGAGTCTTTTAACATATACGAGTATGATACAATGGGGGGCTGTCTTAGCTGGTCGGCTCCATGAAGGTGGTGATTCTTTCGGTTTTCATAATTGGAATGCACGTTGGAGATTGTTGTAGTGACGAATTCTTGATGATGCGATTTTTCTTCCCTTCAATGGGGGAGTAGAGTGATAGTAATTAAGTCTGTAGTTACTGCCGATCATGTTTGTTATTACTGCGGAATGTAACCAAAATTTGTGGAGGGAGAACATCCGAGCTTGTATTTGGGGGTTTAAGGATGTACAAAATCATAGCATTTATGCGTTGGTGACATCGAAAGTTGGGTGTTTTTTTTTTTGTTTTTTTTTTTTAGAAATTGAAATTATTGGGGCGGGAAAAGGTTGAGTGAACTCTCCTGTATAGGAAGAAATCCAAGTCCGTCAAGCAACACACTCTATTTGACAGGGCTGAGAGTTAGTATTTTCTATTTGGACTATCTCAACTTGTTCAAAACATTTTAAAACCACTTCACTGGAGTTCAAAACTTTAACTAGTCTATAATAGATTGGGATAAATTACACTGTGATGTTTGCTTATGGGAGTAATCAAAATTTATCAATTATTTTAATAAAATATTAAACGAGGTAATGGATAATTGAGCAAGTGAATGAAATATATTTATTTTGAATTTGTTTTACGGCTAAATGCCTCATAAACTTGGAAGCAAATCTCACAATATGACTTTATTACATAAAGGTAAATAAGGGCTTGCTTATTTAAAAATTAATTTGCATTCATTCTTGAAAGAATTTTTATTAGTATATATTAAATATATTCGTTTGTGGACGGTTGAGATTGATCTTCCCGATTAATATGTTTTAGACTAAAAACCAAATCGTATTTTATATATATATATATATATATATATATAACTTTCACCCTAGGCTAAGTCTCATATATAACATAGACAAATTTCACTTGAAATTAGTGTCATGTTTCAGTCAAAGCTTGTGTTGCGTTTTCAGTCATATCTTATCACGTTTCGGTTATATTAATATGCATATTACAGCTAAAATTAGTGTCACGTTTCACTTCTATTCATACAAATTTTTAGATGGGTCAGTCCATTTAGAATTTTGCTCTTAGTTCAATTGAAGTCCTTGCTAATGGAAGGTGAGATTAGTCCCCTAAATTAGTCGATTCATGGACCAAATATCAAGTCATTTATATAAAAAAAAAAAAATTGTGTCACATTTCACCTCTGTGATGGGTGCACACGATACTCCCTGATATTAATCTTAGGTCAAATAGTCATTTTTTAGCTTATACTTTTCGAAATTCATCAATTATAGTCTATACTTTATTTTTTCATTAATTTTAACTCATATTTTCAATTACTTGCTTAAAAATATCCCCAATCACAATTTGATGTGTTGTATTTTTATTTAGTTTTTATTATAATTGCTACACATTAGCAATAAGTGTTGATTCTAATGACACATTAACCAGGTCATGTTTGAAAATGTGGTTGAAGATGGTTTTAAATAGTACTCCCTCCGTCCACGAGTAAGTTTCCCACTTCTTTTTGTTGAATGGTTTAAGAAAGTGTATTTGTTTATTAATATATGGTGGGCCACATGTTGACTTTTAGGATAAAGTAATGAATAGTGTTGAAAAGTAAAGTGAATGAGTGACATTTTTGTAATATTGTGTGAGTTTGAAGGTTAAAGTTTATATATAATAGAGTGTTGTTATTTCCATTTATGGAATGGGAAACTTACTCGTGGACGGCCCGAAAAGGAAAGTGGGAAGTTTACTCATGGACGGAGGGAGTAAAAATATGAACAAGAATTGGCACGTGATTTGCACGCACTTAGAGCTCCAACTTGTGAATTGAATCACAACCTCATGAGTTTGTGTGGCATACAAAGAGATAGCCTTTCAACCATTCCTTCTCTCTCATCCTCACAACGCCCTCTCACAAACAGAAAACACACAGACAAGCAACAATTCAAGAATCATATTACACACAGAAGCAGAGCCGCCATGGCAAACATGATCATGGCTTCTTCAAGAGCCGTCCTCCCCTCCCCCGCTCCCCCTTCCACCCCTAAACTCAAACCCCACCCCAACCCCCAAATTTCCCTCCCCAAAATATCCCTCCCTAAATTCCTAAAATCCCCTCAACTCCCCTCCCTCCTCGCCGCCGCCGCCACCTTCTCCCTCACCCACGCGCCGCCCTCCTTCGCCGCCGACATTGAGAAGGCCGCCCTCTTCGATTTCAACCTGACCCTCCCCATCATAGCCGTAGAATTTCTGTTCCTCATGTTCGCTCTCGACAAGGTCTACTACTCCCCGCTGGGCAAATTCATGGACGAGAGAGACGCCGCCATTAGAGAGAAGCTCAACAGCGTCAAGGACACCTCCGGCGAGGTGAAGCAGCTGGAGGCGCAGGCCGCGGCGGTGATGAAGGCTGCGCGAGCGGAGATATCGGCGGCGCTGAACAAGATGAAGAAGGAGACCCAGATCGAGGTGGAGGAGAAATTGGCGGAGGGGAGGAAGAAGATCGAGGCGGAGTTACAGGAGGCGCTGGCGAGTTTGGAGACGCAGAAGGAGGCGACGGTGAAAGCGCTTGATTCGCAGATTGCGGCCCTGAGTGATGAGATTGTCAAGAAGGTTCTTCCTGTTAATTGAGAGACAAAAATTTAATCTTGATTTGTGGGATTGGGGCTAAATTGTGTATTTTTTATTTTGGATGTTTAGTTGATTGATCCCCCATTTTCAGACTTTCTTTTCATCGATCATGTATAATTACTGATCTGAATGTGATCAAATATGGCAGATTTATACTATTTAACTTTGTGTTTCAAGATTCATTTGAGTATACTTCTTATAGATTTCAGTGGTGTTTGATGTAAAGGATTTCTGTTCTGTAAATTCTGTTGCATCTTATGAGTATACATTCATGAGATTGAAGCAGGAGATGAAAATGAATAGAGTATATTATAATAAAAGATGTATTGTTGGGATGCCCTACACAGAGCTGGTCGAGGGTCCTGCCGCCCGGTCAGCGAGTCGGAACAGGGGTTGGGGCAACACCTTCAATTTTGACGGTGTATATTATGTTTGGGCTCGTTTAGAAATTTTGGCTTATTTTCGAGGCTGCCCTTATTATTTGACATATGTTATTTTGTACTTCGAAAAACATTGAGATCTCATAATAATAAACGAATTTTCTCTTCTATACGTGGATGTAGTCATTACAAGGTTGATGAACCATATAAATTTGTGTCATTTTCTTTTTATGTTTATAATTTTTTCTTGTATCTCATTATAACAATCATGGTATATTTCATTTTGTTTAAAAATGTAATTTGTATAGTTTAAAGATAATAATAATAATAAAAGAATTACTCCATTTGTTCTAAAATAAGTGTCTCATTGACCTTTTTCATGCATATTATGATATTAAGTAGTAAAGTGTGAGAATGAACAAAATTAAAAGGGAATGGTGAATTTTAAAAAATAGTATGAGAAATTTATTGTGGGATGCTCGATTTAGAAAAATGGGAAGCTTACTTTGGGACGGGGGGATTATGTGAGATTGTTTCACCTGTAATTGGTACTCCTTCCATCCCGCAATTGTTTGCACACTTTTTTTTTTTGGGTTAATTGCAAATAAAATCACGACCTTTTCGCAAATTGCAATTTAATCTAAACTTTTGAATCGTTGCAAATAAAACCTCAATTTGAAATTTGTTAGCAATTCCAACTAAAAGTCCAATTTCGATCTTCCCAAACATAATGATTAATTATGCATTGTCATCCTAACCAACCTAAACATATTAATATGATTACTTATTTATTGTTAGGTAGGTGAAACATCATTTTCGGACCGTAAAAAATTGGTTGTTGGTTCAAATTGCAACCGAACATTAAATTGGAGTTTTGTTTGCAAAGATTCAAAAGTTTAGATTAAATTGCAATTTGCGAAAAAGTTGTGATTTTTTTTTTTTGCAATTAACCCTTTTCTTTTCATATGTCTCATAATTGTTTGCACACCAAAAATATAAAATAAAATTATAAATTCCGCTCTCACAATATTCACTAGAATTGTCATTACTCTTTGTCTTTTGAGTCCACACCACACTTAATTCAACCAAGTTCATATTATTAAAATTAAAATTATAAACACAATATTAATAATATCCTAATCAATTAATCAAGCATCTACTATTTTAATTCTCAACTCTAATTCTTCAAGTCGGTGTCGTTTCATTTGTTCTTCACTCTCATTCCAAATTTCTTACTTTCTCATTCTCGCTCTGATACCGTGTCTCCGCTCTATCCTCTTCATCGTTGCAACTGAAAACTTGGTAAGATGTGGCGCTTTGAAAATAGACTCCCGTCGGTGCTGGTTGCGACGGAAACACATACAACATATTTAGAGATAAACAAATAAAAAAAATCGAAAAATTGATCAGCAATTTGAAGTGAATAATATCAGATAACATCGGAGTAGTGATGAGCCCTGGCTTATGAATCCAACAAGTCGATTGACTCAAGCCCAAAATTTTCATGACTTCTTAGGAACCCAATTTTTTTTTTATATTAATAATATTATAATTTTGCAAAAATCAAATCTATGGATGTCCGACACATAAGAATATATCATCAAATGTCACAACGAAGCGAATTACATATTAATTAATACTTACAATTGATCAGTTATCTTCCATATTTATTGATTAATAAAGAAATAAAATAAATTTGAAATTGTAGTATATATTAACTTGACATATTATATACATGTAGTTCTTTGTATCAATATATTTTTATTATTAATTCCTCTAATTTTAATTTTTTTTAAATCTCCAATATCGTGTCTTTTAAATATATATCTGATGATATGAATAAATATTTTAATTCTAGTAAATAAGTAACCCTAAATAGAAATGATGAAATTTATAATTTTTTAGACGAAGGAAAGGGGAAAATTTTAATGAGGAAAAATTTGGAGGGGATAACTATGTTTTAAAAGCGGAAGCGGACATTGAACCGGACACCCTTAGCGCTTTTGGTCGGACCGGTCGGATCGGGGTCTGACCGTTAGTAAAGCGTTTAAGCCGGCATGACGTAATAATTATATAATATATAAATAAATAAATTTTAAAATAAATACATTAAATCTGAGCATATATCTTAGTAAGTTTCATTAATCTTAATTTCACGAACTCAAAATAAAATAAATACATTAAATAAAAATTAAACTAATAATTATTAATTAAAAATATAGAATAAACCCAAAACAGTTTTACTGAAACTAATTAAAGGTTTGTCTAATTAAAGGTGGTTCAAAGTTTTAGGATAGTGGAGAATTTTTTTTAAAAATATTTTAAATAGTTAAAAAAGAGGAATAAAAGTAAAATAATTGAAACCTAATTCTAAAATCAATTCAGGACTTCAGGTACGCCGTTCTTCTTCATCCCTCAACTTTCTGTTCATAGTTTTCTTCCTCAATTGTGGATCCGAAAATCAAATGTTTGGGAATATTATATCTCTCAAGCTTCTTCCTTCATCATCTACCCACCCTTGTTTTGCTTAATCCTCAATTGTGGATCTGCAAAATCAATTACATGGGAATTCCAAGCCACGCCACCAGAAGCCAGATCGGTATCGGACTCGAAGGACATGGATATTCTCTCATTTTAGGTAAGTCGTGAATCCACTCGCCGAGTCGCCCGGCTCAACCGATGGCCGGTCCAACCCGGTTTTCCCGGTTTTGGCCGGTTCTCGAGCGCTTCGGAGGATTGGCGGTCCAACGCCATTGAGCCGTACGTGATGCTATCCGAGCAGCGGTCGGACCGGCCGGTCCGATCCGCTTTTTAAAACACAGCTTAAGGATAATTGAAACTTATGAGATAAAAGGCGATGATTTTGCACAAGTAAATCAAGTGATGAACCTTGATGATCATGTAATTGAAAAGATGACGATAGACCTAATTTTAAAACTCGACTCATGCGTTATAATTGATAGGATTGGTCATGTCAAAGCAAATCAGATTTGTGCAAGCAAGTTGGGAACGATGACGGCTATAGCCTATATGCGGTGAATGACGACGGCTATAGACGACCAATGACGATCATGGTAGGGGGACAGCGACGGAGATAGGCGGAACAAGAAAGAGAAATGATAGATTAAAAAATTTGATAGACATCCAATTCTCGTCGATTTGATATCCAAGGCAAAAAATGAAAAAAAAAAACATAAATTTACAGGGGTAAGAATGTCCAATTTTTTTTAAACAAATGCTTGCCACTATATATATAATAGATTATAAATTAATTGTAATGGAAATTTATTGTAAGGGTAGTTCAGTAATTCATTATATATTCTTTTTTAAAATTTAATTAATTTATTCATGGTGAAAGTGTATTATCCTGGGCGAAGTTATACGATGTGTCAAATGTTAATTGGTTTACTGACATAAAAAAGGGCGAAATCCTTCCCAACCGTAGACCTGCCCTAGTTTCATTGGAAACTTGATCACTTTATCATTTTTTAAATATATTTACTAATGAAATATCTAATCCTATATATATATAAGCTCACATCTTGAAAAGCCCGATTTTAAGGACGGGCTTGGCCCTAAAAATATAGGCCCGAAAAGAATCGGGCTTTTTTGGCCCGGCCCAGTAGGCCCGGCGGGCCTATGGACTTGGGCCGGGCTTAGCCCGGTTTTCTGGGCTGGCCCGGTTTGGTTTTTTTTTTTTTTGAATAAAATTGAAAACCTATAGATAAGAAGAAAAAAAAAAGGAGCAGTAGGCGAGATTAGTGATTTGGCCAAGGTTGATAATAGTTGACACACCACATCCATCCCTATACTCACTATGGTCTTAATTTTCTCATCCCTATATATATGTATCATATTATTTATGATCATACCCTATTTTTTAAAATAAAATACATTATAATTTATTGGTTGAATTTTCATCCAGGGAAATGAACGAATTCTTATGAACAACCACAAATTGGTGGTACACATAACACACTTGTACAATTAAGGCAAATATGAATTGAGGGATAAGATTTTATTTAAGAGTATCACTACTCAAACCCCAAAATCCTATAAACTCGCCCCACTTATTAAACAAATCTCAATAAAATTTAAAAATTAACATCCATTACTAAACATACCCCATTTTATTCCTATAATATCTTTATCTTATCAAAATAAAAAATAACACTTTCCTATTAAATTGTTGAATTTTTATTATTGAATTATTGTTGAAATAAAAAATAACACTTTCCATTCTATTAGGATTTGTTGAATTATTATTCTTAAATTTTATTTAGGAATTTGAGTTTTATTTTAATTATTGAATTGTTGTTGACAAACTAAATAATATTTATAACTATATGAGTATAATTTGTATGCTAAATTATAAATTAATAAGGTAAATATATAAATCAAATATAATAATAATATTTAAAAAAAATAAAAAAGTTGGGCCGGTTTGGCCCGGTGGCCCGAGATGGGCCAGGACGGGCTTGGAAATTGGCGGCCCGGTAACAATCGGCCCGGCCCAGTAAAAACTAAAAGCCCAGTGGACCTGGGCCCGGCCGGCCCGGCCCGGCCGGCCCGGCCCGGCCGGCCCGGCCCATTTGACAGCTCTAGGGGGAGGTTACTTTAATTAATAGTTGAAAATATTTTCTAAAACGCTTCACAGTTATCTACATAAATGAAACATTTAATAATCATTCCAAAAAACTCCGAACTCCAAATATGTTATATAATATTCCATATATAAATATACTAAATATTTCACAAATTCTCCTATGAACAAGTTTCATAATATGAAATTAATAACATTAAATGTATTTATTAATATCATTACATATATTCACATATACTATTAGTCTTGTAAATTGATATCACAATGTAAATTGTTATGATATCAGTGAATGCATCTAAGGGTGTGTTTGATAGGGGTTATTATTTGTATAGGGTAGATTGATATAAAATAGTGTGTAGTATTAGTAGTACATGGAAATGTAATATGGAGCCTTAATATGGGTGTTTGATAGATTGTAAATAGAGGTCCATACAATTTTATATTGTGTTTGATAGAGTGTATTAACACCATATAAAACTGTAGAATTACAATTTTAACCTTGTTTTCCTTATATCATAAAATTGTTTGATAGGTTATAATAGAAAATTAGTTTAGTATAATTAGGGCATACATTCATCTATTGATCCAGCTAAATGTAAATATCAACTCTGCTAAATGGTGAATAAATATTAAAAAATTAGAATTATAAATTATATTCTTTTTAAAAAATAAATTCAATGGTTTTAGAAAAATTTATACAACAGAACCACCATATATCATGGCCAACTAAAGATTTTTTTTTTTTTTTGAGATAAACATCCTTTATAATGTAATATTTTATGCTTGTATATTTGACTGATGAGCATCTAACTTACACTATGCTCTCCACAATTTCACAAAAGGAAAAGAAAAACAAATATGACAATTGTAAATTCTTCATACACAAACGGATTGTATCCTTCATAACATTCAATTTGTTAATCAATTAATGTCATGATTTTGTAAATTTCATTTATTAACTCCACTGTGTTAGCTATTTCTATCCGCTGGTACTCATCTCCCTGAAACAGACAATACTCTTTCTCTTATTTAATGGCGGAAATTAATTTTCTTCTTCATTCCATCTTTAATTAATTTTTTCTCCAAATTCAACATCTGAAAAGACACAACAGATATGATTCTAAAATCCGAAAATATATAAAAAAAATTGAAACTGGGCGATGGCTTGCAGGTGTCGTCGACGATATGTGTTTTTGAAGATCTGGAAATAGGCCGCCGAAGAGGACTGTGCTAGCAGATCCGTAAATCACGCCGACAAGCTTTGACCGGATTCAATCCCTGGGACTTCTTTAACTCCCGCGAGTTCGTGCACCAACAGCGACAAATTCGAGAGCCGATTTGTGGAGTTTGGAGACCGCAAGAGGGGTATGTGTATTTCGACCGAGAGAAAGAAAGAGCGGCATGCGTTTTGGCTAGGGCAATTGGGAATTGGGGTTCGTGAAATTAAAGCATGAGTTGTTATACGGGGGAAAGCCCTTACTTAATTTGTAAAAGGAAATGCAAAAGCCCGTTAAAATCCCATAAAACTATAAAGGGCCAACTTTATTTTAACGGGCCTTATATAGGGTATCAAACACCCATATAAGACCATAATACTTCTATATACTGCCCTTATATAGGGTTATTATAGCCTATCAAACAGGCCCTAATGATATTAGTTTCATACTATGAACAAGTTACATATAAAATCTAATAAATTTGAGTAGAATTTCAATTTAATATTTCACACACAAGAATTAACCCCCCTCCCAATTTTTTTTTTTATAAGCAATCATCGTTATTATTAAATTTGTCCTCCTAAAATCAGAAGATAAAACTTAAGTTTTCATTATTTGGACAAGAATAAAAAATATGAACCTTATTACCTAAAGTTGTTTGTAATTATTTACGTTAAAGAGAGAAAATACTAAGCGCGTGTAACCTTTCACAAATAAGAGAATCATAAGACACTTTTGAAATTGGAGTAATAATGTTTGTTATGTGAAGCCTTCTATTTGTTTTAATAAATTAAAAGAGTACTTTTAGATCTGGCCACTAGGTTCCTTACACTTTAGTGAGTGACCCAATTGATTTCCTTTGGAAACAAATTAAGAGAGTTATAAGGTGGCTTGGAGATTTCTTGGAGTATTTGGGGGCTTAGTGAACTAACTTTTAACTACTAACAACTAACATTCACCGATAAAAATAAAAGTACTTTTAGTATTTTAAAAAGAATTTAGGGGTATATATGGTACTTTAGAAGAAAAAAGTGGTTTAAACTGTATCGGAATCATTTTGGTTTTTTGTCATTGTTTCAAAAGGTTATGTCCACCCTACCCTGTTGTGATGTGCACAGATGGGCATTGGGGTGTTGTACAACACATTAAAGCATGGAGTACAACACTTCAATGCCCAACTGTGCACTGCACAATAAGATAGGGTAGAATGTTTCATTCTGAACCATTGATTTTGATTTGGAAAAATTGATATGTAATTGAGTGAGTCTCCTGAGAATTTATACATATTATAAAATTGATATCATTCATGACCAAAATATGCATACATTGATACACATAGACTTATTATGTAATTTCAACTTATAAGCCTAATAGTATCAGTAAATGCATGTATTAATATTATTAAATATATATATAATAGTATAAAGTTCATACTATGAAACTTGTTTATAGGAGATTTGTGTAAAATCAATTTGCAATCTATATTATGATCATTTTATCTATTTGCTACATTTACATTTTTTTTCTTCAAATTACAACATATATTATAAAACATTATTTGATTGCAACCTATGCAAAATGATATTTATCCTATATTTTATGTCATGTTATGTTTATCAATTTGCAATTTGTACTATAATTTTTTTATAAATTTGCAAATATAATTTTATTTATCAATTTGCAATTTATATTATGAATTGTAATCAGATAATTTATATAATATATATTATAATTTGATAAAAAAAATTGTGTAGTGATATTAACTCCTCTTTAAAAAAAATATATAAATTGACTGTTAGAACTTTCGGTTGTTTGTCAACAATGTCCAATCTCAATCATTGATCTTAACTTGTCATTCCTGAAAGTTTTATTTAAGCTCGTTCATACTCCCTCATACCATACTTGTTTATTACTTTATTGTTTGCACAAATTTAGAAAAAAATTTGTTAATTACTCTCTTCGTCTCATACTTGTTTGCTACATTGTCAAAAAAACATTTCACATACTTGTTTGCTACATCCATTTTTTGCAAACACAAAAAAAAAAAAAAAAAAAAAAAAAAACTTTTTAATATTATATTCTCCATACACTAATAACCAAAAACATCTACTTTATCACTTTAAATACTAATAAACAATTATTTTCTTAAAATCCGCGCAAACAATAACCTAGCAAACGAATTTGGGACGGAGGGAGTAATATTTAAAGTAATAAATTAGATGTTTTTAGTTAGAAGTGTATGAAAAATATAATATTTTAAGTACTATTTTTTTTTTTTTTTTTGTAAAAAATGAATGTAACAAATAAGTATGTGACGATCTTTTTGACAATATAGCAAGCTAGTATAGGACGGAGTGAGTAGTATATTTTTAAATAGTATTAGTTCTTTTATTAACAAAAATTAAAAGTACAGAGGACAAATAGTTCATTATACATCCAATCTCAATCGTTGACCCTATAAAGTTTTCTCCCCGTCCCATGATTACCTTCACACTTATTTTATTTGGACGTCCTACTATTATTTTTTCATACACCAAAAAAAGGTAATAATGTTATGTGTATATGTTGAAAAGTGTAGATAAAGTTTATTATTTCCATTTTAGGCAACATGACTATTTTTCGTGGACAACCAAATAAGGCAACCAGAACTATATTTCATGGACGGAGGGAGTATAAAATTGAGAGTTTATTAGTTTTTTTTATTGAAGAGGGTTTAGTTAATTGGTAAGAGTAGTTTTAGTGTGCACTTGAGTGCATGATATGCACTTGGATTTAGGAAAAAAATCTCAAGCAGAAATCAACAATATCCCAAGAAGTAATCAATAATACTCCAAGAAGACATCATCAATACCCCAAGAAGTTATCAATAATACCCCAATAGTAAAAAATACATAGTTCGGTGTGTTTGTGTGTATTTTGAAAAAATCAAAATTGAAGTTAAAATTGAGCTTAAAATCCAAGTGCATGCTATGCACTTGGATACACCCTAAAATTTGACAATCGGTAAAGAGTATATTTAAAAATGTAGAGCAATGAAATATAAATAAATAATATTTTGAAGTGATTAATTTTAGAGAATAAAATTGTTTTTTTTTTTTTCTTAGGTTAAGTTGACAAAAAAAAAAATTGTGACAGAAGATTTAGTATTTTTAAATAAAAAGGAAAAATGAAAGAAATAATGAATAGAGGTAAGGTGCCAGATCAGCAAGCAATTCAGCCGTTTCCACCACACGTATGCATCAACTGCCATATCTCTCTTTATCACTTCCACAAAATTACTTGTTCATGGCCACCATTTTTAATCCAATAATCCTCACATCGCCAAATCAATTCTTATTATTTCCATGATATTAAAGCCGTTGTCTAAACTTAAATTTGAGACACTCAGAAATAATGGCTCGTACTCTAGCTTTCACTACCATTCTCTGGACCTCTAAACCTGATCACACCAATAAACCCCGCTTCTCTCTCCTATTCCCCCCACAATTCCATTTCTCAAGTAATTTTCTGAAACCCTTCTTCTATTTCTCTTTCGATAACTAGATTTTTTTAATTGTTTTTTTGGAGGTTTTTAATGTAATGTAACTGTAATTTCTGGAATGACCCTGAACTGATATACTTTTTGCTTTTTAAAGAATTGAGTAAATTAGTATTTTTTTTTTCTGTTCTTTCTTTCTTTTTCCCATAATAAAAGTTGAGTCTTTATGTTAGACTTCTGTAAATTGGCTGCCTATGTGAATTGGAGTAAATTAGGAAAAGGGACGGAATTTTGCTAAATACGCCCACGTTATGCTGGTACATATGCTTAAATTTGTTGTACATATGGGTGCGAAATTTGGGACTTTGGTATTTCTAGAGTGTGTGATAGTGATTGCCATATTTATTATTTACTATAATATAGTTGGATTTTAAGTAATCAGCGGTTTGCACACTAAAATATCAGCGAATGAAATTAGATTTCCTTGTAATGTTTGTCATAATTTAGTTCTTAGGTTCAAGAATTCATCTCCATCGTATAGATGTTTGTCAAATGTGTTTGAACCTTCAAAGATTAGAGATTACTAGTTGAGAGATCTTTAACTCGCATACATAAGAGATGCAATTATGAGTTACATAGCTCTTTCCTCGTCGAAATTTGGAGACCCTTGTATGTGTATTCTAACACACTTATCAAAGTTGTTATAGGTTTCGTAAATGGTAGATAGATATAGATATAGATATAGATATTTCCTTGCAGCATTGCTATTTTGAATCTCCGATTTTGGTAAGGCATAAGAAATGGAAAAATGCAAGTACCATAAAATAAAGCGCCAAATCTTTGTTACTTTAGCGTTAAACGAATCTTGTAAATCAATAAATGCAATCATGATTTGTTTCTTGGCAAAATTTGTCTTGTTTGTAGGGAAGATTTTTGCTGGAAAGTCTTCATATGGTTCTCACTTCCCATCGATCATGGATTCTACGTCTAAGAAGGTTGACTAACCATTTTACATAGTAATTCTCACTACAAACTGGTATTTAAGTATCTGATGCATTCAAATTTTACTGATACATCAAAATTTTTTATTGCAGTTTGTGAGTTTTTATGGCTAAATTATTAGAAAAATTTATTGAAAAGTTATGTGTTTTTTCAGGAACTTATATGTGCAAAGGAGAAACATTACAACTTTAGACTGTTGCCAGATGCTTATAAAATGTGTAGCTCATCGGAAAAATTAACGTTTTTGCATAAGTCAAGGAAGAAATATGGAGTACAAAATGCTCCATCACTTAATTATCTGAAGCTTTTAATGATGTGTGGATTTTTCACCGTTCAATCTACTCATCAAGCACTTGCGGGTTCAGATATTGTTACCAGCCTACCATCTCTTTCGTTCTTGGGAGATACGAGCGATATAAGCACAGGTTTTGCTTCAGTTAGGAAATTCTCCCTGCAACTTCTACTGTACACATGCATTTCTAGATTGTTCTTTTTGGAATCTTTGTTTGATTAAGCATTGAATTCTCCTGCTTGGATTAGTCTTCTAGAATATTGACTTCATGAATGCTATCCTTACTTGCAGGCATTCTTGCTGATATTTTTCTCAGAACTTGGCGATAAAACCTTCTTTATTGCGGTAAGACAGTAGTAGTGAGCAGTTTGACGGGACACTTACACATTATCCAGATGTTTCCTATTTTTTTTTTTTTTTTTTGGCAAAAACCCTCTATGGACTATGGACCAGTTGTACTGGTGCAATTTTTTACTCAATTTTGACCAACATTTGATTCATTCATAAAAAACCTTAAATATGTAATGAGAAGTATTAATTCATATGAAGAAAAATATTAGTCCACACAAAGAAAAGAATTAGTTTGTAGGCTAATTCGGTAGTAGTATTTTTTCAACATACAATTAATTGTTTTCATCATATGACCTGATACTTTTCGACTGCTTTTTCTATGATTCGCCGAAAAAATATATAAACAGCTTGTTTGAAGTTTTGTAGTCAAAATTGCACTGCGGTGCATCTAGTGCGCCAAAGTGGTACTCTTTTTTTAATGAACTCTGCATTAAACCATTATCTTGTAAATAAAGTCATAAGGTCGAGTACCTTTACTGCTTGATTAGAAGTTTGCTAACTCTTCTGTTCTTTTTCCATTCCCCAAGTAAACAGGTAAATGATTTAGAAAATTGTTATTAGGTCAAGGGCTTACTGAAGTATGTTACATGATCCTTGGTTGCTAATATATTTTATATCTATTCTGCAGTAAGATGCACATTGGCTAATTTCATGTTCTGAGCAGGCACTTCTAGCAGCTCGGAACTCTGCTGTCGTTACTTTCATAGGGACTTTCGGTGCGCTCGCGTAAGTTCTTAAATTTGAATTTTCGGTTGAAAATTTGATGCTTATTGTGAAAAAATTGAATAATCATGAGCTTTAAATTTTACATGTATGTTTATGACTTGTAATATTTAAAAGAATTATCATGGAAAATCCCTAAGACAAAAAAGCACAAACAAGATTCGGTAAATAACTTGCCTTGCATCATCAGCAGAAAGTACATTATTGTAGTTGTCCTGAAACGAGGGCATTATTTATTTCATCAACTTTTGAATATTGTCTTGCAGGGTAATGACAGTTATTTCAGTTGTTCTTGGCCGAACATTTCACTACGTGGATGATCTCCTTCCATTCAGGTTTGCCTTGTTAGTAAAATTTGTGTCTGAGAATCTGGAATTCCATAACACATAATTGTCGACTTTGAACATTCAAACAAATCTTGCTAAGCAGCTGGGGACTTATCATTATTACAATGTCTCAACATTTTGCTTAGTAGATTGAGGACAAAACTGATTTAATTAAAAAATCGACTTTTCCTTATCATCAGGTTGGGAGATGCTGATTTGCCTCTTGATGATCTTGCTGCAGTTTGCCTACTTGTAAGAAGTCGTCGTTTTTAACTAACAAGCCCAGTCGTCGACATGTTCCTACTCACTAACTCGGTACTTTAATCGATATCAGGTATATTTTGGTGTTACATCCTTGGTTGATGCCTCCTCTGGTGATGGCCTTAAAGCAGAAGAAGAACAAAAGGAGGTATAAAGCCTTCCTCGATCCGTATTCAGTGTTGCATGAGATAGAACTTAGGAATGTTTGGTTGAATGTGCAGGCAGAGATTGCAGTTTCGGAAGTTTGGGGATCTGGTGCAGGTATCCTATCTGCTGCAAACACCGTCTTCAGCACGTTTTTGTTGGTTTTTGTTGCTGAATGGGGTGACAAATCTTTCTTCTCCACAATAGGTATTTTAAGCAGTCTAATTTTTAAGTTAATGCAGCTTGTGTTATCCATCCTGGTACAACATTGCTAATAATGTAGTATTACTACTCTATTTGGTCAGCCCTTGCTGCAGCCTCGTCGCCTCTTGGAGTCATTGCGGGAGCACTCGCGGGTCATGGAGCTGCAACATTGGTATATTCAGCCTCCATTTTCTAATTCAGACGTTACAAATAATCGATGTGGATATTTCCTTCACAATCTTATCTGCAGATTGCTGTTCTGGGGGGCTCTTTCCTGGGAACATACCTCTCTGAGAAGGTATCTTAACTTTAATCAACCCAAACAAACATAAGGTTTACGAAATATCAACGCTCAACAAATCGTCCAAATTTCTTGAAATCTTTTTTCTACTTATAAATGTTGGGAATTTTAGGGATTTGTGTAGACGAAGATGAATAGGTGGACACAGACTTTAAAACGGTAAGTCGAGGCAAGAGTTGGACTCTTTCTCCGTAAGACGATATTGCCCCGTACTTCGGTGCAATACGGTATCAAAGGCAATCGTCCCCGAGATACAACGACTTTTGGAACTCTCGATCGCTGCACTACGAAACGAAAGTTATCGGCGAACGGACTCGGGTATCCGGAACTTTCTTTGACTCGACTCTAATGCAAAACTTAGAATGCTAGGATGCTTTGAATGCAGAAGGCTTGTTTGTTTTCTTGATGGATTGGAAATGCATTGTGGGGGGTGTATTTATAGGTATTGAAGAGGTGTGGTGTCCTTATCACTAAGGGGTGTGACTTTTGGGGCTTTCCATCCAAGCCCTTGGATTCGAATTTGAACCCAACGGACGCGTCCGTATGGGCCCGGGCGGCCATTCTGGCGCTGACCCGCACGCGTGGTCCGACCCGATATTCTTCGACCCCCGCGCGCGCCCCAGGTTCGAAACCCACGGGACGCGCCCCTCCGCGAAACGGTGGGTTCGCCCACGGCCGCCGACCCGCTCCATCTGATCGCGGGTTCGAAACCCGCGGATCGCACCTTCTCGCACCGAGCCTTGGTTCGAACTGTATGCCATCCATGAGCCATGTTCGGTCTGAATTGCCTCGAGAAATTCAAGGCTCCTCAGCTCCTCGCGATGATGCGTACGTGCGGAGTACGCCTCTAAAGCGCCCAATGCGACTAAGTGCGACGTGCGCGTGCCCGAGCCCGAGCGGGTGCGGGTGTGAGTCTAGGTCTTTGGGTTAGCCCTTCGGGCTAACCTTAGTCACCACCACTTTTAGACTTAGTTAAGATTATAAATCTATCACTCAAATCTACCTATATGGAAGGTCTATGTCTTCCAATTTTCCAATGTGGGACAAGGAATTCCTTTTTCCTTCTTCCCATTTTTCTCTTCAATTTAGGAATTTCAATGATAAATTCTCATCTTTATGTATTAATATTTCATTCGCCCGAAATTGGTTTTGAGCAAATTAATACACCAAATTCATCTACTCCGAACGTAGATTATGAATTTGTCATTTATTTCCATTGTTCGTAGATGGAACATCAAATTAAAATTGGTCAAACTTAGGTCAAAACACTCAAATTGAAAACCAATTTCCAACAATCCTCCACATGAATGATATTAATGCATGTGACCACCTAAGAAAGTTCTGACGAACCGCTGCTGCATCAGGATAGGTAGCTTCAGGCTTTGAACCTTCCCTAGTGAGATGCCATCGGATTTACTCGCTACTCAGTGAACGCGATGTCTTGAACTGGTCGGCTTTTTGTGTAAACCAAGACAATGACATTCACACAACAACAGTTCTAATACCTTTTTGGTTCTCAAGTTGTTGTCCATTTCGGCCCTGGACCTTATCTTGGATTCATAAGCGTGTACTGAAAAACCTTCAGTCAGAAGCGGCCACACTTCAACGCTTATATAGGTGATCTCCTATCAAGAGTAACCTGCAATACTCCACCCTTGGGATATAGGAATCATTAAAAGCCGTTAGGCTTAACCTTACCACACGTCAGCAGGTTTTTCTGCACCTAAAGGCTTTCAAAGGTACAGATTTGCACTTGAACGGATTCGAGAATGGGCTTTGTAAAATGTCTTTCAAGTGCATACTTGAGTGCTTCATAACTTAGTTGTCTCGTTGAACCAAGTTCTTGGGATCCTCCAGTCAGCATGGACGAGTTTCCGCTATGAACACCCTTTAATGTGTGGGTTTTAGCCCCATTCCCCTTACCGCACTGTACATTTGATCTATGTTAATGTCTTTTGTTAGCGGATCCACAATGTTTTCTTTTGACTTCACATAGTCAATGGAGATTACTCCACTTGAGATCAAATGTCTAACGGTATTATGTCTCCTTCGTATGTGACGAGACTTACCGTTGTACATGTGACTTTGTGCCCTCCCAATAGCCGACTTGCTATCGCAGTGTATCATCACAGGAGGCACAGGTTTTGTCCAACAGGGAATATCCTCTAAGAAATTTCGAAGCCATTCTGCTTCTTCACCAGCCTTATCCAATGCAAAAAACTCCGATTCCATTGTTGAACGAGCTATGCATGTTTGCTTAGAGGATTTCCAAGACATTGCTCTTCCACCGATAGTAAACACATAACCACTGGTGGATTTGGAGTCCTTTGTATCAGATATCCAATTTGCATCTGTGTACCCTTCCAACACAGCTGGATATCTCGTATACAAGATTCCATGACTTGTGGTATGTTTTAAATACCTCATAACTCTCATAAGAGCTTTCCAATGATCCTCGTTAGGATTGCTTGTGAATCTACTAAGCTTACTGACCGAGTACGCTATATCAGGGCGTGTACAATTCGTTAAGTACATCAAGCTTCCGATAATTCTCGCATACTTCAGTTGAGATACTGGGTCCCCTCTATTTTTGGCTAAGTGTAGACTTAAATCTACCGGAGTGTTAGCCGGGGAAACGTCAAACGCATTGAATTTCTTAAGCACATTCTCAATATAGTGAGCTTGTGTTAAGACAATTCCATTGGGTGTCCTAGAGATCTTCATCCCTAGTATGACGTCGGCTAGACCCATATCCTTCATGTCGAAATTTCTTTTCAACATGTTCTTAGTATTCACGATCAAGTCATGATTACTCCCCATAATGAGCATGTCATCCACGTATAGACAAACTATCACGAATTCTTCCGGTGTACCCTTAATGTACACACATTTGTCACACTCATTTGTTTTGAAACCATTTGATAGCATTACAGCATCAAATTTCTCGTGCCACATAAGAGTGCTTGTTTGAGTCCATACAATGACTTAACAAGTTTGCACACCTTCTTCTCTTGGCCAGGCACGACAAACCCTTCAGGTTGTTCCATGTAGATCTCATCATCTAACTCCCCATTTAGGAATGTCGTCTTTACGTCCATCTGGTGTATTTCAAGGTCATGCAATGCAACAATAGCAATCAACACTCTAATGGACGTAATTCTTGTGACAGGAGAGTAAGTGTCGAAGAAATCGTATCCTTCTCTCTGTCTGAACCCCTTTGCTACTAAACGAGCCTTATATTTCTCAACTGATCCATCAGCCTTATACTTCCTTTTTAGGATCCATTTGCATCCCAAAGGCTTACAATCCGGTGGAAGATCTACTAATTCCCATGTGTGGTTGTGCATGATGGACTCAATTTCGCTGTTTATAGCCTCTTTCCAGAGGGGAGCGTCTGGACTGGACAATGCCTCTTGAATTGTCCGGGGTTCGTTCTCCATCATGTATGACAGAAAATCTGGCCCAAAGGACTTTTGCATCTTGGCTCCTCATCAACCTTAGGATCTTTGTCAACTTCAGGTGAACCATTTGCAGTTTCATAAGTTCTCTTATGCGAACTGTTTTCTTCCCTTTCTTTCTTAGGGAATATGTTCTCAAAGAACACTGCATTTCTTGACTCAATAGTATTCCCACGTTCATCTCAGGAACGTCCGATTTGTGCACCAGAAATCGATATGCACTACTATTATGTGCATATCCAATGAAGACGCAATCAATTGTTTTGGGTCGTATTCTCACTTGTTTAGGCTCAGGTATTTTAACCTTAGCTAGGCACCCCCACACTTTGAGGTAATTGTAGGAAGACTTTCTACCATTCCACAACTCATACGGAGTCTTGTCCCTCCTTTTGTGTGGCAACTTATTGAGAATGTGGTTTGCAAACAGTACAGCTTCCCCCCACATATTCTGGGGTAAGCCTGAACTAATCAACATAGCATTCATCATCTCTTTCAGAGTTCTATTCTTGCGTTCCGCAACGCCATTCGACTGAGGTGAGTATGGAGCAGTAGTTTGATGAATGATGCCATTTTGAGAACAAAATTCTTCAAACGGAGCAACATATTCCCCACCTCTATCGTTTCGAATCATCTTGATTCTTGCGCTAAGTTGATTTTCAACCTCATTCTTATAAGTTTTGAATGCCTCAATGGCTTCATCTTTGCTCTTCAAAAGATACACATAACAGTATCTAGTGCAATCATCGATAAACGTTATGAAGTAGTTATTTCCACCTCTAGTTTGCACAAACTTCAAATCACATATGTCGGTATGGATGAGTTCTAGAGGAGTACTACTTCTATCCACTGAATGGAATGCTGCTTTGGCCATTTTTGCCTCCACACAGATCTCACACTTTTGTGAATCGAATTCCATTTCAGGGAGCAAATTTAAATTCACCAATTGTCTAATTGCATTTAAATTTGCATGTCCTAATCTACCATGCCATAAATTAGAACACTCAAGCAAGTAATTAACGTTACTTCCATTAATAACTTTGCGCTTAATTTCACGCTTTACAGTTAGTACATTCATTTTAAAGAGGCCCTTATCAAGGTACCCTTTTCCAATAAATTGACCACATTTGGTCAGTACAAATTTATCGGCCTCAAATACTAACTTAAATCCGGCTTTGTTCAACAACGAGCCGGAGACTAAATTCTTGCGAATGTCTGGGACATGCAGCACATCCATGAGAGTTAGTTCTTTCCCCGAGGTCATCTTCAGCACCACTCTTCCAAGTCCGACCACGTTCGACGTCGCAGAGTTACCCATGAAGAGCTTCCTCCCATTGATCGGTTGATAGGTAGAGAACAGTTCCTTGTCTGAACAAATGTGACGGGTAGCTCCAGTATCGACCCACCACTCCCTCGGGTTATCCACCAGGTTTGCCTCGAACACGACGGCAGACAGATCAAGTTCAGACATTTCTTTGCTTAAGGAACTGTCTTCGGCAAGGTTGGCCTGATTCTGATTTTGACTCTGATCGGCCTTCTTTGGCTTTCGACATTCTTTCGACTTGTGTCCGGGTTTATCACAGTTGTAACAGTTGCCCTTGAACTTCTTGTTCGGAGGTTTCTGTTCCTTGCCAGCACGTTTTCTTTTTTTGCTTTTCCCGGACTCGGCCAAGTTCACACGCGCCTCTCCATTCTTCTTGTCGCTCTTGACTTCGGATTTCCGATTATCTTCCTCGATCCTTAGTCTCACGATCAAGTCCTCAAGCCCCATCTCCTTGCGTTTGTGCTTGAGGTAGTTCTTGAAATCCTTCCAAAGAGGCGGTAGCTTCTCTATCAAGGCAGCTACTTGAAAGGATTCTGAAAGTTGCATATCTTCGGCATGAATCTCGTGAAGAATCAACTGCAACTCTCGAACTTGCTCCATGACTGTCTTTGAGTCAGTCATCTTGAAGTCGAGGAACCGTCCGACAATGAATTTCTTCATTCCGGCATCCTCCGTTTTATACTTCTTTTCCAGAGACCCCCACAATTCTTTGGCGGTCTTGTAGGTGGCATAGACACTATACATCGAGTCGTCTAGCCCATTCAGTATGTAGTTTCGACACAGGAAATCACTATGATTCCATGCGTCAAGAGCATTCAACCTTTCTTGGTCGTTGCTCCTCTCCTCAACCGTAGGAGGATCTTCCCTCAGGAACCGAGCGAGGTTGAGGGTAGTAAGATAAAACAGCATCTTCGACTGCCATCTCTTGAAGTCCATACCGACAAATTTAGCCGGTTTTTCAGAGTGGGCAGCAGGAAGATGAGGAGTTGCTGAAGGAGTTGAAGAAGACATCTTCGAATACACAGAAAATATCGTCTTACGCTGTTGGGAATTTTAGGGATTTGTGTAGACGAAGATGAACAGGTGGACACAGACTTTAAAACGGTAAGTCGAGGCAAGAGTTGGACTCTTTCTCCGTAAGACGATATTGCCCCGTACTTCGGTGCAATACGGTATCAAAGGCAATCGTCCCCAAGATACAACGACTTTTGGAACTCTCGATCGCTGCACTACGAAACGAAAGTTATCGGCGAACGGACTCGGGTATCCGGAACTTTTTTTGACTCGACTCTAATGCAAAACTTAGAATGCTAGGATGCTTTGAATGCAGAAGGCTTGTTTGTTTTCGGGATGGATTGGAAATGCATTGTGGGGGGTGTATTTATAGGTATTGAAGAGATGTGGTGTCCTTATCACTAAAGGGTGTGACTTTTGGGGCTTTCCATCCAAGCCCTTGGATTCGAATTTGAACCCAATGGACGCGTCCGTACGGGCCCGGGCGGCCATTCTGGCGCCGACCCGCACGCGTGGTCCGACCCAATATAAATCTATCACTCAAGTCTACCTATATGGAAGGTCTATGTCTTCCAATTTTCCAATGTGGGACAAGAAATTCTTTTTTCCTTCTTCCCATTTTCCTCTTCAATTTAGGAATTTCAATGATAAATTCTCATCTTTATGTATTAATATCTCATTCACCCGAAATTGGTTTTGAGCAAATTAATACACCAAATTCATCTACTCCGAACGTAGATTATGAATTTGCCATTTATTTCCATTGTTCATAAATGGAACATCAAATTAAAATTGGTCAAACTTAGGTCAAAACACCCAAATTAAAAACCAATTTCCAACAATAAATTCAATAATATCCTTATGTGTAGCTTATATATATATATATATATATATATATATATCAAATGAATTTGTTTCATTTTTGTCATTCAACAGACTATTGCGTACATTGGGGGCACACTCTTCCTCGTCTTTGCTGCAGTTACGCTATTTGAGATTGTTAGCTAGGATCGAACGAACGAACAAGATTCTTTCTTCATTGCAAAGAGGTATGAAGAGCCATTAACTCCATATTATTTATTGTATATCAATTAGGTTTCCTGTTCTTCACTCTCTTCCTAGAATAATGTAAATTCAAAAGGCGTGTTTGGAAAGGGGGGCCATGTTTAACATTTTATGGCAATGTTCATAACACTTTAATGCTTTACAGATGAGTTAGTTAGGGGCCATGTTCAACATTTTATGGCATATGTTTTCTACATTTTAATGATTTACACGCTTATCTTCTCTGATTTTGCATCTTTTGTTATAATTTGGTCCTTCGTCTCAACTTTTTTAGTATATTCGGTTTGCACACTTGGAAATAATCCATTTTCCATGTAAAAGAATAGTTCGTTGATTGCCAGAAAATTGGTATATCATCATCATTAAAAGTAATTTCATTTCATGTAAAACAATTTTATTGTATAACTAATAGTTTTATCTATGCTACCCACCAGGACATTGTCCTTCAGTGCATTAGTGTGTTGTACTGTGTAACATATCAAAATATGTGGTACAACACATTAAAGCACTTAGGAATACTGTCAGCTGGGTGCTATCATTTTATAAGGGGTCGTTTGATTTATGGGATAAAATTAGATTAGTTAGGATTGGATTAGAAGGACTATCGGAAAATGGATAGACTAGAACTAGAAAATATGGACTAGAACCAAAAAAAATTTATCGAATTGTACACGAGATAGTTGTTCTAGTTTATCCAGGGTCATAGTCCTGTGCAATCCTTCAAACCAAATGGCCCTGATACTACAATGAATATTTTTTTAATGAAGTCTATAATTAATTATCACTTTGTAACATAGCGTAAGGCTCTCCATGATGCTGGGCTCGTTTCCAGGTATCTGAATCCATCAAATTACAAACAAAATACAGGTTTTCTTGACGGCACAATTAATTGGTTATCATAGGCCAATAAATTAACACTTTTCTCTTAATTATATCAGATAAACTACAATCATCAAATCCCAAACAAAAACACACGTTTTCTTAAATGTGGAAATTTAATGGCAAAAATTTACCTGAGACACAAATTAACACCCTCAAAGTATTAATGCGTTAATACCAAATTTAAACTTTATACCACCGTGTGATGCCTACAAAAAATGCACAAATTCAATTCGTTGTCAACTTATCAAGTTATCATAGACCAATAACACTATTTTCTTATTCGTACCATATAACTCGATCCATCAAATTCCAAATAATGCCAGGCCGCTCTTTTTTGGAGGTCAACGAGTCGATTGACTCGGAGCCCGACAATTTTACAATTTTTTAGGGGCTCAAAATTATTTTTATATAATATATATAAAATTTCATAAAATTAATACATATCAAGCAAATGTCCTAGTGGCCAAAGATTTAGCTTGTCTATCTAGTGGTCATAAGTTCAAACCTTGATGGGTACTAGTTAAATTTTAATTTACTCCTAATGGACCCCTTAATTAATGCTAATTCTTCCTGGCCATCTCAAGCAGCCATTAATTTCTCCTAATCACAATTCAAAATACAAATTTTATCCCTCCTAAATTTATTAACTAGCATTAGTGGGAGGCACAACCTAGAAAGAACCCAGAAAAAAAAAAAAAAAAGGAAAACTCCAAATTTCAAAACCCTATCAGGTAATTTAGGGTACTTAACATTTTGTTAAATTTTAATTTACTCCTAATGAGCCCCTTAATTAATGTTAATTCTTCCTTCCCATCTCCAGCCGCCATTAATTCCTCCTAATCACAATTCACAATACAAATTTTATTCCTCCTAAATTTATTAACTAGCATCATTGGGAGGCACAAACTAGAAAGAATAAAAAAAAAAGGAAAATTCCAAATTTCAAAATCCTATCAAGTAATTTAGGGTACTTAACTTTTTGTTAAAGTTTAATTTACTGCTAATGGGCCCCTTAATTAATGTTAATTCTTCCTGCCCATCTCCAGCCGGCATTAATTCCTCCTAATCACAATTCACAATACAAATTTTATTCCTCCTAAATTTATTAACTAGCATCAGTGGGAGACACAAACTAGAAAGAATCAAAAAAAGGAAAATTCCAAATTTCAAAACCCTATCAGGTAATTTAGGGTACTTAACTTTTTGTTAAAGTTAATTTACTCCTAATGGGCCCCTTAATTAATGCTAATTATTCCTGCCCATCTTCAGCCACCATTAATTACTCCTAATCATAATTCACAATACAAATTTTATTCCTCCTAAATTTATTAACTAGCATCAGTGGGAGACACAAACTAGAAAGAATCCAAAAAAGAAAAAAAAAAAAAAAAGGAAAACTCCAAATTTCAAAACCCTATCAGGTAATTTATATTTAGTAGATTATAATTTATCTTCTTCTTTTACTAGTATACTTGTATGATAAAAAAAATTATATTAAAATACTTAGTGATTAATAAGTAATAACGATTTTGTAATTTAAATTTGATATATTTACCTATGTATGTGTAAAAATATTATTATTGATGATTAATAGTAATTAGTTATTTAAGATTTGTTTCTTTGATTTTTAATTATTTATTTAGTATCATGTCGCCTAAGTGTATGTCTAGAAATCAAAAGAGGAAAAAAAAAGGCAAGGATAGATTATCTAATTCAAAGTCAAACAGGTGATATTGGTAAATATTTTAGTTCTAATAAACAAGGTGTCGAAGAAAAAAACAATGAAGTTGAGGATCTATTGGATGAAGGAAGAGGTGAAAAGTTGGAAGAAGAAAAATATTCATCATATTAATTTAAACATTAATTTTTTTTTTATTATTGTACAATATTTAATTTCATGTCATTTAAAATTTTATATTGTATATAAGTTATTATAATTGAGGGATTCAATTTTAAAATTGACTCAAGCTCCACAATTTCTAGGATCAGCCCTGAATAATGCATGCATTTTTTAAATCAATCTTATAACTAAACCGAATCAACCAAGGGGCAAATTAACACATTTTAAAGCAGACATAATTACTATTTCTACTTTATTTCCTCCACCAAACACTAATAAATCCATGTCCATCGATGAAAAATTTGATATGAGCAAAATGTTGTATCCAATCACTATCTTTGCTTCCATCTTTGGCTGTCTGTACCAAAAACAGGACAAAATCTCCACAAAATCTACCAAGAAACGCCAAAGCCAATCCAAGGGCTGAGATCCCAAGCATTGGCGAATCCTGACCGTGGAATGTCACGCGATAACTCACTCACCCATCATAAATGCACGAGATAATGAGATATGTAGAGAAAATCTTGCAAATGATTGTGTTATCATGGAAATTATAGGGAGGGAGGGAGAGTAGGTATTTGTTCCGGTACAGCAGGCGTGCACATGAACAGAGGATTTGGTACGTCCGATCGTCTTCTGTGGGACCCTTTTCCACTCTGCGATCCCCAACTATTATGTAAAAATAGTTTTGTTTGCCTTATTTCCCAAAAATTGTCTTGTTGTCTAAAATAAAAATAATAAATTTTATCTGCACTTTTCAACATACAAATATAATATTTTTAAAATAATTTATTTTGTACTTGATGTGATATTATATTCTTATTTTTTACATATTATATCAATTTTTTAATAGCTATGTAAAAAGTACCATGACCAAATTTTTTGAACGGAAGGAGTATTAATTATTGTAAACTTCTCAATTTAAGACCAACATAATACTACTAGAAATTAATAAGCCGTCTAATTGCATAGTATTTTTCCTTTCAATAATACTCCCTCCATCCCGGGTTTTATTTCATAGGTGACTTTGCACAATATTTAAGAAAAAGTGGAGTGTGTGAGTGTAAAATAAAATAATAAAATAACACAAATTGTTATATGAAATATTCATATTTAGAAAACGGGTTTTTCACTTCCTCTCCACCACAGCCTGTTGTAGCCATTTTATATCACAGGTCGGCACTGACCTGAGACAGGCCGGATGTAACAAAACAACGCGTCCTCGACGGAGCCAATCTGGCCGGACGGTGTCCGACCTCCACGGGTTCCGACCCCGTTTTCCGACCTCAAAAATGAGGTCGGAAGCAAGCCAAAAACACTTCTCTACCTCGGCTAAGATACAAGGCAAATGGATCGGGGCCAGACCGGTCCGGTCTCGGCCAGGTTAAGCCAATAGAGGTCGCGACAGCGCGACCAATGTGCGAGAGGGCTTCCCGACCTCAAGACGCCCCAGGAGGCCGGCCTTCGACCTCGAAACATCTCCGACCTGTGGGAAAGGAGAAGAGCACGTGATAGAATCTGACGAGATCTTCCCGTAAAAAGTAAAGAGTCGCCTCCGTACTCAGCGCCAGAAAGAATATTCCACCCAAATGAGGAAAATTCTCAGAGAATCGTCCTTTTGTGGACACGCGTCAACATGTCAGTGGTCGGCCTCCTGCAAATTGTGGCACACAGACGCCCGCGCGTCCTCAGAGGCTGGGGGCATTAAATGCCTCTGTCCCCTTAGAGGACGGAAATGACATTTGTACCTCTGTAGGGAGAAAACTATAAATAGTCTCATATTTGTAACAATAAAGGGGATCCAACACATTCTATCAAAAAGCAATATAATTTGCATTTAAGTCCAGGGATTTAATAACCCCTGGCAATTCTGGGTGTTCTTATTTTCAGTTCATCTTCATTAATTTTCTTCACCACAATCATTCATTCAACATTTATGATTTCAATCATTTGATGTTTTTGTTAAAGCTCACCTAAATAGCCATTAATTCCCAGCCTCATTTATTTGGCAAACAATATTTGGCACTAGAAGGAGGGTATCAACCCATCAAAACTCATTTTCTATGTCTCTTCGAAGAACACTCACTGTTTTTCAAAGCTCCCTATCTTCAAATCTTCAAGTTACCAACCTCTTCCTACCAAAGCAATGACAAACCAGAAGTCATCTCAGGCCCAAAAAGCCATCGGGGCTCCGGCCACACCACGTGTTGGTCCCAAAAATATCCAGCGGAAAGCGTTTTTAAGTTTATTTTTAAGAAAACCCTTTAAAGAATGTACTAAAAGAAAATGCAGAAAACTAAATTGCAGAAAAGTAAATGACACCGGATTTATAGTGGTTCGGACCAACTTGTCCTACGTCCACTCTCCCTTTCTCCAAAGGGGACTTTCTCTCACTCCAACCAACGTACTCACGAACCACTGGAATTTGGAAGTACCAGCTCCTTCGTACAACTGCTTACAACAACCTTATCTAACAAGATGAACAGGTTGAGTAATAATCCAACTAGACTCCTAATAGAGTGTATATAAACTAGAAAGGACAAAGGTGAGTGATTGGAAGAGTTCGTATGTTCTTGTTGTGCTTTCGCGCGACTCTTGTCTAATGAACTAATCCAAGCACTCCTATTTATAGTTGTAGAATAAACTAGCCGTTGGAAACTAGTAATTCAAACAACCATAATTGGAGGGATATAATCAATCAAAGATTGATTATATGATTGATTAGTTGACTTCAATCAAGCAATCAATCAATCAGATCCTCCATCAGTTGACTATCCAGATTGCTTTCTTCTCCATCAATGATCTCAAAAATCTCCTTGTCTCCAGATTACTAAGATGCTTCTGGAAGGTGAACTAATCCGTCTCTCGTCTGGTCTGGTCTGGGGTCTTCTGGTCCTCATCTGGGAGAGGTCTTCTGGGGAGTCCTCTGGTGAAGTCCTCTGGTGGGGTCTTCTAGTGACTCCTCTGGCAGACTCCTCTGGTCCAAGCTCATCTGGTCAGACTCCTCTGGACCTCATCTGCTCTGGCGACACTTCTGCTCTGGTGACTCCTCTGCTCTGGACATCTCATCTGGTCACCTCATCTGGTCACCTTCTCTGGTCACCTTCTCTGGTACCTTCTCTGGTACCTTCTCTGGTCACCTTCTCTGGTCTGCACAGATTTCTTCCCCCTTAACCAAAGACCTATTCTAGACCAAGACTAATCTGTAGCTGACTAACAGGTTCAGCTAGTCCTATTACAAGTTCTTGTTTTAACATCTTCAAAACATCTAATCTATATCCTAACAATTTCCCCCTTTTTGATGATGTTAAAACTGGAAGAACTTTAAATAAAACAAGACAAGAAAATATTGAAATAACAAATAGAGATTCTAGCAGGCTGGGTCAACTGATCTTCCCCCTCAAAGTATGCTCAGCTGATATTGGGGCAAAACATCAGCTGGTCTTCTTGTGTATCTGCAAGCAATCAACTTTTTGGTACCCTACTGGGTCCAGGGGGGTTAGCACAACATTTAGGAAGCCACAAGAATAGATCATCCCTTTTTTAATCAGGTGATCTTATCTTTCTTCCATACATATCAACAAAAACACACTGAACATAAGAAGCTTCGACATGGTTATTTCTTCTAGAGGCTCTTCTTCTCTTATGAGCTTGTCCAGTAGAAGGAATAACTTGTCTTAGAGCAACAGACTTGAAATTCTTTTGATAAGGATAAGTTTTACTAGAACCATCAAAGGTTCCAGGTGGTCTGGCAGGTGACTTGAAAGTCCTCTGCAGGTGAGTAGGAGTCATCTGGTTCTGCCTCTTTTGAGAAGATCCAGACTTTCTTCTACTCTGCTGGCCTGGCTGAGGTCTTTTATTCTGGGTATAGCCCTTCTTAAAATTCCTCCTCTGCCTTTTGGGTTTTTGAGTTTTAGGACTCATCTGCCCATTAGGCTGAGTTGCCTGGTCAGCTGGCCTTTTACCCTTATCAATAAAATTACTAGTTTGTTCTTCTTTCTGAACATGTGAGGATTCAGGTTTGGAATAACCAAGGCCTGTTTTATCATGCTCTCTTTGAGATGAGGCAGCTATATGTGACACAACATTGTTTGCTATAGTCAGCTGCTCCAGTCTCAGCTTGAGCTTGTCCTCACTATCTTTTACAATTTTGTTTTGATGGAAGAGTTCATCGAACTTAGCTTTCAGCAGAGTATGTTCATTATCTTTCTCAATATTTTCAGCAAGCAACTTTTCTATTAGCTTAGTTTGTTCATCACATCTGGTTTTCAAGTCAGTGGACTCTTCTACCAGAGTTTGAACTTGTTCAGCTGGTAGATCAGTTGGGTTGCTAAAACATTGTGAAAGCTTCTGATTTTCTGCTTTCAACTTTGTGTTCTCTTCTTCCAACTTTTGACAAAGTTGTATCGAAATTTGGAGATCTAATAGCATTTTCTGCATATCAGACTCCTCTGATTGTTCAGAAAGCGAAGAATAAGAAGAAGAAGAGGGAGTTCGATTGCATACCTCGTCTGTCATAAGACAAACCTCTTCGTCTGGTCCAAAATTAGATGATGAACCAGAAGTGGATACCTCTTCTTCCTCATCTGCTAAGCTTCTTTTGGAGTACCTCTTGGTGTCTCTTCTACTGCATCTCTTTGAGCCCATTTCTGCAAAATTTGTTAGCACAACAAATATTTGGGTTTTTCAAAAAAATATGGATCTGCCCTGGTGACCACCAAAATAATTTCAAAACAGTGGTCTGAAGGACACACTGCTCTGATACCACTTGTTGGTCCCAAAAATATCCAGCGGAAAGCGTTTTTAAGTTTATTTTTAAGAAAACCCTTTAAAGAATGTACTAAAAGAAAATGCAGAAAACTAAATTGCAGAAAAGTAAATGACACCGGATTTATAGTGGTTCGGACCAACTTGTCCTACGTCCACTCTCCCTTTCTCCAAAGGGGACTTTCTCTCACTCCAACCAACGTACTCACGAACCACTGGAATTTGGAAGTACCAGCTCCTTCGTACAACTGCTTACAACAACCTTATCTAACAAGATGAACAGGTTGAGTAATAATCCAACTAGACTCCTAATAGAGTGTATATAAACTAGAAAGGACAAAGGTGAGTGATTGGAAGAGTTCGTATGTTCTTGTTGTGCTTTCGCGCGACTCTTGTCTAATGAACTAATCCAAGCACTCCTATTTATAGTTGTAGAATAAACTAGCCGTTGGAAACTAGTAATTCAAACAACCATAATTGGAGGGATATAATCAATCAAAGATTGATTATATGATTGATTAGTTGACTTCAATCAAGCAATCAATCAATCAGATCCTCCATCAGTTGACTATCCAGATTGCTTTCTTCTCCATCAATGATCTCAAAAATCTCCTTGTCTCCAGATTACTAAGATGCTTCTGGAAGGTGAACTAATCCGTCTCTCGTCTGGTCTGGTCTGGGGTCTTCTGGTCCTCATCTGGGAGAGGTCTTCTGGGGAGTCCTCTGGTGAAGTCCTCTGGTGGGGTCTTCTAGTGACTCCTCTGGCAGACTCCTCTGGTCCAAGCTCATCTGGTCAGACTCCTCTGGACCTCATCTGCTCTGGCGACACTTCTGCTCTGGTGACTCCTCTGCTCTGGACATCTCATCTGGTCACCTCTCATCTGGTCACCTCATCTGGTCACCTTCTCTGGTCACCTTCTCTGGTACCTTCTCTGGTCACCTTGTCTGGTCTGCACAGATTTCTTCCCCCTTAACCAAAGACCTATTCTAGACCAAGACTAATCTGTAGCTGACTAACAGGTTCAGCTAGTCCTATTACAAGTTCTTGTTTTAACATCTTCAAAACATCTAATCTATATCCTAACACCACGGGATCCCGCTACTCGGGCCTCGGGGGAACTGACCCCCATTCGCCACGGGAAGGTCACTCATGTGGCCTCCCCAATCCGCTTTCTCGAGGAACCCCTCCCTTCCCAGGGTCGGAACTTCCTTACTCCTGACCAAGTCGGGTCAGGAAGACGCCGCCAGGCGGATGAGGCAAGGGGGTGCCGAAGCACCTCATCTGCCTCCAAGAGGAGAGCCCATGACCGCGCTCTCAAGGGAAAGGCGAAAGCCTTGGAACAGCAAGGCGAAAGCCAGTGACGAGCAGACTCCATCTCCGCTCGGTCACGTGGCTCCGCGCACCCGGTTTTCGACCGCTTGGGCACGACGGACCCATCCTGGTATCCTAGTCACCTTCCCAGTTACGATACGGGGTATGGGGACACCGAGTCCATCTCCAACAAATGGGCGGCCGAGGTCAGCTTGGCCCTGGCCAACTCATCCAGGCACAAGCTAAGCTTCGCCCAAAGTGGCCTACTGGGGCGCGGGGTCCCCCGAGCAGCTGTTTTTTATCGAATCGGCCCCTTGGTCGACGCTAACGACTGAATGGTCGAAACCCCGAGCCCGGAACTCGCCAAGATGCAAAAGCAGCTTGACGAGATGAAGGCACTACTAGAAGCGTAAGGCCAACCTAAGCCTCGGCCGGTCGCCAACGAGCCTCTTGCTGCAGATATTGAGCTCGCCCCGATTCAGCTGAAAATCGTCCCTCCGCCGACCCCTCTCTACGAGGGAAAGACGGACCTGGAAATTCATCAGAGTAAATTCCGGATCTACATGACCGGGCGCGGTGCAACCCACGCCACGAAATGCAGGTTTTTCCCTCTCACCTTGGGTGATCTCGCTCACAGATGGTACGTGTCTCTCCCGGCTCGGTCGATCGACTCTTTCGCCACTTTGAGCGCACAATTCACGTCCTATTTTGCGGCCAAGATCGCCCGACCGAAGAACAGGCACCAACTAATGCGGATCCGCCAGGAGAAGGACGAATCCGACGAGGATTATGTGGCCAGGGTCGACAAGGTCATGCTGACCGGCGAGCCAGTAAGCGGCCAGCTGGCCTTACACGCCACTCTAGGGGGTTTCCATTGCCGGTCTCCAATGTTCAAACACCTCACAAAAGAATTCTCAAAGACCTACGCCGAGTTCCGCGCCCGGGCCGGCGATTACCTGGCTCGGAGGAAACTACTGGCGCTCAGGCTTAGGGAATTCGAGCCAGCACCGATGGAGACAGAAGCCACGGCTCAGGCCTCCCCCAAGAGTGGCCCCAGAGCAAGAAAGGTGGCCAAACCGCCCGGCAACTTCAAGTCCTTTGAGGACGTTGAAGTACACCTTACTCTGGCCATGAGGCAGTCCCATGCGCATATCTTCAATGCGATCCAACATAGGGACGTGCTTCCCCGTCCAAGGCCCTTTTCTGGGGATCGGTCGCGGCTGGACCCCAAAAAGTTCTGCGCCTATCACGACTCAATCGGCCATAATACGAGCCAGTGTCGTGATCTCCTCAAACAGCTTTGGAAGCTGTTTGACGAAGGGCGTTTGAACGACCTTCTACAAAGGCCAACCAGCCGTTAAGAGAACCAGCAGCAACATCCCCCTCGTAGAAACGAGGAAGGAGGTCGGCCCCTCAGGCCGGTCGCAGCTTTAGAGGAAGACGGCGATGAAGATGACCTCCCACCAATGAACCCCGGCGGACAGGTCAATATGATCCAAGCCGGTGGGGGAAATTTGGGCGGCCTCACCCCCGTCCCAACGCTATCCAACCGAAAATGCAAAACTGAGGTTCGGGTTGTGACCAACGTCAACCTGGTCACCCCTCCAGAGCCAAAAATTCACAAAGATTTGGAGATAACTTTCTCCAATCGGGACCAGATCGGGGTTTTATACCCCAAGGGTGACGCGTTAATGATTATGATTAGGCGTGAAATTATCATGATTCGTCACTCGAAATGCCCTAGTTTTGGTTGATTTTGTTGAGTATTTAGAGTCATTTGCGTATCATTTTCATAAACTAATGAATTTGTCTCTTTGATGCTCATAGATGAATAGAGGGCGAAAAGAGGAGTTCGTAGGACTTTGAATCGACTCAAACGGATGCCAGGATGAGAAGATATCGAAGAAATAAGAAAAGTGCTAGTTCGGGGGAGCAAAAGTATCATTGGAGTGCACAAGCTAGAGGAGCTCGAGCAAAAGCGCTCGAGTGGTCGTGCATAGCGCACGAGAGAAAGCAAGTCGTGCACCCCTGCACGAGTGCTCGTGCAGTGCGCTCGAGCAAGGCGTGTGGTCGTGCACTAGTGCACGAGCTCTTGTGGTCGTGCAGTTTTTCAGCTCTGGACAATTTGAGGTGCTCGAGTGGGATGTGTTCGTGCACTAGTGCACGAGCAGTGCACGAGCAAGCGCGTTTTTTGGCCCATGAGATCCCGACTCGACCCGATGCTTATATATACCTCCCCGAACACGTTTTGAGAGGATTATTCACGGATTATCAGATATCAAATCACTTTTAGACTTAGTTTTGGAGAGAAAGGAGAGGAGCAAGTTTACTTTACGTTTTTTAGGTTTTCTTACGAACTCACGCCACGATTTTACTTTTTAGTTTTGTTTCTTCATATCTTTGTTCTTGAACACGTTGAGACTCATTTTATTGATTTAATTTAAGTTATTCCTTTATTTCTTGAAACCCTAGTTTATGATTGATCTTTTCATCGTTATAATTATCATGTTCATGTTCGTTACTTATTCAATTGTTCTTGTTTACGTAAAATCCATGTCTAGCTAAAACCCTTGTATGCTTGGGGTAGGATGAACTCGTAGAAGTAGGATGTGGGTATGTAATTAGGGTAACTCGTGACGTTAGGTTTTAATTCTCTTAATTAATGAATTCTTAAAATTAATCTTAACTTTACTTTTGAATTTCGTTCGAAAAGTGTTAGAGAGAGGACGACCGTATCACTCCTTAACAACGAGTAGACTTAACTAGAGGGTTTAGAAAGGGTTAATTCATCTGCCAGTTTAGCGAAGGAGGACGACCGCATCACCTTAGTTAAATTAGGGTCTCATTAATTAAGCACAATTTATTAACTTGTTAGTGGATTAGTGAAGTCGAGTGTTAGGGTAAAGTATTAGGGTTTAGAATCTTGAGCTTTCATCTTGCATTCTTTTACTTAGGTTATTTCTTGCACGTCACGGTTATTTTGATTATGTACCTGCTCCGTTAGTATACGTAGGGATTCCTATCCTGAGCATCACCATCTCTTATTAGAAAACACAGCTTAAATCCTTAGTTTAATTTTTGTTTAGCATTCGTAGAATAGTTTAGTTTATTTTAATTAATTTCTTCTCAAAAATCCAAAAATATTTCACTCATATTAACTACGACGCGTAGATCTTCAGGGATCTATTTGCATACACACTTTCCCTTGGGTTCGATAATACTTGGTCCCTATACTTGCCCATACTACAGTGAACCCGTACTCTTGCGGGGAAGCTACTAGTAGAAAGCTAGTATTTTTTATTCAAGTTAATGGCGTCGTTGCCGGGGATGGCGTTGTATGTCTTTTGAATAGGACTTGTAGATAGCTTAGTAGTTAGTAGTGAGTGCTTTATTTTCTGTTTTATTTTTATTTTTATTCATTCGGCAGTTGTGTTTTGATCCTTCTGCTAGTGTGTCAGGTATATAAAAATATGCTCATAAGGCAATACGAGCGAAGAGAGAATACCGTTGGACCCTGAGACGATAGCTAGAAGGAACCGAGCTTTCTTGAGGAGAATGAACACTGCCGGAGGAGGGAAAGAACCAATGGACCTCAGTAATGAGTTGGATGATGCAGCTAATGAGTTTAATCAGACAGTAGACCGGGTTGACGGTATTGGAGGAAGTGGTAGTCAGAACCAAGATCCGTCAGGGGAAAGCCAAAGCCAAAACCCGGGGATAGAGAATCAAAATAGTCCAGCTCATAAGATTGTTCACAACCCTCAGAACAACCCTGCTTACCCATATCCTAACTTACCGCAAAACAGCTTACCTTATCTACCTTACCCATACCCACCTTATCCTTATCCACCATACCCGTACCCTCCACCTCCAGTTTACAATCAACCACCAGCTTATCAACCACCACCACCCCAACAAGTACCCGTACCAGCTGCTAATCCTCAGCCCGTTCCTCAAAATGCAGATCAGAATATGGCTATTCGAGGAAGGTTCGCGGCACAACCGCAGAGGTATTATGATGGAGTGGCATTACCTCCGGTTGAGGCAAACAACTTCTCAATTTCCCCTGGAATTTTAAAGCTGCTTACAGAGAACCAGTTCAAGGGGGTGATCGGGAAGGAGATGTTGGGAAAATAGGGTGCCCGGAATCTATTCGGGATGAAATTTAAATACAATTATTACTAGCATGAATTAATCCTAATTAATTCAAATAATAATTCCAACAACCAATTTAACATCATACATGTTGAATTAATTCACATATAATCTATGGCGGAATTAACAAGAAAATATGTGACCTACGTACCTCTTGTAGAACTTGGCCTTTGAATAAACGGGACAATCACGATCACGCTTTATCAACCCAAAAGCCTTCTCAAGTATTTCCCTTTCGCCTTACTCGATCACCGGTGGGAGATGCTTTCAAGTAATTTAAATAACTAAGGAAAAAGAAAAATATAGTTGCTGATTTTTTTTTCAACACTGCGAAACTGTAAACTGGAGATGAAATAATCATCCCCTACTTATAGGAGAGAGAATTTCGAAATTTGCATATATTTTAGGGGAGAGAAAATCTTTTTCTTGGCTTCCAAGAAATCTTGAATATATCTCATATATTCTTTTCTCCATAATAAAATATTCCACAAAAATCTCACTCTCCTATTTAATCATGTAATTTTCGAAAATAATAGGCCAAGAATCTAAGATTTGGATCTTCTTGAATATATGAGATAATCTTGTATTCCAAGAATACTTATCTTCCATAATATCTTTCCAAGAAAATCAACAAAATCTCTTCTTTCCTAATATTACAATTTTCGAAAATTATAGAAAAAATCAGCACTATTATTTTCTTTTTATTTTAATCACCTTATCATTATTGGGCTACTTAATGGGCTACTTGAGGGGCCTTTAAGGAGAATTAAGATTGGACCTCCTAATGGACTTCTGAATTTCAATATTGAGCCCCAATATAATTCAGCCCATTAATATTAATTATTACCACTAATAAATTAATATTGCACTATCCATCTTAATCCATATTACGATAATATGGGCTCCCGGTTATTATTTCCCGCGTTTAAGATTATCAAGTCCATTAATTAATTAAGCTTCTGAATAGCTCTAAATTAATTAACATCTTTCACCTTGGAGTAAAGACAGCTCAACATTATTATTCGTACCGAAGAAACTAATTCTTCACTTGCAAGATTTGGTACAATAAAACTTCTGAGCCCACCAAGGGGACTAATCACACGAGCCGTACTCGCACGCGTTTCTCCGTATTAAATCTTAGCAACCGTCGTATGATTAATATTACTGCCCAAGACACAAAGTTCGAAGTCGCAATGATTCTCACCCAACATGAATCAAAGCAGTAACTATTAAGCACACACGGTCCTATTTAAGTGACGGAGATTAAGAAATCAACAACCACTGAGGTCTAATTCTTCACCTTTCAGAACAGAAGAATTTCTCCTCGCTGTAGGACCTCTTCAACACATACTAAATGTGCTAGTGCAATCTCTTAGTCAAGACAGACCTATCTGAGCCTTACACATCGACCTTTCACGGCGGATTGTTCAATTCCACCTAGGTCGTGAAAATGTACGTTTAGTTACAAGTAAACTGTTAATGTTGTCTTCCGTGATCGGGTATCACCACATTAACTACAATGTAACATGTACTATACATTGAACGGTTTGCAATAGAAATTCAACATTCAATCATAACTAAAGCAAATGTGATAAAAGAATTATTCTCATAAAACGAGTGTTTGATACACGAGTTATACAAAGTAAAAGCATACTTTCACGTATAACTCCAACAATCTCCCACTTATACTTAAAGTCTGCTTTTAGTATACATCACGCATGTCTTAGTGTAGTAGCTCTACGTGACATCTCATGTCAACCTACACTAACCTAATAATTCCTCCCACTTATACTTAAAGCAGATTGGCAATAGTCTTGACTCCCATTCCATCCACATGTCTCTCGAATGTACTCAGAGGCAGACCCTTTGTGAATGGATATACAGACCCTTTGTGAATGGATATACTAGGTTGTCCTCCGACATTTACCTTTGCCACCTCTTTATCTCCTCTCTTAACGATTTCTCGTATAAGATGGTGTTTTCTTTCAATGTGTTTGCTGGCCTTGTGGGCTCTCGGTTCCCTTGAATTTGTAACTGCTCCGACATTGTCACAAAAGACAGTTATCTTGTCGGGCAAATTCGGAACAACGTCCAAGTCCACTAAGAAGTACTTGAGCCAAACCGCTTCTTTCGCTACTTCACAAGCAACTACTTATTCGGCTTCCATGGTCGAATCTGCGATGCATTTCTGCAAATCCCTTCTCCATGTCATGGCTCCTTCTCCCATGCAAAACACACTACCCGAGGTAGGTATTTTGGAGTCTATGTCTGATTGGAAATTTGAGTCCGTGTATCCCATGGGAATTAGATTGTCTGATCGTTAAATCAACATTCCATACCAAGTTCTTTTCAGAAACTAAAGAACGCATTTAATTGCAATCTAATGTGCTTTCCCGGGGTTACTTTGATATCTTGCCATCATGCCCACGACAAAGCAGATATCCGGTCTCGTACACAACATTGCATACATAAGACTTCCTACGTCCGAAACGTACGGAACGTCTTTCATGTCATTTATCTCCACTTGCGTCTTAGGGCATATTTCTTTAGATAGATGGATTCCGTGCCTAAAAGGTACAAAACCTTTCTTGGAATCTTGCATGCTGAAATGCTTCAAAACAGTGGCTTTGTATGAAACTTGCGATAAACCCAACATCCTCCTCTTGCGATCTCGAGTGAACTTGATCCCAAGGATGTGACCGGCTTTCCCTAAGTCCTTCATATCAAACTGGTTTGACAGTCATACCCTTACGTCTGACAACACCTTTACATTATTTCCAATGAGCAGAATATCGTCTACGTATAATACTAAGAATACCACCGCAGTTCCGTCACATCTTTTATACACACAACTTTCGAACTTGTTTTGATCACAAACCCATAAGACTTAATAACTTGATCAAAACACTGGTTCCAAGTACGCGATGCTTGCTTAAGTCCATAAATGGATCTCTTAAGCTTGCATACGAGGTGCTCTTAGCCTTTTTCAACGAAACCTTTGGGTTGTTGCATATAGATCCCATCAAGACTTCCGTTAAGGAAAACTGTCTTGACATCCATTTGCCAGATCTCGTAATCTAAGTGCGCAGCGATCGACAAGAGAATACGGATGGACTTAAGCATAGCTACAGGCCACAGACCACAAGCCTTGCTTTGAAGGTCTCTACCCTTCCGTCCGGTCCTCTTTTCCTCTTGTACACCCACTTGCATCCAATGGGCTCTACCCTACTAGGTGGATCAACCAACTCCCACACTTGATTATAATCCATCGAACCCACCTCGGTTTCCATTGCGGTTTGCCACGCCTCCGCGTCTTTGTCTTGGATTGCCTCATCGTACGTTCATGGGTCTGATTCATCGCCGAGAATCAAATCCGAAGATTCTCCAATTCCCATGAATCTCTCGGGTTGCCTTGCAATCCTCCCACTACGACGGGGTTCCGGTTGTGAAGGTGTGACGTGTGGTATATCATCTTGTATACTTGGTATAGGAGTTTGCCCTCTTAACTCGTCTAAGGTAATCTCACTTCTGGGCTTTCTTTTGTTCATATAGTCTTCCTCCAAGAATTTAAAGTGCGAACTAATCACGGTCTTTTAATCCTTGAGACTATAGAACATACACCCTTTCGTTCCCATGGGATATCCTATAAACAACCTTAATTCCGAACGTGGATCCAATTTACCGGCTTCCTCGTCTAGCACGTATGCCGGATAACCCCAAATCCGCAAGTGTCTTAGACTGGGCTTGCGGCCGGTCCACAATTCCATTGGGGTTTTAGGAACCGATTTGGATGGCACCAAGTTTAGAATGTAAGTCGTTGTTTCCAAGGCGTTACCCCAAAACGACTTGGGTAAATCCGAATAACTCATCATGGATCTGACTATTTCTAAAAGAGTCTGGCTCCTTCGTTCCGCCACACCGTTCTATTGAGGGGTTCCCGGTGCGGTCAACAGGGATACAATCCCTTCGTCTGATAGCTAGTTCAAGAATTCATCGCTAAGGTATTCGCCTCTACGATCAAATTGTAGAAACTTGATACTTCTTTCCCTATGCATCATAAGGTAGATGTATCCATATCTCGAGTAATCATTGAAAAAGACAATTTACTCATACCCCTTCTTGCTATGATCGTCATTGAACTACACATATCGGTATGAACGAGTCCTAACACTTACGTGGTTCTATTCCCCTTGGCTCCAAATGCCCTCTTGGTCATTTTACCCTCTAAACAGGATTCACAAGTTGGAAACGGTTCGACTTGGAATGATTCCAAGGATCCGTCTTTCACCAATCTCTTTATCCGCTTTAGATTAATATGACCTAGTCTAAGATGTCGTAGAAGTGTTTCGTTCATCTCCGAAGAACGCTTTCTTTTATTGCTCGAAATAATCGATGTGTTATTAGATTCAATTTTGTAAGTGGTGTGCCCAAAAAAATGGTATAAAGATCATCCATTGAAGTTCCGGAACAGATAAACTCATCGTTTCAAGAAATAATAACATCCTTATTAAAAGAAACTGAGTATCTATTCAAACAGTTTAGAAATTGAAGGTTGAGTTCTTTCTAAACTAGGAACATGAAGAACGTCTCTCAAGACCATAACTCTATCTTCAAAAGATATGCGCACTTCTCCCACTGCTTCAGCTGCCACTCTCATAGCATTGCCCGATGTGATGGGGATCTCACTTCCGTTAAGTCGTTGGGTTAGCTTGAACCCATGAAAAAAAATGTGATCAGTAGCTCTCGTATCCACTATCCACGAATAGACAGCATACGCCACTTCACAAGTTTCGACGACTAAGGTGTATGAATTACCTAACTTTCCTAGCCTCTTAGGCTTGGAACAGGAAGACCTCCATTGTCCTCTCTCACCGCAACTAAAACACTTCCCCTTCGATGCTAGCCTTTGCATTTGCCTTTCGCAACAATTGGATTTGCTTGGATCCGGCCTTTGGTTCTCTTCCTCTTTTTCCCTCCCTTGGGACCAAAAGAGGTAGACGGACCATTAGCCACCAAGCACTAGACTGGTGCTCCATTTTCACCTCCATCGAAACTAAAGCTAGCAAGAGCTCGGGCAAACGATTTGTCCGTTCATTCATCTGACAGTTCAGACGAAACTTCTCAAAGCTTCTCGGTAGAGAATGGTATATGAAATCAATCAAAATCCGCACCATGTACTTCCAACTTGTTAAGGTATGCCATTATCTTGAGAACGTGCTCCCTCACGGGCGTTCCCTCCACCATTTCCAACTTGACCGAGTCATGTCTGGTGAACTGATTAGTCGTGGGTTTGATGTGAAGACATCTCTTCAAGGTGTTCCATGATTTCAACAGCGGATACAATGTCTCCATGAACGCGCCTCAAATCCTCAGACAGAGATGTCAAGATGATGCACTTCATGTGTTCATTGTCACGCTTCCAATCATAAACTGCCTCTTCCCATTGCTTGACTTATCATTAGGCTTGCCGGGTATATTAACATAAATAACCCAATTGTGTTTTCGTGCAGTAAGGACAAATTAAAAAAAAATATTTCCAATCGATATAAATCACTCCAAAAAGTTTATCAACTTTAAGTATATTAAACAGTGGATTAAAAGGTTGCGACATGATGAAATGAGAATAAAACATACATTCATATCAATATCTAGAAAAATATGAAATTATCACATAATTCGATCACATCAATTATATTGAAACCTTAAAACAATATAATCATGCATCAGCCAACATCTCGAAACAATTTAAATGCGCCACAAGGGGTGGTCTATACATTTAAATACATTCAAGCGGATCACAAACTTAAAAGTTACAAATCCTTAATTCAAAATTAATAGTTGGCTCCCACTTTGACCACATAGAAATTGACAGGGACTCCGAGGGGAGTAAGTTAATATCAATTTCCTATGCCTAAGTAATAACCATAATTAAATACAGGATTATTATTTCGCTTTGAGCAAGTCACTCGTGGTGAGGGTCAATACCGCCACTAGTAATAATCCACAATCATCCTTTCGGAATTTATTCATGCGAAATCCGTTCTTTTGGCTGATCCGAGAGGGAAATGTATTCCAAGAGAACTTCACAAATAAATAAATTATGGAGGTCAAAATAATCCAACTTTAATATCCGGAATAAAATTGCGATTATAAAAACATACTTAGTAATTTTCGAAAGTAAGGTTTTTCTTGGACAATTAAATTCATGCAAACACATATTAACAAATAATAATAGGTGCACGAAATAAAAAATCCATCAAAAACAAAATTAAACACATTGGAGCACTCAAATCCAATTGTCACGGTTTAATTTCTTCACGTCTTGATGCGAAAAAATTGTCCTTGTTGCTTTCCGACGTTCGTCTCGACGTGCTCCCACTCGAACAACAACACTTCATCAAAAACAACATCGTTTGGGGTTCGGGACAACGTTCAAAATCACACGGAAAAAAAAACACGAACTGGAAAAATTCCACGGCCCGAGATACGGCGCGCGTCGGCCCACGAAGTGGGCCCGCGCGCCTCCCGGCCCAAAAAGCGCCAAAATACTGCCCGAAGCGCGCCGAGGCGCTGCACGGAGGCGCGCCGAGGCGCCGCCCGGAGCGCCCCGAGGCGCTGCAGCCCGCGTGCGCGCGGCGCCGTGCTCCCGTTGCGCACGGCGTGCGCCGTACACCCCCATGCGCCGTTTTTTCGCCGTTCGTCCTCGTTTTCTTCACCCCTTGCATGATTTTACGTCCATAAACGCGCCACGCTTGTATGCGTCGTCCGGGTACGCCGTTTTTAATTCTTCGTTCTTCGTCACGATCCGGTTACAATTTATTTTTACAAAAAAATAAATACTAGATCTAGACTAGTCTATTACAATGATCAAATCAAAATAAAAACAACTAATCTACTCGTGGATTTTCTCACGAGAAAAATGAATTTGAACGAATCGAATTAAAAAACAATTAATTCACACGCATGAAATTAACAACATTAAAACCATGACAATTGGATACCTGCAAAAAAGATCTAACAATTCTACTATCCAATTTCAATTTAATGTTTAACAATTTAAATTCCAATTTAAAATTCAGAGCCCGAAACCGTGGCTTTGATACCAGTTGTTGGGAAAATAGGGTGCCCGGAATCTATTCGGGATGAAATTTAAATACGAATTTAAATACAATTATTACTAGCATGAATTAATCCTAATTAATTCAAATAATAATTCCAACAACCAATTTAACATCATGCATGTTGAATTAATTCACATATAATCTATGGCGGAATTAACAAGAAAATATGTGACCTACGTACCTCTTGTAGAACTTGGCCTTTGAATAAACGGGACAATCACGATCACGCTTTATCAACCCAAAAGCCTTCTCAAGTATTTCCCTTTCGCCTTACTCGATCACCGGTGGGAGATGCTTTCAAGTAATTTAAATAACTAAGGAAAAAGAAAAATATAGTTGCTGATTTTTTTTTCAACACTGCGAAACTGTAAACTGGAGATGAAATAATCATCCCCTACTTATAGGAGAGAGAATTTCAAAATTTGCATATATTTTAGGGGAGAGAAAATCTTTTTCTTGGCTTCCAATAAATCTTGAATATATCTCATATATTCTTTTCTCCATAATAAAATATTCCACAAAAATCTCACTCTCCTATTTAATCATGTAATTTTCGAAAATAATAGGCCAAGAATCTAAGATTTGGATCTTCTTGAATATATGAGATAATCTTGTATTCCAAGAATACTTATCTTCCATAATATCTTTTCAAGAAAATCAACAAAATCCCTTCTTTCCTAATATTATAATTTTCGAAAATTATAGAAAAAATTAGCACTATTTTTTTCTTTTTATTTTAATCACCTTATCATTATTGGGCTACTTGAGGGGCCTTTAAGGAGAATTAAGATTGTACCTCCTAATGGACTTCTGAATTTCAATATTGAGCCCCAATATAATTCAGCCCATTAATATTAATTATTACCACTAATAAATTAATATTGCACTATCCATCTTAATCCATATTACGATAATATGGGCTCCCGGTTATTATTTCCCGCGTTTAAGATTATCAAGTCCATTAATTAATTAAGCTTCTGAATAGCTCTAAATTAATTAACATCTTTCACCTTGGAGTAAAGACAGCTCAACATTATTATTCGTACCGAAGAAACTAATTCTTCACTTGCAAGATTTGGTACAATAAAACTTCTGAGCCCACCAAGGGGACTAATCACACGAGCCGTACTCGCACGCGTTTCTCCGTATTAAATCTTAGCAACCGTCGTATGATTAATATTACTACCCAAGACACAAAGTTCGAAGTCGCAATGATTCTCACTCAACATGAATCAAAGCAGTAACTATTAAGCACACACGGTCCTATTTAAGTGACGGAGATTAAGAAATCAACAACCACTGAGGTCTAATTCTTCACCTTTCAGAACAGAAGATTTTCTCCTCGCTGTAGGACCTCTTCAACACATACTAAATGTGCTAGTGCAATCTCTTAGTCAAGACAGACCAATCTGAGCCTTACACATCGACCTTTCACGGCGGATTGTTCAATTCCACCTAGGTCGTGAAAATGTACGTTTAGTTACAAGTAAACTGTTAATGTTATCTTCCGTGATCGGGTATCACCACATTAACTACAATGTAACATGTACTATACATTGAACGGTTTGCAATAGAAATTCAACATTCAATCATAACTAAAGCAAATGTGATAAAAGAATTATTCTCATAAAACGAGTGTTTGATACACGAGTTATACAAAGTAAAAGCATACTTTCACGTATAACTCCAACAGGAGAATCCTCATACTCATCTGAGGAGTTTTCTAATGATAGCCTTCACTTTCAATTACAATGGCATGTCTGAAGATGCCAAGAGGCTTAGGTTGTTCCCATTCTCATTGACGGGAATAGCTAAAGAGTGGTACGATAATACGCTTCCACGGGGAGGTATTACCACTTGGGCCGAGCTCGAGCGTCTGTTCCTCGAGCGATTCTACCCTCCATCCAGAACGATCAAAGCAAGGATTGAGATCTCTTCCTTCCGCCAGAAGAAAAGAGAGGACCTACGTCAAGCGTGGGAGAGATACTCAAACATGTTGATAGAGTGCCCGCAGCACGGGTACAATGAGGGAGATGTCATGACATTTTTCTATAGTGGTGCCAACAAGGCTGGGCAAGACCATCTAGACGCCTGTGCTAGTGGATCATTCCTGAATCAAGGAATAGTGAGGTGTAGAGAGATCGTGGACAACATTGTCACGAATACCGGGGCTTGGAATGTGGACGCAGATTTCCAAAGAGTTCATCAGGTTGAGGAAGGTGAAGGAACGAGAAGGCTATTGATGGACATGATGGAAAAAATTAACAACCTTGAGTTGGGGAAGAATATAGTTGGAGGGAATGCAGCAGAGAATGAGCAAGAGGACAAGCCCACAATTCAGCAAGAAGTAGTGAATTATATGGGAGGTTTTTATTACAATCAGAATGGGTATCCACAAGGTGGAAATTTTCAAAGAAGGCCTTCTTATGGCCAACCATTTGTACCTCCAGGTCCACAGCCACCTCAAAATCAATGGAGAAACACACAAGGGTACCAAGGAGGCCAGCAGCTTCCTCAGAACCAATGGAGGAAGAACGAGATGCTAACCCGAAGGCGGGTATTACAGTTCCTCCAGGTGTTGATCCAGGTTCGAAACCTCCTGGTGGAGAAGGCGGTGCCTCAATGGAGGAGATGTTGAGAGCTATCCTGCAGAAGGTGGAGGAATGAAACAAACGTTTATCATCTTTGGAGTATGATGTGAAAGATCTGCATAAGAAAGTTGATCAGCGTGATCAAGACCTCCAGAAGAGAGATGTAGAGCTGAATCGAATTCAGCAAGAGAACAACAGAAGGTTCACTTCTATAGAGTTCCAGATGAGCCAGATTGCAAAGACATTGAATAGAGAGCCTGGCAAATACCCTTCAATGCCTGAGGGTAATCCTAAAGAGCATTGTAAGGCTATCCAGCTTAGAAGTGGGACCAATTATGAAGGTCCTCAGATGCCTGCTGATTCTGAGACGCCCCAAGATAGAGATGAGATTGAAGAGGTAGGAGTTGAGAAGAAGGTTGAGGGTGAAAGCACTCAAGCGAGCAAAGAGCTTGAAGAGGAAGGCATTGAGAAGGTTGAGAGAGTTCCTAAGTGGAAGAAGGCAAAAGAAGCAAGGGAGAAAGTGAAAGAGACCGAGTGTGATGAATGGGGGGTACCCAAATCAGTGATACCCATCCCATATCCACAGCGCTTCATGAAAAAGAAATTTGATGAGAAATTCGCTAAATTCCTTGATGTGTTTAAACAATTGCATATTAACATTCCTTTTTATGATGCTTTGGAACAGATGCCCAACTATGCAAAGTTTCTGAAGGATTTGATCGCGAAAAGACGGCGAGTGGATGAGCCGAAGTTGGTGCAGTTGAACCATGAGGTGAGTGCATTAGTGCACAAGGCGCTTCCTCCAAAGCTGAAGGATCCCGGGAGCTTTACCATCTTATGTGACATTGGGAACGGGATCAAGAAAGGAGCGCTATGTGATTTAGGGGCGAGCATAAATCTTATGCCCTTGTCGCTTTTCAAGAAGTTAGAAGGTGGTGAACTTCAACCCACAATGATGACGCTTCAACTAGCTGACCGGTCTATTACTCGACCTGAAGGTGTGGTTGAAGACGTCCTCGTGAAAGTTGGAGATCACATTTTTCCAGCCGATTTTGTGGTCCTAGAGATGGAGGAAGATGAGCACGTGCCCCTGATCTTGGGAAGGCCGTTCTTAGCGACGACGGGGATGGTGCTAGACGTGGCAAACGGGAAGATTACGTTGAAAGTTGATGATCAAGAAGTGAAGATTTCCCTATATGAGGTCATGAAGTACCCGAAGGAGGATAAGAGTTTGTATTGCCTGAATGCCATTGATCCTAGTGTTGAAGACACACCTCCTATCCCTAATCCTTCTTTTATTTATGAGCTTGATAATCCTTCACCTGTTGATTTAACCCAAGAGCATTATGATCTAACTTATTTTGATAGGTATAAAGAGAAGAAATTGAAGGATGAAGAAGTGAAAAAGGTGGATGTGGTCCAGTTGGAAGGGAAATGAGGAGTTAAGAAGAAAAAGTTCATGCGCAAGAAATTGCATAATAAGACTCCTCCAGGTAAAGGTGAGAAGGAGTTGAGACCCCTAACACTTGGGGATGAGAAGGAAGCAAAGGAGTTCATGATGGAGGGAAATCAAGGAAAGAAATGCAACCACCACTCTTATGAGAGTAAGGGAGGTAATTTTGAGTATGATGTCCCAAAAGCTCCTTTGAGCTCGGTCCGGCATTAGGACCTTAAAAATAGCGCTGAATGGAAGGCAGCCCATTTTTATTTGCTTTTGAGTGTTGTTAGTTATTTGAGTTTTATGTTATTAGGGTGTTGTTGAATCGTAAGTTTAACCTCGTACTTGAGAGTTTATTTTGTAGGCTTGTCTCGAAGGAGTGCCAAATAAGTGGAGATTGAAGGAACTCAAGCAAGGGAGTGTGCAACGTTGTTGAGAGAAACTGAATTAGTTGGATGAGGTAACCCACAACCCCAAACTTAGACCTCTTCACAAGGTCGAAGTTTGGGGGGTGGAGTTTTTATATGTTTTATGGTTACATTTCACATGTATGCACACACTCTCTTTGAGTTGAGTTTGATAATTTGGTATCTTGAGATGTTCCTTGGGCTGTTAGTGTTTTGATTCGCTACTACATATTTCATACCTATCAATCATCTTATGCTTGTTGATTGCTATCTTTGAGTATGATTTGATGAGTAGGGTGATTTGTGGATTTGAGTTAGGGATTCTTTTGTGTGAGTGGTTGACCTAGAGTTGATTTGAGAAAGAACTCGTATGCTTGTGAATTTTTCTTTTTGAGTACTTGTGTGATGAGAGTGAGAATGCACTAGGACTAGCATGGATGCGAAAGCCGTGAGATTTGAGCCTTATGAGATTTTGATACATGATTTGATCTCTTCGTTTGTGAGAGGATCGTCACCTTAGAGGATGCTAGAACTTGTGTGTGCGCTTGCTTCTTGATTGAGTCTAGTTTGATATGCCGAAGGTGATCTTAGGCCATCTTTGTTTTGATTGAGTCACTTAGCCTAAATTTTCCTGACCATGGATATTTGTCCCTTGTTAGCCCCTTTGAGCCTTAAGCCTATTTCATTGGCTAGCACATTTGAACACGATTCCAAGTTCCTAAGCCTTTTTGTCCCAATTTGAGTGGAGAATAGGAAAAATGTGAATGTGAAGGGATTGATTTGAGTTGAGCAAAGGAATTATGATGGTTGAGTGGTGATAAAATAAGGGTGTGATTGAGATTTGAGTTGTGGGAAAGAAAAAAAATGGAGAATGAGCAAAAGAAAAAAAAAGCTCATGTGTTTGTGAAAAAAAAAAGAAGTGATTGAAAAAAAAAGTGAAAGGAGTTAGAAAGAAAAAAAATTGAAGTGTTGAGAGTAGTGGAATTGAAAATGTGTTGATTGAAAATATTTGAAGTATTATGTTCCTAATCTCGAAGTGCGAAGTTTGATTTTCTATCCTCCATTCACTTGAGTCACTTATCCATATTGTTATCTCACCAGTCCAAAGAGCCTACATTACAACCTTGAGAAAAGTCATTTTTGATTCGGCATTGATTTCTAGAGTATGGTCGGAGTTAAGAGTGCTTACAAGCCTATGGCTGCCAATATGTGTGATTGATTGTTTGAGTGAGTCCCTTTATCATTGATATACACTTGTGAGGGAGTGAAAAACACATCGTAGAGTGCACATCCATGTTTGATTTTGGTGATTCTTGCTGTTGTTGCATGAGTATGATGAGGGAAGATTAGTGAGTATACTTGTGATTGATCTTTGAAGCTCGAATTCATTTGCTTGCATGATTTGATTCGTTGACTCATTCCTAACAATTTCACTTGACTTATTATTTCGTTGCTTGAGGACAAGCAACATGGTAAGTTTGGGGGGGTTGATTAGGCGTGAAATTGTCATGATTCGTCACTCGAAATGCCCTAGTTTTGGTTGATTTTGTTGAGTATTTAGAGTCATTTGCGTATCATTTTCATAAACTAATGAAATTGTCTCTTTGATGCTCATAGATGAATAGAGGGCGAAAAGAGGAGTTCGTAGGACTTTAAATCGACTCAAACGGATGCCCGGATGAGAAGATATCGAAGAAATACGAAAAGTGCTAGTTCGGGGGAGCAAAAGTATCATTGGAGTGCACAAGCTAGAGGAGCTCGAGCACAAGCGCTCGAGTGGTCGTTCATAGCGCACGAGAGGAAGCAAGTCGTGCACCCCTGCACGAGTGCTCGTGCAGTGCGCTCGAGCAAGGCGTGTGGTCGTGCACTAGTGCACGAGCTCGTGTGGTCGTGCAGTTTTTCAGCTCTGGACAATTTGAGGTTCTCGAGTGGGATGTGCTCGTGCACTAGTGCACGAGCAGTGCACGAGCAAGCGCGTTTTTTGGCCCATGAGATCCCGACTCGACCCGATGCTTATATATACCTCCCCGAACACGTTTTGAGAGGATTATTCATGAATTATCAGATACCAAATCACTTTTAGACTTAGTTTTGGAGAGAAAGGAGAGGAGCAAGTTTACTTTACGTTTTTTAGGTTTTCTTACGAACTCACTCCCCGATTTTACTTTTTAGTTTTGTTTCTTCATATCTTTGTTCTTGAACACGTTGAGACTCATTTTATTGATTTAATTTAAGTTATTCCTTTATTTCTTGAAACCCTAGTTTATGATTGATCTTTTCATCGTTATAATTATCATGTTCATGTTCGTTACTTATTCAATTGTTCTTGTTTACGTAAAACCCATGTCTAGCTAAAACCCTTGCATGCTTGGGGTAGGATGAACTCGTAGAAGTAGGATGTGGGTATGTAATTAGGGTAACTCGTGACGTTAGGTTTTAATTCTCTTAATTAATGAATTCTTAAAATTAATCTTAACTTTACTTTTGAATTTCGTTCGAAAAGTGTTAGAGAGAGGACGACCGTATCACTCCTTAACAACGAGTAGACTTAACTAGAGGGTTTAGAAAGGGTTAATTCATCTGCCAGTTTAGCGAAGGAGGACGACCGCATCACCTTAGTTAAATTAGGGTCTCATTAATTAAACAAAATTTATTAACTTGTTAGTGGATTAGTGAAGTCGAGTGTTAGGGTAAAGTATTAGGGTTTAGAATCTTGAGCTTTCATCTTGCATTCTTTTACTTAGGTTATTTCTTGCACGTCACGGTTATTTTGATTATGTACCTGCTCCGTTAGTATACGTAGGGATTCCTATCCTGAGCATCACCATCTCTTATTAGAAAACACAGCTTAAATCCTTAGTTTAATTTTTGTTTAGCATTCGTAGAATAGTTTAGTTTATTTTAATTAATTTATTCTCAAAAATCCAAAAACATTTCACTCATATTAACTACGACGCGTAGATCTTCAGGGATCTATTTGCATACACACTTTCCCTTGGGTTCGATAATACTTGGTCCCTATACTTGCCCATACTACAGTGAACCCGTACTCTTGCGGGGAAGCTACTAGTAGAAAGCTAGTATTTTCGATTCAAGTCAGATTACCGCCCATATCTTGGGCAAAGAGGTCCAACGAGTCCTGATCGACAATGGGTGTTTTTGCAACATCATCTTCAAAGCAGCCTTAGATCATCTCGGGGACCTCGTCAACTTCATCAAACTAATCGATCTTCAACTGAAAGGCTTTGGGGACGCGACAGTCGCTGCATACGGGAGGATCAAGCTCTCGGTGGAACTCATCTGTTGCTATAACAAGGACGTCAAGATAACAAGGCCGCTAGATTTTATAATCGTAGATCAGCCAAGCTCATATAATGGCTTTCTAGGTAGGCCCTTTCTAGAGGTTTTTTAGGCAGTCGCCTCCTCTTACTATTACTGCCCCGAGGGGGTGGTCGGCACCATTAAGGGTGACCAATCAATGGCCAGAAAATATTTGAACTATTTCGATTCTTGTTTGTTTCCTATTTGTAACAATCAAACATTTGATAAATCGCAAACCGGACTTGAGGGGACCCTTTCGACCGCTGAAGTCATAATGGAGGCCGGGTCCACCACAGTCGGCCCCGATAACGATCTCAACCTACAACCAATGCAAGTTAACGACCTCGAGCCTAGGATTGGCTTCGAGCCCTCCGAGCTCGATCTTAACCCAAGATTCGACGCAAGCGACCGGCGAAGCTACCAATAAGCCACGGCTTTGGAAGGGTTGGAACACATTTCGATCGATCCATCGAGGCGGGAACTGGAAGTCCTGATCGGCTCTCGCACTTCGACCAAAATACGGGGGAAAGTGATTGAGTTCCTCAAGGCCAACATAGGAGTTTTCGCTTGGTCTCACCAAGACATGGTCGGAATAGACCCAAAACACGCATGCCTTCGATTGAAGATCAACCCTAACAGGAGGCCAGTCCACCAGAAAAGAAGAAAGTTCGGCCCGGAAAAATATGAAGCACTGGCCCAAGAGGTCAAGAAATTGTTGGACAACAAACTGATCGAGCAAGCCAAAGACGAGCCTCAATGGGTCGCCAACGTCGTCCTAGTCAAAAAGACAAACAACACTTGGAGACTGTGTATAGACTTCACCGACCTCAATGCAGCTTGCCCGAAAGATTATTTTCCGATGCCACACATTGACCATCTAGTGGATAGCACGGCCGGCCACGAGATGATGTCCTTCATGGACGCCTTCGCTGGCTATCACCAAATCCCGATGGCCGTCGAGAACATCAAACACACTTCTTTCCATACGAAAAATGACATATTTTCTTAGCTCAGAATGCCTTTCGGCCTGATCAATGCCGGTGCGACTTACCAACGGTTGGTCAACAAAATGTTTGCAGATCAGATCGGAAAGACCATGGAGGTCTACATCGACGACATAGTGGTAAAAAGCTTAAAAAGGAATACCACCTCAGAGACCTCGAGGAGACCTTCAAGATCCTCAAGGCATACAACATGAAGCTGAACCCGAAGAAGTGCAACTTCGGGGTGGAGGCCGGTAAATTCCTTGGACACATCGTCAGCCAGTAGGGAATCGAGGCCAACCCGACTAAGATCAAGGTCGTCCTCGACATGCAGGAGCCCAGAACGATCAAGCAAGTACAATGCCTGACCGGTTGCCTAGCTTCACTGAACAGATTCATAGCCCGGCTCGGAGACAAGAGTAAGCCTTTCTTCTCGACTATTAAAAATGACAAATTTTCATGGAATAGGGAAAGTCAAGTGGTCTTCTCAAAACTAAAGGAGTACTTGGCAAACCCACAAATTCTAGTCAAACCGGTCCCAGGAGAGAAGCTTTACTTATATCTCACGGCCTCCGAGGTCGCCCTCAGTGCTGTACTTGTCCGGACGGATGGTCAGAACCACCTCCGGATCTACTTTGTAAGCTAAACCCTACAAGACACCGAGCTCAGGTATACCTCACTCGAAAAATTGGCTTACGCTCTGGTCATGAGTGTGAGAAAGCTGAGACCCTACTTTTTCAACCACCAAGTGGAGGTCCTCACCACCCTACCCTTAAGACAAGTCTTACACCGACCAGATACCAGCGGCAGGTTACTAAAGTGGTCTTTAGAGATAGCTCAGTACGGGGTCACTTACGCCCCGAGAACGGCCATCAAGGGCCAGACACTGGCCAACTTCGTAGTGGAGCTCACTTTCCCTCCAAAGTTCACAAGGATCGACCATCCCCCGTGGAAACTCTACGTGGACGGATCGTCAACCAACGCTTGCACTGGGGCCAGAATCGTTCTGGTCGGACCGGAGGGCCAGAGTTTCACCCATGCGGTCTGTTTCAGCTTCCCGGCCACTAACAACGAAGCTGAGTATGAGGCCTTGGTCGGAGGTCTCGAGCTCGCAATTGCCATTGGAGTATGCCGACTGCACGTCTTCATGGACTCCCTACTCGTAGTAAATCAAATAAAAGGAGAGTACGAGGCTCGGGGGGAGCAAATGGTGAAATATCTCGACCTGGTCACAACCTTGTGCGAGAAATTTCACCAAGTTTTTATAGAACAAATCCCGAGGGAGCACAACACCCAGGCCGACGCCCTTTCCAAACTCGCAACCGCAGAAGGGGCCGCTGATCTCGCCAACATCCAGCTCTCCACGAGTGATCCGTGCACAAGTGTCAACCGTTCTAAGCACCGATGAAAATTGGATGACCCCGATCGTGAAATATTTGAAGATCGGCACACTCCCAAAAGATAGAGTCCGGGCCTGGCAACTGCAACTTCGGTTGTCAAGGTACACTCTCATTGATGATCTTTTGTATAAAAGAAGCTTCACCCTCCCACTCCTAAAATGTATAACCCGGAGCAAGGCCAGAGCATTCTGGCCGAGATCCATGAGGGGGTATATGGGAACCGCGCTGGGGGCCGGGCCTTAGCCCATAAAGTGATCAGGCAAGGATACTTCTGGCCGACCCTGAACAAGGACGCTGTCAACTTCGCAAGGTCGTGCCACAAATGTCAAATTTTGGGACCCAACATCAAGTTGTCCCCCGAGCAACTCTCCTCCATGTACAGCCCTTGCCCTTTTGCCCAGTGGGGCATTGACCTGATCGGACAGATGCCCACTGCGCCCGGGGGCCACAAGTTCGCCGTTGTGGCCATCGATTATTTTACAAAATGGGCAGAGGCCGAGCCGCTCAACAAGATCAGTCAAACCCAGATCATAAAATTCATTTGGAAAAATATCATATGCCGTTTCGGTCTACCTCAAGTGATCGTCTCCGACAATGGGAAGCAGTTTGACGGTCTCCAAATGATCTAGTTTTGTGAAAAATGGAAGATCAAAAAAGTGTTCTCCACCCCCTACCACCCGCAGACAAATGGCCAGGTGGAGGCCGTAAATAAAATCCTCAAGCACACTATTAAAGCAAAGCTTGAGGACAAGAATGGGAAGTGGGCAGCCGAACTTCCGGACATGTTTTGGTCGTACCGAACAACTACAAGAAACTCAACGGAGGTCTCCCTCCCGAGCCACCGAATAGCCTAGACGATTACTAAAGACAACGACATCGCCCGGATGATCGATCTGGACATGCTAGAAGAACAAAAACTCAACTCCGATCTCCGGAACGCGGCTTACAAGAAGAAATCTGAAAAAAATTCAACTCTAAGGTGAAGGCCAGACAATTCCGGGTCGGCGACCTCGTCCTAAAAAAGGTTTAAGGTCCTTGTTGGTCCCGGTACAAGACTGAGGAATACGTGTATGGGGGGGGGGGAATACACGTATACCAATTTTTCAACCTTAAAACTGACTGAGTCCCCTTTACTCAGAGTGGTAAAGAACTAGGAGCTGATAACACACCTACTGACTGCACTTAGTGCGGGTCAGTTGGCTAACTATCAGTTCAAGTTCAGTGAGGAAATGTTTGAGCCCTGAAAGTTTAAAGTCTTGTTTAGTTTGCTTTTTGAAAAACTTGTTTTACTCAATTCTGAATAGTGTTTAGTAGGGCAGTGCTCTTTTGAAGATCAGCCTGATTGATTCAGGCCTGATAAACTTGAATGCAATGAATGAACAAGTAATATGGCAAGTATGCACAATATCAAAGCAGTAAGAACACAAGGAGTTTAACGTGGTTCAGAGTCTCAAGCTCCTACGTCCACGGCCTGACTTAACAGGAAATCCACTCAAGGGATTCTTGTTTTTAACATGCCAAGGTGCACCAAGACCAGCTATCCTCACTGATCTATACAACTCCACTTACTAACACACTAACTGACTTACTCCCAACAAGCCTAACTTAGGGTTTTGGTTTCAGTTTGGATTCCAACTAAGTTGAGATTATCCTTACAAGGCAAAGCTATGCTAAGGATTGGATAATCTCTCTAAGCTTAAGATAATTCTATTTAGCTCTTGGAATATAGGATAACTCTCGATTGCTAAGAAACACTTGGGAAATTTAGAAGGTTTCGAGTGCTTCTCTTAAGGGTTGAATGCTTTGAATGCTTGAGAGTTTGAGTAATTTCTAGCTTGGAAATTTCCCGTAACCTTGAATGGGTTCAAGGTCTTTTGTATTTATAGGTGATTTGAAAAACTATCCGTTGGAGAGATAGCCTTCGAGTCATCTATGTAGAGTGGCTTCAAACGGACATATCTTCATGCAGCAGCCGTCCTTGCATGGATTTGGTATTTGCATTAAATGCACATTGAATGCTTGCCCGTTGAATATGCAGTCTGAATTCAGTCTTCATGTCAGGTTCCGTACGTGCGTGTCCTTCTCGGATTGGTCCACGTCATCAGGTTGGTGAAAATGTCAGAACTTATTCCTGAGCTTCAGGCTTGTCTTATTAAGTTCATTTTGTCTTGAGCCCACCAGTCTTGTCCTGACGCTGAAATTCTTTTTGCATTGCTTGGCTCTACTCCAAGTCTTCCCATTAACTCAGTGACATCCTGTTCCCTTCAGGACTGAGTTAGTAATGACCTCAGGGTCATACTCTTCATCACTGACACTTACTCAGTCAGCTTAGAAGACTGCCATAAGTTCAGGATGGTGCTCTTCGTCTTCAGGCTCTGAGTCTTGATTGTCTCCAGTGAGTTCTCCTCTCACTGAGTACCTGTGAAGTGTAAAATGACTAAGTACTAATTCTAATCAAGACTAGCCTGACAAAGACAGATTAAGGCAAACATCTTTTCAGGGGCTTTGGGATCTTAATCAAAACTGACAATGTTCCAACAGTCCTAAAGGGGTATTCGGCCCGAACTGGGAGGGCACGTTTAGGATATCCAAGTGGCTCTCCAAGGGAGCTTACGAGCTGGAACTTATGGATGGCATTCCGGACCAATACCCCTGGAATGCAATTCACTTGAAGAAATACTATTAGTAATCAAGTTGTACTATGTAGTCAAAGTTCTTAATACAAAGTTCTACGTGCAGCTCAATCTCATCTAAAAACCGAGCTCAGTTCAAAAGCATATGCCGACCGTATCGAGGTCGGCATATCACACTTGAGCTCAGGAAGGCCACCTAAAGCCATCTAAAAACTGAGCTCAGTTCAAAAGCATATGCCGACCGTATCGAGGTCGGCATATCACACTTGAGCTCGGGAAGGCCACATAAAGCCATCTAAAAACTGAGCCCAGTTCAAAAGCGTATGCCGACCATACCAAGATCGGCATACCTACCACACTTGAGCTCGGTAAGGCAACCAAAGGCCATTCCAAACACCGGGTGCAGTCCAAAGCATATGCCGACCATATCAAGGTCGGCATACCTCACTTATGCCCGGGGAAAGTCTCGTATATACTTGTTAAAAATTCAAACATTTTTTAACAGGAATAAACAACAAGGCAATTAAAGAACAAAACAGTAAAGTTAAGAAAAAGTTGTTTCATAGAAAAGCCGGTCCAAAGCCGGAAAAGAGTACAAGTGGTTCAAGAGACTGAGACTCCTGAGCTTGAAGAATACCTCACCCTGAAAGCATTATTCTTGAGACTGAGACTCCTTGTCCAGCTCAAAGACAGAAGACTGGGTGAGATTTTGCTGGCTGTCAGAGGCAGCAATGCTGATGACTGGAAAAAGGAGGAGATGGAGGTGATGCAATTTACTGGGATGACCAAATCTAGACTTCTCTGTGATGAGAAGATTTTTGAGAGTCTAGTGATGGAAAAGATTGCTGAGGCTAAAAAGGGAGATAAGGTGGAGAAGGATGATGGTGGTAAGATTGAGAAGTCAACTGAGGTGATAGCTGAAGTAGAAGGAGAAAAAGAAAGGGAGGAAGAGAAGGAGAAAGAAACTGTCCAAGAAGGAGGTACCTCACTAAGGCAAGGTGATGGTGAGGTAGCCAAGGATGTATCCGAGGCAAGGGATACTGAGGCTCAAAACTTGCCAAAGGAGGGCTCAGTAGAGGTGTCTACTGAAGCTCTCCCACAACAGCCCTCGGTGGTGGCTTTAGAGTCAACTGAGGTGTCTGGTACTGAAGGAGTTGAAAAAGAGAGTGAAAAAGAAAAGGAGGTGGAAATCACTGCTGTGAGGAAAGGAGAGATTAGAGCAATCATCCCTGTAAAGGGTGAATTGGCTGGAAAAATAGCAGTTGAAAAGAAAAGTGAGGAAGAAAGTAAGAAGAGTGAGGAGGAGGGAGTCCCTATGGAGATAGAAGCTTCAGGAGATCTAGGTTGTGAGGTTGAGGGAGTTAAAACTAACACTTCTTGCAATGCAGGTACTCAAACCATTGAAGTCCCCTCAGCTGAGGTCAACCTAACTCCACTGAGTGACGCTGTTCACTCTATCAAAGAAGAAAGCCTTCCAACTCTTCAAACTCAGCTCAGGGAGGTCCAGGAGATTGTAAAAGAGGAGGTGGATGAGATGGTCATTCTCTCAGACCACATTGATGAACTCATGGAGTCCACAACTACATCACTTCAGAATCTCACACTTAAAGTTGAAGACTCTCAGCAGATGGTGATTGATGTAGTTGAGGGACAAAGTGTGTTAGTCATTGAAGCCCTGAAGAAGCTGGAGGAGACTGAAGAAGAGGCCAGAACCAAATTCCTCAAAGACTCAGTAGAGAACGTATCCATCAACCTGAAGTCATCAGTGGAGGCCTTCTCAACTGACCTTCTTGGAAAGGTTGAAGGATTATGGAACTCTAAGATGTCTGAATTCGAGGCCAAGCATGCTGAGCTAGGAGTCAAACTGGGAGAGGTACTTAAGAAAGCAGCTGAAGACTTCCCAACTCAAGAGAAGACTGATGTGCTGATCAATGAAAAGCTTGCGCAGTTTGTTCAATTTGGGCAGACTGCTGGGGCTACTTTGGGAAGACTTGAGGATGAGGTAGATCACTGCTCAACTGAGCTGAAGGCATTGGCACATGATCAACTGAAGCTCAACATCACAGTAGCTGAATGTATGATTAATGCCGGAAAGGGGGAAAAGAGGTTAAGTGCGAAGGACATGAAGGCTGATCCTAAGAATAAAATGAACATTATCCTTGAAACCCCGGACTTCGAAAAAGGCCAACAGGTGAAGAGCACCTTGAAGAGAGTTGAAGCTGAAGCTCAGCAGTTAGCAGGATCCAAGAAAGGCAAGGAGACCTCCTCAGCTGACCTTTCAAAGTTCAAGGAGGAGCATTAAAAAGAGAAGGAAGAGAGAGCTGTGAAGAAGGGGGAAACTACAAAGAGGAAGGCATCTGAAACCCTCTCAGCAGAGGTTACCAAAAAGACAAGAACCTCAGGGAGGTTGGCAGCTAAGTCCACAACCTCTACTGATGAAGTTCAGGTACTTCCTATTCTCAACCCTGAACCCTTATCTTCTGAACCTCCCAAGTCTGCACCTACAAAAGTCACAGAGCTCGCTGAGCTAATTAAAGAGGCTGGAGGTATGAATGAAAGAGCAAGGAAGCTAACAGCCCAGCAGCAGGAGAGGAGAGATAAGGTGGTTGATAAGATAGAGACCATTGCAGAGCTAGCAGAGAGAAAAAGAAAGGAGAGGCTAGCCACTTTTGACAAAACTACTTCTAAGAAGTTCAGAAGTGGTTATCTAAAGTGGGCTGCCAAACTGAAGAAAGACAAGATCACACCATCTCAGAACAGATTCCCTCATCATGATGGCTGGGTTCCTAAGAAGCTCAATGATGCTTGGGAGACTGCTAAAAGGGACTTTGTATATTCCTTTTATGTCAGTGGAGAGTTAGGAAGGGACAATGCACAAGAAGTCTTCAACTCATGGTTGTTTGATGCCTATCCCAAACTCTATCCCGAGATCAGTGATGCTTGGAATGATGCCTTCCCTGATCAAGCTCTGAAGGCCCCTGGGCCAATCACCTACTGGCCTCCTCAAGATGCAACAGGTGCTGTTGATAGAGAAAGGATCACTGAAGAGTGGACATCCTTATGCGAACATCTTGGACTCAGAGGACACTCGAAGGAGATAATGGAGAGGAAGAATGAGCTAAAGATTAGAGTTTTCAAGCAATATGGACTTGAACCCATTTTCGAGTCCATCTGAGAAGGTTATATCTTTTGCTGGGCATTTGTTTATAAGTCCCAGGTGTGTTTAAAACTTTTTGAGAGTTGACTTCATGTAATTTGTACTTCATCATTTTTCAATGAAATGAACTCTACTGATGTTTTGCCCAAGATAATATCTCATTATCATTTAGGCTTATGTACTTGAATGTTTTACTTACGAAACCTGTGAACTTTGAATGTCATCTGAAGAACCTCATCTGAAAGAAGATATGTAATAAGATAGGTTCCGGCATAATCAAAAAGGGGGAAATTGTTGGGAAAATGTATAAGACTTATGTTTTGATTAGATGCCAACATGTCCCTCCTAATTTGTTTTGTAAGTAAATTATTCAGTAGAGTTAATGTTTAGTTAAACAGTTCAAAGTGTTAAGAACTGGAGTGCAGTTAGTAAAAACTAGAGTGTATTTTAGTATGAAGTCTGTTGAAGATGAAGTCCACTGAAAGTAAAGTCCGCTGAAGACTAAGTGATCTGAGAAAGAAGTCTAAGTCTTGAATGTTTTCTAAGTGCATTCTCACTAAGACTAAACTATCAGGAGAGGACAAAGGTCCACTGATAAAGAACTAACAAAGTACATTTATTGCTAAACATATTTAAAGCTGTTAGTTAATCTGGTTGGAACAAGGCAAAATGAATTTCAATGAAGCTTATAATAAATGAAGGAATAAGAAGGTTCTCTCAGAGGAGTTCCACCTAAAGCAAGACAAGAATCTGGGCACGCAGACTTAAGGTCCAATGAGAAGATGACACGTCAGTGTACTTACTGACAGCCGACCTACCCCAGCCTGACAAATACCAAAAGTCCTTCACCTAGCAATCTACAGAAAGCTGGTGAACAAGCATGGTTTTTGTAGCCGTTTCTTGACAAGACTTAAAGTTTCAAATAGAGCCGTTTGAACCAATCAGATACAAGAAGACTTACTTGAGAAGATTCAAATCCAACGGGAAGATTTTCAAGGAAGCCTATAAATACAGAAGGACGTGCACATTTCCAAGGACGGGAAACTCACAAGATCAAAGCTATCTCTACATTCATAACAACTAAGAAGCACTCGAAATTATCATTGTTTCCCAAGTGTTTCACATTTGTAGAGAGCCTAACAAATCTTCTGTAACCAAGCTTAAAGCTATATCCAAATCTTAGAAAGAGATAATCCAATCCTAAGCCTTGAGCTAAACTTGTAAGGATTATTTCAAAATAGTTGGAACCAAAACCCTACTCAAAACCCTACTCAGTGTTTAGGTTGAGAGCTAGTGTTAAGTGGTGTTAGTAAGCTGATTGTTGTATCAGTCTGAAAGCTGGTTTGTTTTGGGAACTAGGACCTGGAATTTCCTAGTGATCAATCATCCTAAGAGAGGATTAATTGATCAGTGCACCTTGGCTCTATAACACAAGGAATTCCAAGTGAAAGGAATTCTCCTGTTTGATCAGGACAGTGGACGTAGGAGATTCATCTCTGAACCACTTTATACCTTGTGTTCTTACATTCTGTTATTTCCTAAGTGTGTGTTCATCTCAAAGTTTATCAAAGTAAAACGAGTTTTCTAAAGGGCTCACTAATCCGCATCTGAAAGCTAATTAGATAGTAGTTCAACTGAAAGTCTTGAGCTTTTAGTGGAAGTATTATCTCAGTAGGCTTTCTCCAACTAACTCTCAGCAGACCTTCAAGTCCACTGACGAGCTACTGTCTTAAGTAACCTGATAAGTTTTACAAGAAGTTTTAAATTGTAATCACAGGTGTATCCCCCCCATACACCTGTTTACTCGTTTTGGGACCATCAATTGGTATCAGAGCAGTGGTTCAAAAGACCATTGTTCTAAGTATACCTTGTGCTTAAAGGTATTTTTTTAAGGTCACCTGAATTGATCTTTTGATAAACTTGTTGTTATACTATGGCTGACAATGCAGCTAGGGTAGCACCACCAGCAGAGAACAATATGGGAGTTAATCCCTTGAACCATATGTCTCATCACAAGCTCCCACAATTCTCAGTGGAAAACTATGACTTCTGGAAGATCAGAATGAGAGCTCATCTTGCCTGTGTGCATGATGAAATGTTAAGGGTTATTACTAAAGGTCCATTTGTGTTTATGACACCTAACCCTAGAACTACAGCTGAAACTATTGCAGATCCTAGAGAAGAATGGCCCAAAGATGAATATAACTTCACTGCAGATGAGAGGAGGAGAAACAACCTCAACTTCATAGCCATGAACATTCTCTACACCACTATTCCAGATTCTGTAATGGGAAGAGTGATCAACTGCAAGACTGCAAAGGAACTATGGGACACTCTAGCTCTCATGTGTGAAGGAACTGACAAGATAAAGGAGAACAAGCTCTCAGTAGCTGTTCAAAAGTATGAGCAGTTCACCATGGAGTCCACTGAGACCATAGACCATCTTGATGGGAGGTTCACAGACATCATGAATGAGATAAATTCTCTGGGTAAAGTCTATACCAAGAGGGAGGTTGCCTTAAAGATCCTGAGAGGTCTAACCTCAAGATGGGATGTGTACTCTGTGATGATGCAGAATACCAAGGATCTATCCAGCATGTCTATGCAACAGGTATTCTCTGAACTCAAGGCTTATGAGTTTGATCTGAACAGGAAAAGGGCTCCTGATGAGACCTCAGCTGAGAAGGGAGTAGCCTTCAAAGCCAAGGAATCTGAGCCAAAATCCCCAAAGCCTCAGAAGAGTACAAAGGCAAGCAAGTCACAAAGCAAGGCTGAGATGCAGGAGGAACTCAGCCTGATGGCTAGAAGGTTTGAACAACTTAACAGCCGCTTTGGCAAGTATAAAAGATTTTACAGGGATAACAGGGAAGGTAGAAGTTATCCACAAAAGACCACCAGAGAAGGAGAGAAAAGCTCATCTGAGCTGGAGAAGAAGAAGGAATACAAGAATTACACCAAGGCTGAAGGATCATCATCAAAGACCAGAGAGTCCACTGAGGAAAAGAATGATGATGCCAACAGGTGTTTTCAGTGCAAGAAGATTGGACACTTTCAATATGACTGTCCTCAACTGAGCACTAAAGAAAGAAAGGAAAGGCAAGCCAAAAGAGACAGAAGATATGGAGAAAGAAAAGCCATGATGGCTGGGGATGTTGATGAAAATCTGGAGTCACCTGATGAACTGTTCTCTGACAGCAGTGAAGATGACATGTGCCTCATGGCAAGAGAAGAACCAGAGGTACAATCTAAACCATCCATTTCTCTAGAGCACACACCTGAGCTAAGCTCAGAGTCAACTGAGGAACTCAATCTTCAGTCCGCTTTGGAACAATTGATGATTGATTTCTCAAGGTTGCAAGAAGCAAGCCTCTGTCTTCAAGATGAGAACAAACAACTCTTGAGTGAAAACTCCAAGTTAATAGAGTCTGGGAATCAAGCAGACCTGAACTCAGCCAAATCTACCATTGAACTGACAAAAGAGGTGGAAACCCTCAGAAGTCAAGGAAATGGTAGAGATCAACTGATAAAAGATCTCAATGAATCTAAGACAAAGTTAACTGAAGAGAACTTAAAATTGGTAAGCCAAATAAAGGATTCTCTCCTGAAAATTGATGTCTTACAAAAATTTGAAGAGACCTTGTTAAAAAAGATTGATGCTCTAAACAAACCCTCTCTTGCCATAGAGGAGATCCAAAATTTTCAAACCAATCCTAATAACAAGTGTGGGATAGGCTTTATTCCAAAACCTTCAGAAGGTCCTCTGAGTGTTGCTTCTTCAAGTGGCACAAAGAGAGTTTTTGTCAAGTCTGTGACATTTCAACCACAAACTATGGATAAAGGAAAAAGACCAGCTGAGATCATTCAAAAGAAAAGTCAATCTAAGCCAAAACCAAATGGAAAGGCTCAGGTGACTTATCAATCTAGATCTCAGCAGAGGTACTATCAGCCGAGGTCTTCACAGATGAAGCAACCTCAGCTGAGAACACCCAGGCATGAGCAGTCCTCAAGGAATGACTCATATGGAAGACCTAGTCCTTTTGTGCCTAAAGGAAAAGGTCCTTCATACCTTTATCAACAAAAACCAAGACCAGGTGCACCCAAGCCAAAAAGAAAGAATATGAAGAAGGTTCCTGTTCCTTCAAAGGCTGACACCCATAGAAAGTATACTCCCAAGGCACCTAGGGAGATAACAATCTATGTAGATGTTTATGGAAGACAAATTAGCCAATCTAAAGTGATTAGAACTGTGAGGCAAATTTGGATTCTGAAAGGTACAGCTAACCTTGTAGGACCCAACACCAAATGGGTACCTAAAGCTTGATCTGTGATTGCAGGGCTCAGTGGACCTCAACAAAGGAGAAGCTCTTAAATCATCAGTCTGGTACTTGGACAGTGGATGTTCTAGGCACATGACTGGCAACAAAGATCTCCTGGCAGAATTTGTTGAGAAAGAAGGTCCACAAGTCACCTTTGGTGACAACTCACAAGGAGCCACTAAAGGTTATGGTACTTTAATTATTGGCTCAGTAAGGGTAAGCAATGTATCCTTTGTCAGTGGACTTAAGCATAATCTTCTGTCCATAAGTCAATTCTGTGATAAGGGATACAGTGTTGAATTTTCATGTAACCTGTGTTTTGTTAAGAATGTATCTTCACAACAGGTATTACTAACTGGGTCAAGAAAGGGAAATGTCTATCTTGCAGATTGGAAGTCTTGCACACCAAATGCATGTCTTATAGCTAAGAGCTCAACTGACACTAATTGGCTATGGCACAAAAGGCTAAGTCATCTGAACTTCAAGATGATGAACAGGATAGCAAGACATGGACTGGTAGAAGGAATGCCAAATGAAGTATACAACAAAGAACATATCTGTAAAGCCTGTCAGGAGGGAAAACAAGTAAAGGCATTGTTGGTCCCGAAACGAGTAAACAGGTGTATGGGGGGGGAATACACCTGTGATTACAAATTAAAACTTCTTCAAAACTTATCAGGTTACTTAAGACAATAGCTCGTCAGTGGACTTGAGGTCTGCTGAGAGTTATTCTGTGAAAGCTTACTGAGATAATACCTCCACTGAAAGCACAAGACTTTCAGTTGAACTACTATCTAATTAGCTTTCAGATGCGGATTAGTGAGCCCTTTAGAAAACTCGTTTTACTTTGATAAACTTGAGATTAACACACACTTATGAAATAGCAGAATGTAAGTACACAAGATGTAAAGTGGTTCAGAGATAAATCTCCTACGTCCACTGGCCTGATCAAACAGGAGAATTCCTTTCACTTGGAATTCCTTGTGTTATAGTGCCAAGGTGCACTGATCAACTTCTCCTCTCTTAGGATGATTGATCACTAGGAAATTCCAGGTCCTAGTTCCCAAAACAAACCAGCTTTCAGACTGATACAACAATCAGCTTACTAACACCACTTAACACTAGCTCTCAACCTAAACACTGAGTAGGGTTTTGAGTAGGGTTTTGGTTCCAACTATTTTGAGATAATCCTTACAGGTTTAGCTCAAGGCTTAGGATTGGATTATCTCTTTCTAAGATTTGGATATAGCTTTAAGCTTGGTTACAGAAGGTTTGTTAGGCTCTCTACAATTGTGAAACACTTGGGAAACAATGATAATTTCGAGTGCTTCTAGATGATTATGAATGTAGAGATAGCTTTGATCTTGTGAGTTTCCCGTGCTTGTAAATGTGCACGTCCTTCTGTATTTATAGGCTTCCTTGAAAATCTTCCCGTTGGATTTGAATCTTCTCAAGTAAGTCTTCTTGTATCTGATTGGTTCAAACGGCTCTATTTGAAGCTTTAAGTCTTGTCAAGAAATGGCTGCAAAACCATGCTGTTCACCAACTTTCTGTAGATTGCTAGGTGAAAGACTTTTGGTACTTGTCAGGCTGGGGCAGGTCGGCTGTCAGTAAAGTACACTGACGTGTCATCTTTTCATTGGACCTTAAGTCTGTATGCCCAGATTCTTGTCTTGCTTTAAGGTGGAACTCCTCTGAGAGAACCTTCTTATTCCTTCATTTATTGTAAGCTTCATTGAAATTCATTTTGCCTTGTTCCAACCGGATTAACTACCAGCTTTAAATATGTTTAGCATTCAATGTACTTGTTAGTTTCTTTATCAGTGGACCTTCGTCCTCTACTGATAGATTTAGTCTTAGTGAGAATGTACTTAGAAAACATTCAAGACTTAGACTTCTTTCTCAGATCACTTAGTCTTCAGCGGACTTCACTCCAGCGGACTTTATCTTCAGTAGACTTCATACTAAAATACACTCTAGTTATTACTAACTGTACTCCAGTTCTTAACACTTAGAACTGTTGAACTAAACATTAACTCTACTGAATAATTTACTTACACAACACCTTAGGAGGGATATGTTGGCATCTAATCAAAACAAGTCTTATACATTTTCCCAACAATTTCCCCCTTTTTGATTATGCCGGAACCTATCTTATTACATATCTTCTTCCAGATGAGGTTCTTCAGATGACATTCAAAGTTCACAGATTTTGTAAGCAAAAACATTCAAGTACATAAGCCTAAATGATAATGAGATATTATCTTGGGCAAACATCAGCAGAGTTCATTTCATTGAAAAATGATGAAGTACAAATTACATGAAGTCAACTCTCAAAAAGTTTGAAACTAAACACACCTGGGACTTATAAACAAATGCCCAGCAAAAGATACAACTTTCTCAGATGGACTCAAAAAAAGGTTCAAGTCCATATTGCTTGAAGACTCTGATCTTTAGCTCATTCTTCCTTTCCATCATTTCCTTCGAATGTCCTTTGAGACCAAGATGCTCGCATAAGGATGTCCACTCTTCAGTGATCCTTTCTCTATCAACAGCTCCTGTTGCATCTTGAGGAGGCCAGTAGGTGATTGGCTCAGGGGCCTTCAGAGCATGATCAGGGAAGGCATCATTCCAAGCACCACTGATCTCAAGATAGAGTTTGGGATAGGCATCAAACAACCATGAGTTGAAGACTTCTTGTGCATTGTCCCTTCCTAACTCTCCACTGACATAAAAGGAATAAACGAATTCCCTTTTTGCAGTCTCCCAAGCATCATTGAGCTTCTTAGGAACCCAGGCATCATGGTGAGGGAATCTGTTTTGAGAAGGTGTGATCTTGTCTTTCTTCAGTTTGGCAGCCCACTTAAGATAACCACTTCTGAACTTCTTAGAAGTAGTTTTATCAAATGTGGCTAGCCTCTCCTTTCTTTTCCTCTCAGCCAGCTCTGCAATGGTCTCTATCTTATCAACCACCTTATCTCTCCTCTCCTGCTGCTGGGCTGTTAGCTTCCTTGCTCTCTCATTCATACCTCCAGCCTCTTTAATTAGCTCAGCGAGTTCTGTGACTTTGGTAGGTGCAGACTTGGGAGGTTCAGAAGATAAGGGTTCAGGGTTGAGAATAGGAAGTACCTGAACTTCATCAGTAGAGGTTGTGGACTTAGCTGCCAACCTCCCTGAGGTTCTTGTCTTTTTAGCAACCTCTGCTGAGAGAGTTTCAGATGCCTTCCTCTTTGCAGGTTCCCCCTTCTTTGCAGCTCTCACTTCCTTCTCTTTCAGATGAGCTTCTTTGAACTTTGAGAGGTCTTCTGATGATGTCTCCTTGCCCTTCTTTTCTCCAACCAGCCTCTGGGCCTCAGCATCAACTTTCTTCAGGGTGCTCTTCACTTGTTGGCCTTTTTCGAAATCAGGGGTTTCAAGGATAATGTTCATTTTATTCTTGGGATCAGCCTTCATGTCCTTCGCACTTATCCTCTTTTCCCCCTTTCCGGCATTAATCATACACTCAGCCACTGTGATGTTGAGCTTCAGTTGATCATGTGCCAATGCCTTCAGCTCAGTTGAGCAGTGATCTACCTCATCCTCAAGCCTTTCTAAAGTAGCCCCAGCAGTCTGCCCAAATTGAACAAACTGCGCAAGCTTTTCATTGATAAGCACATCAGTCTTCTCTTGAGTTGGGAAATCCTCAGCTGCCTTCTTTAGTACCTCTCCCAGTCTGGCTCCCAGCTCAGCATGCTTGGCCTCGAATTCAGACATCTTCGAGTTCCATAATCCTTCAACCTTTCCAAGAAGGTCAGTTGAGAAGGCCTCCACTGATGACTTCAGGTTGATGGAAACGTTCTCTACTGAGTCTTTGAGGAATTTGGCTCTGGCCTCTTCTTCAGTTTCCTCCAGCTTCTTCAGGGCATCAATGACTAGCACACTTTGCCCCTCAACTACATCAATCACCATCTGCTGAGAGTCGTCAATTTTAAGTGTGAGATTCTGGAGTGATGTAGTTGTGGACTCCATGAGTTCGTCAATGTGATCTGAGAGGATGACCATTTCGTCCACCTCCTCTTGGACAACTTCTTGGACATCTCTCAGCTGAGTTTCAAGAGCAGGGATTCTTTCTTCTTGAAGTTTAAGCACTTCATCCTTCAGGGGAGTTAGGTTGACCTGGACTGGGGGGATCTCATCAGTTTGAGTGCCTGCATTTAAGACAGTGTTAGTTTTTCCTCCCTCAATCTCACCACCTAAGTCACCTGTAACTTCTAACTCCATTGGAACTCCCTCCTCCTCACTCATCTTACTTCTCTCATCACTCTTCTTTTCAACTATATTTCTTTCAGCCAATTCACCCTTTACAGGGATGATTGCTTTTATTTGACCTCTCACAACTCCAGTAATTTCAACATATTTCTCACCACCCTCAATTTTTTCTTTCTCTTTTTCAACTCCTTCGATTCCAGACACCTCAGTTGACTCTAAAGTCACCACTGAGGGCTGTTGTGGGAGAATCTCAGTAGACACCTCTACTGGACCCTCCTGTGGCAAATTTTGAGCCTCAGTATCCCTTGCCTTGGATACATCCTTGGCTACCTCACCATCACCGTGCTTTGGTGAGGTCCCTCCTCCTTGTATATGTTCTTCTTTCTCTCCCTCTTTCTCCTTCACCTCCTCTCCTTCAGCTAACACCTCAACTGACTTCTCTTGCTCACCAACATCAGCCTTCTCTCCCTCAGTTGCATTGTTAGCCTCAGCTATCTTCTCCATCACCAGACTCTCAAAAATTTTCTCATCACAGAGAAGTCTGGTTTTGGTCATCCCTGCAAACTGCAACACCTCCATCTCCTCCTTCTTCCAATCATCAGCATTGCTGCCTTTGACTGCCAGTAGAATTTCTCCTAGCCTCCTATCTTTGAGCTGGACAAGGAGTCTCAGCCTCAAGAATAAAGCTTTCAGGGTTGGGTACCCATCAAGCTCAGGGTACTTAGACTCTAAAGAGTATGCAACTTCATCCTTGAGAGTATCAAGGAAGGAGTACTCTTCTTCATCGTCTGAAGGAAGGGAAGGGGTAGGGGATCTGCTTTCTGTTGGCTCTTCTGGGATAGACTCCAGTTGAGTTGGATGAATTTCAGGAGGGTTCAACTCAGATGAGGTTTGAGTGTCAGGTGAGGTTGGGTTTTGGTCAGTGGGGGTGGATGATACGGGTTCAGATGGGGTTGAGGGAATGGGTTCAGTAGGGTTTGATGGGGTGGTTTCAGTTGGGGTGGAGATGGGTTCAGTGGGGGTTTCAGTTTGGGATCCACTTGCTGGCTTTTGAGAGCCATCAGTGGGGGTTTGAGTGTGAGTTATTTTGGAGATGCGTTTGGTTTTGGCGGCAGGGGTGCGAGGTTTAGTGATTTTAGGTTTGATGGGGGTAGGTGCAGGGACATCTGAGTCAGACTCAGTTGAGATAGTGTTGGGAGAAGAGGTAGGGTTACCTGATGAAGACTCATCAGTAGAGTTAGTGATTCTGACTTTCTTCGAAGCAGCCTCTTTCTCTGCTTCAGAAGACCTCTTCTTCTCCTTCCTTGAGGCCTTCTCTGCCACAGCCTCCTTATGTTGAGCCATTTTGTCACTCAACTTTACCAATCTCCTCTTCAGCTTTGTTTTCTTCCCCTCAGCAGGGGTAGCTTCCTCCTCCTCAACTGCCTCTGGGCTTTCCACAGCAGGCTTAATCATCCTTGCCTCCAGAGTCTTTCCAGACTTGAATAAGATCTTTAGATTGCTCCATTTCCTATCAGGGATCCAATCTACTCCCAGATCTACATTCTCTATCAAGTAAGAGATTTGTGTTGCATAGTTTAGCTTACTTGATAGTTGAGGAGATTTGTCAGGTTGAAACTTCGAGTGCTCTTTATTCAAGGCCCTCAGAAAGAACTGCTGCCAATTGTATGGTTTTTCCTTGCTCTCAACTATTGCCTTCATCAGCCTGAGCTTTGGCTTGCTCACTTGCTCAGTACTCCCTTGGTTTCCCAAGATACATTTACTCACGACTTCACAGAGAACATTGTAAACTGGCAGGAGTTCACTTTTGTTCATTGTTGGGGTGTATTGTACCTTCCTCTGCATTATGGTTTTGACCCATTCTTCCTCTTTCTCTACTATGCACGTGTCTGGGTTGGGACCTTCAGAAGGAAGATCAAAAAGCTCCTTCAGAACTTCTCCGCTCACTCGAATCTCCTTCTTTATCTTTTGGTGCTCTGTGACCTCCATGTTATCTCTCATAACTTTCTTCTTCCTTTGCAAGATCAGATGAGACTTGATCCTTGTATCTGAGTTGGAGACATTGTTGTAGAATTCAAGAACCTGTCTGTCAAAACAGTTCTCTGGATGGACAGATAGAAATTTCTCTAACCCAGCACTTTTTATCATTTCAAGGGCTTCTTTGATGTGAGCATACTCGGGTCTGGACTCAATTTCTGGGTTATTAAAAACCACGATGGGTTCATACCAGAAGTTATCTTTATGGGTAAGGAAACTAAGATTTAGTTTTGCCATTTGAATAAGAGGGTTTGAGAGAAACGATTTGCAGAGAGTTGGGAAAAGAAGTAAGTGCTTGCTTTGGAAGTGTATTCGAAAAGGTTTACAAAAGATCGTATGGAGTTTTTATATGAGTAATGAATGGTGAGATTGAACAAAGAGATCAACGCCTGAGATTGATCGTGTTTGAGATCGTGGATAGTTGCAAGGTTTAGTGGGGGGGTTTTAAGAAATCTTCACGGTTAGAAAAGAACCGCCTAATTGAATGGTATGGATTTAAAAAGTTGGTAGCCGGAAGGTCACATCATCCGGCTTTTAGGGCGCGTGAGATAGGTAATTGAAAAAGCATGTCTGACTTGTACCACGCGCATTAAATGCTTGCCATACCAAAATCTCTTCGGAACAGTGGAAAGAGATTTAATTTTTCAGAAATCACTCATTAGTAAATATATTGAAACCAATTAAAATATATATAAAACTAAGAGGCTTTAGCTTTGAAAATAACATAAGTATAAACTTGACCTCCACTGAGGTTCGACCTCGTCTGATATTAAGGCCTCTTCTGAGATGAGGAGCTTCTTCTGAGAGAAGATCCTCTTCTGAGTATGAATCTCCACTGAGTTGAAGGTAACTCTACTGAGATTCAATCCTTTCTTTACTCTCCTGGATCTAGGAGTCCAAGCTCCACTGACAACTCTTGAAACCTTGCTTCAGCCAAAGGTTTAGTGAAGATATCTGTCTTCTGCTTGTCAGTGTGGATTTTGAGCATTTTGATGTCCTTCTTCTCCACATGATCTCTGATGAAGTGATGCCTTATATCCACATGTTTGCATCTTGTGTGGAGAACTGGATTTTCTGAAATAGCAATTGCACTATTGTTGTCACAGAAAATAGGGACTTCATTGGCAAAGATGTTGTAATCTCTCAGTTGTTGTCTTAGCCAAAGAATTTGAGCACAACAACTTCCAGCTGCCATATACTCAGCTTCAGTAGTGCTTGTGGCTACTGAATTTTGTTTCTTGGAAAACCAAGAAATCAGTTTACTTCCCAAGAATTGACAAGTGCCTGAGGTTGATTTTCTATCAATTCTGCATCCACCATAGTCAGCATCTGAGTATCCTGTGAGTTCTAGATTGTCATCTGAGGGATACCATAATCCCATATTCACAGTACCCTTAAGATATTTGAGAATCCTCTTAGCAGCTTCCAGATGACTTTTCTTGGGGTTGGCTTGATATCTTGCACAAATCCCAACTGCAAAAGTGATATCAGGCCTGCTTGCTGTGAGATACAGTAGAGATCCAATAATGGCTCGGTAGGAAGTCTGGTCTACTGATTCTCCATCCTCATCTGGTTCCATTTTGGTGTTGGTGTTGAGTGGAACTCTTGCAACCTTGCTGGTCTGGCATCCAAACTTGTTGATCAGCTCCCTTGTGTATTTGGCTTGGTTGATGAAGATTCCTTCAGTGGATTGCTTGACTTGAAGTCCTAGGAAGAAATTCATTTCTCCCATCATAGACATCTCAAACTTTCCCTTCATCAGTTGAGAAAATTTCTCACAGAGGACTTGGTTAGGACATCCAAAAATGATATCATCCACATAAATTTGAACCAGCAATGTGTCCTCTCCTTTTGTGATTCTGAAAAGTGTTCTATCAACTCTCCCTTTGATAAAACCATGATCCAAAAGGAATTGTGACAAAGTATCATACCAAGCTCTTGGAGCCTGTTTCAGTCCATATAGAGCTTTCCTCAGTCTATATACTTTGTGACTTTCTTCAAAACCTGGGGGTTGCTCCACATAGACCTCTTCATTGAGTACTCCATTCAAGAAGGCACTTTTAACATCCATCTGGTACACCTTGAATTTCTTGTGAGCAGCATATGCAAGAAATAACCTTATTGCCTCCAATCTGGCTACTGGAGCAAATGTTTCATCATAGTCAAATCCTTCAACTTGAGAGTAGCCCTTTGCAACTAGCCTGGCCTTGTTTCTGACTATGATATCATTCTCATCCTTCTTGTTCTTGAATACCCACTTGGTTCCTATCACATTGCAGTGATATGGTCTGTCCACCAACTCCCATACTTGATTCCTTGTGAACTGGTTGAGCTCTTCTTGCATGGCAATAATCCAGTTGGAATCTTGAAGTGCTTCTACTATGGAACTTGGTTCCTGGTTTGATAAGAAACAACAAAACAAAGCACTTTCACCATGAAAACTTCTAGTTTTGACTCCTGAGGTAGGATCACCTAGGATTTGCTCAACAGGGTGATCTGAGAGCCAAGTTCTCCTAGGCTGATGCCCTTCAGTAGAGTTTAACTCTTCTGAAGTTGAGTCACTAGATATTGGAATGAAATCGAATTCAGGAAATAAGACAGAGGGTTGAAGTCCTGAGTCATCATTCAAGGTATTTTCATTCTTAATGGTAATTTCATTGGTTCCCCCTTGAATGATGGTTTCAGTGAATGTCTCAGCTGTGACCACATCTTCATTGACATTGGTTACCTCTTGAACTGGGATGGTGTTCATCAGTTCAGTTACATCTTCAGTAGAGCTCTCAGGTGAGCTTTGAGGAGTGGTCTTATTTTGAGTGTCCTCTTTGAACTGTTGATCATTGAGGTTGTCCCAAGTTGGGATGAATGTATCAACACAATTCTCAGGATATCCTTTTGATTTGATACTCAGTCTAGTTAGCCTTTTGCTTATCACATCCTCATTCTCCTTACTTCTGGACCCAAAGGTAGACTCATCAAATACCACATGAGGTGTTTCTTCCACAACAAGAGTTCTACAGTTGTAAACTCTGAAAGCTCTACTGATTTGGGAATATCCTAAGAAAATTCCTTCATCAGCTTTGCTATCAAAAGCTTTCAGTTGAGTTTTCCCATTGTTGTGAATGAAACACTTGCAACCAAAAATATGAAAGTAAGATACCTGTGGCTTTCTGCCATTCCATAACTCATATGGAGTTTTTCCTTGATGTTTGGTTACCATGGATCTGTTTTGAGTGTGGCAGGCAGTATTAATAGCTTCAGCCCATAATCTTTTAGGAACCTGAGCTTCAGCTAACATTGTCCTTACTGCCTCCTTGAGAGTCCTATTTCTTCTTTCAGCTACTCCATTTTGTTGTGGAGTTCTTGCAGCTGATGTCTCATGAAAAATACCTAATTCTTTGCAATAATCAGATATAATAGAATTTATGAATTCAGTGCCCTTATCTGATCTTATCTTTACAATGTTCAGGCTCTTTTCATTGCTAACTTTCTTCAGGAGCTCTGGCAGTCTCAGTTGAGTCTCATTTTTGCTTGCAAGGAATATCACCCATGTGTACCTGGAGAAGTCATCTACAACAACAAGTGTATATTTTCTCCCATTGATACTTACAGGGGTTACTGGACCAAAAAGATCCATATGTAATAGTTGAAGTACTCTGTCAGTAGAGGTTGCTACTTTGCTTTTGAAAGATGCCTTTACTTGCTTCCCCTCCTGACAGGCTTTACAGATATGTTATTTGTTGTAAACTTCATTTGGCATTCCTTCTACCAGTCCATGTCTTGCTATCCTGTTCATCATCTTGAAGTTCAGATGACTTAGCCTTTTATGCCATAACCAATTAGTGTCAGTTGAGCTCTTAGCTATAAGACATGCATTTGGTGTGCAAGACTTCCAATCTGCAAGATAGACATTTCCCTTTCTTGACCCAGTTAGTAATACCTGTTGTGAAGATACATTCTTAACAAAACACAGGTTACATGAAAATTCAACACTGTATCCTTTATCACAAAATTGACTTATGGACAGAAGATTGTGCTTAAGTCCACTGACAAAGGATACATTGCTTACTCTTACTGAGCCAATACTTAAAGTACCATAACCTCTAGTGGCTCCTTGAGAGTTGTCACCAAAAGTGACTTGTGGACCTTCCTTCTCAACAAATTCTGTCAGGAGATCTTTGTTGCCAGTCATGTGCCTAGAACATCCACTGTCCAAGTACCAGACTGATGATATAAGAGCTTCTCCTTTGTTGAGGTCCACTGAGCCCTGCAATCACAGATCAAGCTTTAGGTACCCATTTGGTGTTGGGTCCTACAAGGTTAGCTGTACCTTTCGGAATCCAAATTTGCCTCACAGTTCTAATCACTTTAGATTGGCTAATTTGTCTTCCATAAACATCTACATAGATTGTTATCTCCCTAGGTGCCTTGGGAGTAAACTTTCTATGGGTGTCAGCCTTTGAAGGAACATGAACCTTCTTCACATTCTTTCTCTTTGGCTTGGGTGCACCTGGTCTTGGTTTTTGTTGATAAAGGTATGAAGGACCTTTTCCTTTAGGCACAAAAGGACTAGGTCTTTCATATGAGTCATTCCTTGAGGACTGCTCATGCCTGGGTGTTCTCAGCTGAGGTTGCTTCTTCTGTGAAGACCTCGGCTGATAGTACCTCTGCTGAGATCTAGTCTGATAAGTCACCTGAGCCTTCCCATTTGGTTTTGGCTTAGATTGACTTTTCTTTTGAGTGATCTCAGCTGGTCTTTTTCCTTTATCCACAGTCTGTGGTTGAAATGTCACAGACTTGACAAAAACTCTCTTTGTGCCACTTGAAAAAGCAACACTCAGAGGACCTTCTGAAGGTTTTGGAATAAAGCCTATCCCACACTTGTTATTTGGATTGGTTTAAAAATTTTGGATCTCATCTATGGCAAGAGAGGGTTTGTTTAGAGCATCAATCCTTTTTAACAAAGTCTCTTCAGATTTTTGTAAGACATCAATTTTCAGGAGAGAATCCTTTATTTGGCTTACCAATTTTAAATTCTCTTCAGTTAACTTTGTCTTAGATTCATTGAGATCTTTTATCAGTTGATCTCTACCATTTCCTTGACTTCTGAGGATTTCCACCTCTTTTGTCAGTTCAATGGTAGATTTGACTGGGTTCAGATCTGCTTGATTCCCAGACTCAATTAACTTGGAGTTTTCACTCAAGAGTTGTTTGTTCTCATCTTGAAGACAGAAACTTGCTTCTTGCAACCTTGAGAAATCAATCATTAATTGTTCCAAGGCGGACTGAAGATTGAGTTCCTCAGTTGACTCTGAGCTTAGCTCAGGTGTGTGTTCTAGAGAAATGGATGGTTTAGATTGTACCTCTGGTTCTTCTCTTGCCATGAGGCACATGTCATCTTCACTGCTGTCAGAGAACAGTTCATCAGGCGACTCCAGGTTTTCATCAACATCCCCAGCCATCATGGCTTTCCTTTCTCCATATCTTCTGTCTCTTTTGGCTTGCCTTTCTCTTCTTTCTTTTGTGCTCAGTTGAGGACAGTCATATTGAAAGTGCCCAATCTTTTTGCACTGAAAACACCTGTTGGCATCATCATTCTTTTCCTCAGTGGACTCTCTGGTCTTTGATGATGATCCTTCAGCCTTGGTGTAATTCTTGTATTCCTTCGTCTTTTCCAGCTCAGATGAGCTTTTCTCTCCTTCTCTGGTAGTCTTTTGTGGATAACTTCTACCTTCCCTGTTATCCCTGTAAAATCTCTTATATTTGCCAAAGCGGCTGTTAAGTTGTTCAAACCTTCTAGCCATGAGGCTGAGTTCCTCCTTCATCTCAGCCTTGCTTTGAGATTTACTCGCCTTTGTACTCATCTGAGGCTTTGGGGATTTTGGCTCAGACTCCTTAGCTTTGAAGGCAACTCCCTTCTCAGCTGAGGTCTCATCAGGAGCCCTTTTCCTGTTCAGATCAAACTCATAGGCCTTAAGTTCAGAGAATACCTGTTGCATAGACATGCTGGATAGGTCCTTGGTATTCTACATCATCACAGAGTACACATCCCATCTTGAGGTTAGACCTCTCAGGATCTTTAAGGCAACTTCTCTTTTGGTGTAGACCTTTCCCAGAGAATTTATCTCATTCATGATGTCAGTGAACCTCCCATCAAGCTGGTCTATGGTCTCAGTGGACTCCATGGTGAACTGCTCATATTTTTGAACAGCTACTGAAAGCTTGTTCTCTTTTATCTTGTCAGTTCCTTCACACATGAGAGCAAGAGTGTCCCATAGTTCCTTTGCTGTCTTGCAGTGGATCACTCTTCCCATTACAGAATCTGGAATAGTGGTGTAGAGAATGTTCATGGCAATGAAGTTGAGGTTGTTTCTCCTCCTCTCATCTGCAGTGAAATTATCTTCATCTTTGGGCCATTCTTCTCTAGGATCTGCAATAGTTTCAGTTGTAGTTCTAGGGTTAGGTGTCATAAATACAAATGGACCTTTAGTAATAACCCTTAACATTTCATCATGCACACAGGCAAGATGAGCTCTCTTTCTGATCTTCCAGAAATCATAGTTTTCCACTGAGAATTGTGGAAGCTTGTGATGAGACATATGGTTCAAGGGATTAACTCCCATGTTGTTCTCTGCTGGTGGTGCAACCCTAGCTGTGTTGTCAGCCATATTATAAAAGCAAGTTTATCAAAAGATCAATTCAGGTGACCTTAATAAAATACCTTTAAGCACAAGGTATACTTAGAACAATGGTCTTTTGAACCACTGCTCTGATACCAATTGTTGGTCCCGAAACGAGTAAACAGGTGTATGGGGGGGGGGAATACACCTGTGATTACAAATTAAAACTTCTTCAAAACTTATCAGGTTACTTAAGACAATAGCTCGTCAGTGGACTTGAGGTCTGCTGAGAGTTATTCTGTGAAAGCTTACTGAGATAATACCTCCACTGAAAGCACAAGACTTTCAGTTGAACTACTATCTAATTAGCTTTCAGATGCGGATTAGTGAGCCCTTTAGAAAACTCGTTTTACTTTGATAAACTTGATATTAACACACACTTATGAAATAGCAGAATGTAAGTACACAAGATGTAAAATGGTTCAGAGATAAATCCCCTACGTCCACTGGCCTGATCAAACAGGAGAATTCCTTTCACTTGGAATTCCTTGTGTTATAGTGCCAAGGTGCACTGATCAACTTCTCCTCTCTTAGGATGATTGATCACTAGGAAATTCCAGGTCCTAGTTCCCAAAACAAACCAGCTTTCAGACTGATACAACAATCAGCTTACTAACACCACTTAACACTAGCTCTCAACCTAAACACTGAGTAGGGTTTTGAGTAGGGTTTTGGTTCCAACTATTTTGAGATAATCCTTACAGGTTTAGCTCAAGGCTTAGGATTGGATTATCTCTTTCTAAGATTTGGATATAGCTTTAAGCTTGGTTACAGAAGGTTTGTTAGGCTCTCTACAATTGTGAAACACTTGGGAAACAATGATAATTTCGAGTTCTTCTAGATGATTATGAATGTAGAGATAGCTTTGATCTTGTGAGTTTCCCGTGCTTGTAAATGTGCACGTCCTTCTGTATTTATAGGCTTCCTTGAAAATCTTCCCGTTGGATTTGAATCTTCTCAAGTAAGTCTTCTTGTATCTAATTGGTTCAAACGACTCTATTTGAAGCTTTAAGTCTTGTCAAGAAACGGCTGCAAAACCATGCTGTTCACCAACTTTCTGTAGATTGCTAGGTGAAAGACTTTTGGTACTTGTCAGGCTGGGGCAGGTCGGCTGTCAGTAAAGTACACTGACGTGTCATCTTTTCATTGGACCTTAAGTCTGTATGCCCAGATTCTTGTCTTGCTTTAAGGTGGAACTCCTCTGAGAGAACCTTCTTATTCCTTCATTTATTGTAAGCTTCATTGAAATTCATTTTGCCTTGTTCCAACCGGATTAACTACCAGCTTTAAATATGTTTAGCATTCAATGTACTTGTTAGTTTCTTTATCAGTGGACCTTCGTCCTCTACTGATAGATTTAGTCTTAGTGAGAATGTACTTAGAAAACATTCAAGACTTAGACTTCTTTCTCAGATCACTTAGTCTTCAGCGGACTTCACTCCAGCGGACTTTATCTTCAGTAGACTTCATACTAAAATACACTCTAGTTATTACAAACTGTACTCCAGTTCTTAACACTTAGAACTGTTGAACTAAACATTAACTCTACTGAATAATTTACTTACAAAACACCTTAGGAGGGACATGTTGGCATCTAATCAAAACAAGTCTTATACATTTTCCCAACAGGCATCTTTCAAAAGCAAAGTAGCAACCTCTACTGACAAAGTACTTCAACTGTTACATATGGATCTTTTTGGTCCAGTAACCCCTGTAAGTATCAATGGGAGAAAATATACACTTGTTGTTGTTGATGACTTCTCCAGGTACACATGGGTGATATTCCTTGCAAGCAAAAAAGAGACTCAACTGAGACTGCCAGGGCTCCTGAAGAAAGTTAGCAATGAAAAGAGCCTGAACATTGTAAAGATAAGATCAGATAAGCGCACTGAATTCATAAATTCTATTATATCTGATTATTGCAAAGAATTAGGTATTTCTCATGAGACATCAGCTGCAAGAACTCCACAACAAAATGGAGTAGCTGAAAGAAGAAATAAGACTCTCAAGGAGGCAGCAAGGACAATGTTAGCTGAAGCTCAGGTTCCTAAAAGATTCTGGGCTGAAGCTATTAATACTGCCTGCCACACTCAAAACAGATCCATGGTAACCAAACATCAAGGAAAGACTCCATATGAGTTATGGAATGGCAGAAAGCCACAGGTATCTTACTTTCATATTTTTGGTTGCAAGTGTTTCATTCACAACAATGGGAAAACTCAACTGAAAGCTTTTGATAGCAAAGCTGATGAAGGAATTTTCTTAGGATATTCCCAAATCAGTAGAGCTTTCAGAGTTTACAACTGTAGAACTCTTGTTGTGGAAGAGACACCTCATGTGGTATTTGATGAATCTACTTTTGAGTCCAGAAGTAAGGAGAATGAGGATGTGATAAGCAAAAGGCTAACCAGACTGAGTATCAAATCAAAAGGATATCCTGAGAATTGTGTTGATACATTCATCCCAACCTGGGACAACCTCAATGATCAACAATTCAAAGAGGACACTCTAAATCAGACCACTCCTCAAAGCTCACCTGAGAGCTCTCCTGAAGATGTAACTGAACTGATGAACACTATCCCAGTTCAAGAGGTAACCAATGTCAATGAAGATGTGGTCAGAGCTGAGACATTCACTGAACCCATCATTCAAGGGGGAACCAATGAAATTACCATTGAGAATGAAAATACCTTGAATGATGACTCAGGACTTCAACCCTCTGTCTTATTTCCTGAATTCGATTTCATTCCAATATCTAGTGACTCAACTTCAGAAGAGTTAAACTCTACTGAAGGGCATCAGCCTAGGAGGACTTGGCTCTCAGATCACCCTGTTGAGCAAATCCTAGGTGATCCTTCCTCAGGAGTCAAAACTAGAAGTTTTCATGGAGAAAGTGCTTTGTTTTGTTGTTTCTTATCAAACCAGGAACCAAGTTCCATAGCAGAAGCGCTTCAAGATTCCAACTGGATTATTGCCATGCAAGAAGAGCTCAACCAGTTCACAAGGAATCAAGTATGGGAGTTGGTGGACAGACCATATCACTGCAATGTGATAGGAACCAAGTGGGTATTCAAGAACAAGAAGGATGAGAATGATATCATAGTCAGAAACAAGGCCAGGCTAGTTGCAAAGGGCTATTCACAAGTTGAAGGATTTGACTATGATGAAACATTTGCTCCAGTAGCCAGATTGGAGGCAATAAGGTTATTTCTTGCATATGCTGCTCACAAGAAATTCAAGGTGTACCAGATGGATGTTAAAAGTGCCTTCTTGAATGGAGTACTCAATGAAGAAGTCTATGTGGAGCAACCCCCAGGTTTTGAAGAAAGTCACAAAGTATATAGACTGAGGAAAGCTCTATATGGACTGAAACAGGCTCCAAGAGCTTGGTATGATACTTTGTCACAATTCCTTTTGGATCATGGTTTTATCAAAGGGAGAGTTGATAGAACACTTTTCAGAATCACAAAAGGAGAGGACACATTGCTGGTTTAAATTTATGTGGATGATATCATCTTTGGTTATCCTAACCAGGTCCTCTATGAGAAGTTTTCTCTACTGATGAAGGGAAAATTTGAGATGTCTATGATGGGAGAAATGAATTTCTTTCTAGGACTTCAAGTTAAGCTGTCCCCTGAAGGAATCTTCATCAATCAAGCCAAGTACACAAGGGAGCTGATCAACAAGTTTGGATGCCAGACCAGCAAAGTTGCCAGAGTTCCACTCAACACCAACACCAAGATGGTACCAGATTAGGATGGAGAATCAGTAGACCAAACTCATTACAGAGCCATCATTGGATCTCTACTGTATCTCACAGCAAGCAGGCCTGATATCACTTTTGCTGTTGGGATTTGTGCAAGATATCAAGTCAACCCCAAGAAAAGTCATCTGGAAGCTGCTAAGAGGATTCTCAAATATCTTAAGGGTACTGTGAATATGGGATTGTGGTATCCCTCATATGACAATCTGGAACTCACAAGATACTCAGATGCTGATTATGGAGGATGTAGAATTGACAGGAAATCAACCTCAGGCACTTGTCAATTCTTGGAAAGTAAGCTGATTTCTTGGTTTTCCAAGAAACAAAACTCAGTAGCCACAAGCACTACTGAAGCTGAGTATATGGCAGCTGGAAGTTGTTGTGCTCAAATTCTTTGGCTAAGACAACAACTGAGAGATTACAACATCTTTGCCAATGAAGTCCCTATTTTCTGTGACAACAATAGTGCAATTGCTATTTCAGAAAATCCAGTTCTCCACACAAGATGCAAACATGTGGACATAAGGCATCATTTCATCAGAGATCATGTGGAGAAGAAGGACATCAAAATGCTCAAAATCCACACTGACAAGCAGAAGGCAGATATCTTCACAAAACCTTTGGCTGAAGCAAGGTTTCAAGAGTTGTCAGTGGAGCTTGGACTCCTAGATCCAGGAGAGTAAAGAAAGGATTTAATCTCAGTAGAGTTACCTTCAACTCAGTGGAGGTTCATATTCAGAAGAGGATCTTTCTCAGAAGAAGCTCCTCATCTCAGAAGAGGTTTGAATATCAGACGAGGTCGAACCTCAGTGGAGGTCAAGTCTATACTTATGTTATTTTCAAATCTAAAGCCTCTTAGTTTTTATATATTTAATTGGTTACAAAAACTTACTAATGAGTGATTTCTGGAAAATTAAATCTCTTTCCACTGTTCCGAAGAGATTTTGGTATGGCAAGCATTTAATGCGCGTGGTACAAGTCAGACATGCTTTTTCAATTACCTATCTCACGCGCCCTAAAAGCCGGATGATATGACCTTCCGACTACCAACCCTCTCAATCCATACCATTCATTTAGGCGGTTCTTTTCTAACCGTCAAGATTTCTTAAAAACTCCCCACTAAACCTTGCAACTACCCACGATCTCAAACACGATCAATCTCAGACGTTGATTTCTTTGTTCAATCTCACCGTTCCTCACTCATATAAAAACCCCAAACGTCCGCTTGTAAACCTTTTCGAATACACTTCCAAGTAAACACTTACTATCTCAACCTTTTTCTACAAATTTTCTCAAATTCCACTTTCAACCATGACCAAAATTAACCTAGGGTTTTTAAACAACAAAGAAAACTTCTGGTATGAACCAATAATCCTTTTCAACAACCCAAAAATTGAATCAAAACCAGAGTTCTCTCACATTAAGGAGGCTTTGGAAATGGTCAAAGCCGCTGGCTTAGAAAAATTTCTATCAGTACATCCAGAGTACTGTTATGATAGGCAAGTTCTTGAATTTTTCTACAACGTCTCCAACTCAGACTCGAAAATCAAATCGTGTCTATTTGTACAAAGAAAGAAGAAGGTGATGAGAGACGATATGGAGGTTGTTGAGCACCAGAAGATAAGGAAGGAGATTAGGATAAGCGGGGATGATCTGAAGGAGTTATTTGAACTCCCATCTGAAGGCCCAAATCCAGATACTTGTATCTTGGATAAGGAGGAGGAATGGGTCTACACCATCATGGAGAAGAAGGGGAAATACAGTCCCACGATGAACAGAAGCCTACTATTACCAGCATACAATGTCCTCTGCGAGATTGTTGGTAAATGTATCTTGGGAAACCAAGGAAGTACTGAGCAAGTGAGCAAGCCGAAGCTCAGGTTGATGAAGGCAATTATTGAGAGCAAGGAGAAGCCATACAATTGGCAGCAGTTCTTTTTAAGAACCTTGAACAGGGAACACTCTAAATTCCAGGCTGACAAAACTCCCCAGTTGGTAAGTAAGCTGAATTTTGCCACTAAAATCTCTTACTTAATTGAGAATGTGGATGTGGGAGTAGACTGGTTAAAGGAGAGGAAATGGAGTAACTTGAAGACCTTATTCAAGTCTGGAAAAACGCTGAAAACTAGAATGCTCAAGCCTGCTGAGGAAAGCCCAGAGGCAGTTGAGGAAGATGAGGCCAACCCTACTGAAGGGAAGAAGACCAAGCTCAAGAGGAGGCTGGTCAAATTGAGTGACAAGATGGCCCAGCACAAGGAGGCCGAGGCAGTGAAAACCTCTAAGAAGGAAAGCAGGAGGTCCTCTGAGGTAGAGCAGGAGAGTGCCTCAAAGAACGTCAGAGTCACAGACTCTACTGATGAATCTTCATCAGGTAACCCTGACTCATCTCCCAACATCATCTCAACTGAGTCTGACTCAGATGTTCCTGCTCCCACCCCCGTCAAACCTAAAACCACAAAACCTCACACCCCTGTAAGAACCAAACGTATCTCCAATATAACCAAAACCCCCCACTGATGGCTCTCAAAAGCCAGTAAGTGGATCCCAAACAACCACCACTGAACCCATCTCCACCCCTACTGAAACCACCCCATCAAACCTTACTGAACCCATTACCTCAACCCCATCTGAACCCACATCATCAACCCCCACTGACCAAAACCCAACCTCACCTGAAACCCAACCTCAAACCTCATCTGAACCAAACCCTCCTGAAATTTATTCAACTCAACTGGAGTCTATCCCAGAAGAGCCAACAGAGAGCAGATCCCCTACCCCTTCCCTTCCTTCAGACGATGAAGAAGAGTACTCTTTCCTTGATACTCTCAAGGATGAGGTAGCATACTCTTTAGAGTCTAAGTACCCTGAGCTTGAAGAATACCCCACCCTGAAAGCATTATTCTTGAGACTGAGACTCCTTGTCCAGCTCAAAGACAGAAGACTGGGTGAGATTTTGCTGGCTGTCAGAGGCAGCAATGCTGATGACTGGAAAAAGGAGGAGATGGAGGTGATGCAATTTGCTGGGATGACCAAATCTAGACTTCTCTGTGATGAGAAGATTTTTGAGAGTCTAGTGATGGAAAAGATTGCTGAGGCTAAAAAGGGAGATAAGGTGGAGAAGGATGATGGTGGTAAGATTGAGAAGTCAACTGAGGTGATAGCTGAAGTAGAAGGAGAAAAAGAAAGGGAGGAAGAGAAGGAGAAAGAAACTGTCCAAGAAGGAGGTACCTCACTAAGGCAAGGTGATGGTGAGGTAGCCAAGGATGTATCCGAGGCAAGGGATACTGAGGCTCAAAACTTGTCAAAGGAGGGCTCAGTAGAGGTGTCTACTGAAGCTCTCCCACAACAGCCCTCGGTGGTGGCTTTAGAGTCAACTGAGGTGTCTGGTACTGAAGGAGTTGAAAAAGAGAGTGAAAAAGAAAAGGAGGTGGAAATCACTGCTGTGAGGAAAGGAGAGATTAGAGCAATCATCCCTGTAAAGGGTGAATTGGCTGGAAAAATAGCAGTTGAAAAGAAAAGTGAGGAAGAAAGTAAGAAGAGTGAGGAGGAGGGAGTCCCTATGGAGATAGAAGCTTCGGGAGATCTAGGTTATGAGGTTGAGGGAGTTAAAACTAACACTTCTTGCAATGCAGGTACTCAAACCATTGAAGTCCCCTCAGCTGAGGTCAACCTAACTCCACTGAGTGACGCTGTTCACTCTATCAAAGAAGAAAGCCTTCCAACTCTTCAAACTCAGCTCAGGGAGGTCCAGGAGATTGTAAAAGAGGAGGTGGATGAGATGGTCATTCTCTCAGACCACATTGATGAACTCATGGAGTCCACAACTACATCACTTCAGAATCTCACACTTAAAGTTGAAGACTCTCAGCAGATGGTGATTGATGTAGTTGAGGGACAAAGTGTGTTAGTCATTGAAGCCCTGAAGAAGCTGGAGGAGACTGAAGAAGAGGCCAGAACCAAATTCCTCAAAGACTCAGTAGAGAACGTATCCATCAACCTGAAGTCATCAGTGGAGGCCTTCTCAACTGACCTTCTTGGAAAGGTTGAAGGATTATGGAACTCTAAGATGTCTGAATTCGAGGCCAAGCATGCTGAGCTAGGAGTCAAACTGGGAGAGGTACTTAAGAAAGCAGCTGAAGACTTCCCAACTCAAGAGAAGACTGATGTGCTGATCAATGAAAAGCTTGCGCAGTTTGTTCAATTTGGGCAGACTGCTGGGGCTACTTTGGAAAGACTTGAGGATGAGGTAGATCACTGCTCAACTGAGCTGAAGGCATTGGCACATGATCAACTGAAGCTCAACATCACAGTAGATGAATGTATGATTAATGCCGGAAAGGGGGAAAAGAGGTTAAGTGCGAAGGACACGAAGGCTGATCCCAAGAATAAAATGAACATTATCCTTGAAACCCCGGACTTCGAAAAAGGCCAACAGGTGAAGAGCACCTTGAAGAGAGTTGAAGCTGAAGCTCAGCAGTTAGCAGGATCCAAGAAAGGCAAGGAGACCTCCTCAGCTGACCTTTCAAAGTTCAAGGAGGAGCATTTAAAAGAGAATGAAGAGAGAGCTGCGAAGAAGGGAGAAACTACAAAGAGGAAGGCATCTGAAACCCTCTCAGCAGAGGTTGCCAAAAAGACAAGAACCTCAGGGAGGTTGGCAGCTAAGTCCACAACCTCTACTGATGAAGTTCAGGTACTTCCTATTCTCAACCCTGAACCCTTATCTTCTGAACCTCCCAAGTCTGCACCTACAAAAGTCACAGAGCTCGCTGAGCTAATTAAAGAGGCTGGAGGTATGAATGAAAGAGCAAGGAAGCTAACAGCCCAGCAGGAGGAGAGGAGAGATAAGGTGGTTGATAAGATAGAGACCATTGCAGAGCTAGCAGAGAGAAAAAGAAAGGAGAGGCTAGCCACTTTTGACAAAACTACTTCTAAGAAGTTCAGAAGTGGTTATCTAAAGTGGGCTGCCAAACTGAAGAAAGACAAGATCACACCATCTCAGAACAGATTCCCTCATCATGATGGCTGGGTTCCTAAGAAGCTCAATGATGCTTGGGAGACTGCTAAAAGGGACTTTGTATATTCCTTTTATGTCAGTGGAGAGTTAGGAAGGGACAATGCACAAGAAGTCTTCAACTCATGGTTGTTTGATGCCTATCCCAAACTCTATCCCGAGATCAGTGATGCTTGGAATGATGCCTTCCCTGATCAAGCTCTGAAGGCCCCTGGGCCAATCACCTACTGGCCTCCTCAAGATGCAACAGGTGCTGTTGATAGAGAAAGGATCACTGAAGAGTGGACATCCTTATGCGAACATCTTGGACTCAGAGGACACTCGAAGGAGATAATGGAGAGGAAGAATGAGCTAAAGATTAGAGTTTTCAAGCAATATGGACTTGAACCCATTTTCGAGTCCATCTGAGAAGGTTATATCTTTTGCTGGGCATTTGTTTATAAGTCCCAGGTGTGTTTAAAACTTTTTGAGAGTTGACTTCATGTAATTTGTACTTCATCATTTTTCAATGAAATGAACTCTACTGATGTTTTTTAAAGTTGTTAGTTAATCTGGTTGGAACAAGGCAAAATGAATTTCAATGAAGCTTACAATAAATGAAGGAATAAGAAGGTTCTCTCAGAGGAGTTCCACCTTAAAGCAAGACAAGAATCTGGGCACGCAGACTTCAGTGTACTTACTGACAGCCGACCTACCCCAGCCTGACAAATACCAAAAGTCCTTCACCTAGCAATCTACAGAAAGCTGGTGAACAAGCATGGTTTTTGCAGCCGTTTCTTGACAAGACTTAAAGTTTCAAATAGAGCCGTTTGAACCAATCAGATACAAGAAGACTTACTTGAGAAGATTCAAATCCAACGGGAAGATTTTCAAGGAAGCCTATAAATACAGAAGGACGTGCACATTTCCAAGGACGGGAAACTCACAAGATAAAAGCTATCTCTACATTCATAACAACTAAGAAGCACTCGAAATTATCATTGTTTCCCAAGTGTTTCACATTTGTAGAGAGCCTAACAAATCTTCTGTAACCAAGCTTAAAGCTATATCCAAATCTTAGAAAGAGATAATCCAATCCTAAGTCTTGAGCTAAACTTGTAAGGATTATCTCAAAATAGTTGGAACCAAAACCCTACTCAGTGTTTAGGTTGAGAGCTAGTGTTAAGTGGTGTTAGTAAGCTGATTGTTGTATCAGTCTGAAAGCTGGTTTGTTTTGGGAACTAGGACCTGGAATTTCCTAGTGATCAATCATCCTAAGAGAGGATTAATTGATCAGTGCACCTTGGCACTATAACACAAGGAATTCCAAGTGAAAGAAATTCTCATGTTTGATCAGGACAGTGGACGTAGGAGATTCATCTCTGAACCACTTTATACCTTGTGTTCTTACATTCTGCTATTTCCTAAGTGTGTGTTCATCTCAAAGTTTATCAAAGTAAAACGAGTTTTCTAAAGGGCTCACTAATCCGCATCTGAAAGCTAATTAGATAGTAGTTCAACTGAAAGTCTTGAGCTTTCAGTGGAGGTATTATCTCAGTAGGCTTTCTCCAAGTAACTCTCAGCAGACTTTCAAGTCCACTGACGAGCTACTGTCTTAAGTAACCTGATAAGTTTTACAAGAAGTTTTAAATTGTAATCACAGGTGTATTCCCCCCCCCCCCATACACCTGTTTACTCGTTTCGGGACCATCAATGTCTGCCACTGACTGAGAGATGCGATCCAACTTTCCTGACTCCAGCTCCAGTTTGGACGCTGAGTCCTTCATGGCCTGAATGACAATGGCCCCAGTCTGAACTGCAAGCCTGTCAACTGCCTGATTCAACTTCTCATCCCTGATCGCATCCCTCTCATCAAGTTTCTTGAGAGTGTTCCTAAGCATCTTCTTGGTGCGCTTCCTCTCATTCTTCACTGACTTGGCCGTGTCAGTCATCGTCCTCTTAAGCAAAATCAGCTCCCTGTTGGCAAGGGTGTTGTAGGCTGACTTTGTCCACCTGATGTGTTTTGCCAGGGCCTTGAAGTTCAGCTAGATTTTATGTGGTTTTCTCCTGCTTGACCTCCACTATGCTTGTAAATTCAGCACGTCCGACCCCAGTTATTATCACATCTTCATCATCAACGGCCGCATCAGTGATTGGCTACTTTCCCTTGTCAGCCCCTGCGTCATCAGTCCCTTCTTCAAGGTGCACTGAAGGCAGTTGTGAAGTAGTCAAAGCCGCCTGCTCAGGCTCAGCTAAGCTAACTTGAACCTTAGGAACTTGTCCCTCGGAACTGAGAGTCTCCTTGGATGCCTCAACATCTTCCTCTCTTGTCTCAGGGCAGGGAATCCCTTCATCGACAGATGTCTCATTGGCAGCTGAGATGTTCACAACATCCTCAGCCACTGGTCCACCCTTGGCACTAGTATCCTTATCACCTTCCCCCTGAGCCTGAGGCTCAGAGATCATCTCATCAACTTCTCTCGCAGTCTCCTCCACTGCCTTCTCCACAGCTCCACCCTGAGCTTCATCATCCTCCTCACCATCCTTCTCGTCATCAGACATGAGGTCAGCCCTGCTCTTGGACATCATCTCAGCCACTAACTGCTTCAGGTTGTCAAAGTTCAATAGTTGAAGCCAGCTAGTTAGTCCAAAGAAAGAGCAAATCTTGGCCTCCTCCGTCTCCCAATGCTCCCAGCCGCGAGCATCCACTAGCATATGTTGCTCCTGCATGTTTGATTGTTTGAAATCCAACCAAACCTTGAGATCAATCACATACGCTAGCAGCTCAGTGTACTTGTACAGCCCAGGCCAGCACTTTCCTACCCATTCTGTGGCATTCCCCCTGAGTGTGTTCTCAAGAATCCCACCAGCCATATGCTCATCTAACTCCTCCTCCTCCACTTCAAGGAATTCATCCTCTTCAGCTGAAATGGATTTGGGACAGTCTTTGGGATTGGGGTATGATGGAAAGTCTGCGGGGTTTGGAAGGTTTGGCTCGGCTGACTGGTCAGGCTCATTCGTAGGTGAATTTGATGGCGCTGACTCAGTAGGATGGTTTGGCTCTGAGGTTTGGGGTGGTTGGGGGGTTTGAGGTGTGGGGTCAGGGATGGAAGGTGTTTGGGTTTCAGGGTGTGGGGATGTTTGAGTGGGTACTGTCTCAGGCTGCAATGACTCAGCCGTCTCGACAGTTTTTCTCACTACCTCCAAGTCAGAGGCTCCAGGAGAGCTTGACTTCTCCCTCTCACTCACCTCAGGCAGCTTCTTAGCAGGGGACCTTTTTACTCCCTTCCTAAGCCTCTTCAGGGGCCTCTCTCCCAGATTACCCTCCTTCCTGACGTCATCGTCAGTTCCCTCAGCCTCAGAACCGGCCTTCTTGGGATCAGACTCAGTCCCTAATTTTGTGCTCTTCCCTGACAGCACGATCTTCACCCTCTTCTTCTTCTCAGCCGCATCCACCTCAGGCTGCTCCACCTCCTCTACTTCCTTACTCCTCTCAAGGAGCTCATCTACCCTTTCAATGAGACTGGTTGCCACTCTCTTGGCCTTACCAGCTGGCTTTTTGGCCTGACCATTTGCTTTCGCATTGGGATCAGTCAGCCCTAGCACTGAATAGGTATCACTCAGTGAGGAAAACATTACCTTCTTTGAGGAGAGACTGTCCTTAAAATCGAAGGTATACCCATGGCAAGCATGAGCAATTAGGATGGACATTCTTGTGCCGAACGGCAAGATGGCACTGACGGATATGTACTTCTTCTCCTCATCTCGCGTAAGCTTGTCCAACCCGGCCTGATGGAGTTGATCAAGGAAGAACTGCTCCCAGTTCGCTTCCACTCCATCAGCAATTGCTCCCATGAGCCTCAGCTTGGGCAGACTCAACTGCTCGTGAGAGCCAGTTGCTCCCATCACTATCTTGGACACCAAATCCACCAGAGCCCTGTACTCAGGCTTCAACGTATTCTTGTTCTGACGGGCCTTGAACTCTGATGACCCAGATTTGGTCCATTTCCCAAGGAATTCTCCCTCCGAGTTTTCCTTGTACGTTTTTGGGTTGATGCCTGAGGATGGCAACTTGAAGACTTCCCTCACCGCCTGCCTGATGTTAATAGTGACCACCTTTGTGTTGTAAAGAGGCTCCCCGTCGCCGTCCTTCTCTCCCGTCGGCTTCAGCGCAGTCACCTTCGTGAAAACTTCCCCTTTCCGCAAGAACAAGTTTAAGTATGCTTCCACAACTGTCCTTGGGAGCACGAAGATGGGGCGGGTGGTGAAGTATGTTTCCAACCCAGCATCGGAAATCCACTTGTATACTGGTTTGATTTCCTCAACTATGAGACAGATACCTTCCATGGAGATGACTTGCTCCATGTGTACCAGCTTCTTTTCGACAACGTCCACGATCTTGTCGGTTGTCCAGTTGGAATCAAGTAATGCCATTGTTTTAGAAGAAGAGATTTTTGAAATTTCTGTGTTTGAGCAAGAGAAAACTCAGTGTGCAGATTGTGCGTTGTGTTTGCGTAAAAACCTCAAATGACACTCTTGATTGATAAGACTAAGTCAGTTACTCAAACGTGGGGTCGAGATTGATCCCTGAATTCGAAAGGTTTTGAAATGAAGGGCCGGGATTAATCTCAGCTTCAATTAAACCCCATGTCAGTCATATTCCGTATAAAACGGACACGTATATGAAAAAGTAACTGTAGCATTAAATGCTCCGTGCGCGTGGGTTTTTAATATGAAAAGGCGCGCTTTTAATGAAAACGAAATGCATTTAATGAAGATTTTCAGGACGAAGGACTCAGGGAGATGCTTGAAATTCACAAGAGTCAGGTTAGAACTCATACCTGTCAGGGAGACATTGTAGCACCCTGATACCTCGCTGAGTCGAGTCTGGCCTGAGTTCCCCCTAGAACCCTACGCTGACTGCTCTCCCGGATCTAAGAGTCCTAACTCCACTGACAGTTCCATAAACCTTGCTTCAGCCAGAGGCTTAGTCAAGATGTCAGCTCTTTGCCTGTCAGTGTGAATCTTCTCCATCCTAATATCTTTCTTCTCCACATGATCTCGAATGAAGTGGTGTCTAATATCCACATGCTTGCACCTTGTGTGAAGCACTGGGTTCTGAGTAATTGCTATAGCACTATTGTTATCACAATAGATTGGAACCTGATTAGCAAACACTTGGTAGTCCCTCAACTGTTGCCTCAACCATAAAATCTGAGCACAACAACTACCTGCAGCCATATACTCAGCCTCAGTCGTGGATGTCGCCACTGAGTTCTGCTTCTTACTAAACCACGAGATCAACTTACTTCCCAAAAACTGACATGTCCCTGAGATTGATTTCCTATCAATCCTACAACCTCCATAATCTGCATCTGAATAAACTGTCAGTTCTAAGTTGTCATCTGAAGGATACCATAGTCCCATATTGACTGTCCTTTTCAAATACTTAAGTATCCTCTTAGCAGCCTCCAAATGACTTCTTTTGAGATCAGACTGATACCTAGCACACATACCAACTGCAAACGTAATGTCAGGCCTACTTGCAGTCAGGTACAACAAAGAACCTATCAGTCCACGATACTCAGTCTGATTTACTGAAGTCCCTTCAGTGTCAGGATCCATCTTCCAATTTGTGTTCATAGGGATCCTGGCTGGATTGTTGTTCTGAACACCAAACTTATGAATCAAGTCTCTTGTATACTTGGCCTGATTAATGAATATACCTTGATCAGTCTGCTTGACCTGCAATCCTAAGAAGAAGTTCATCTCTCCCATCATGGACATCTCAAATTTACCAGTCATCAACTTAGAGAATTTCTCACAGAACTGATGATTTGGTGATCCAAATATTATGTCATCCACATAAATCTGGACCAAGAGAATGTCATCACCTTCAGTGATCCTGAACAATGTCCTATCCACAGTTCCCTTCTTGAACCCATGGTCTGTCAGGAATTGAGAGAGGGTATCATACCAAGCTCTTGGTGCTTGCTTAAGTCCATAGAGTGCTTTCTTCAAATAGTATACTGTATCTCCAACCTCAAACCCGGGAGGTTGTTCAACATATACCTCTTCATTGAGTACACCATTCAGGAAGGCACTCTTGACATCCATTTGATACACCTTGGACTTCTTATATGTTGCATAGGCAAGGAACAACCTGATAGCTTCCAACCTAGCCACTGGAGCAAAAGTCTCATCATAGTCTATTCCTTCAGACTGACAATACCCTTTTGCAACTAGTCTAGTCTTGTTCCTTACCACAACACCATTTTAATCCTTCTTGTTCTTGAAGACCCACTTGGTACCAATCACACCTTGATGCCTAGGTCTATCTACCAGTTCCCAAACCTGATTCCTTGTGAACTGATTCAACTCCTCTTGCATGGCAATGATCCAGTTCGAGTTAGTGAGAGCTTCTTCAATGTTCTGAGGCTCTTGCTCAGAGAGAAAGCAACAGAACAATGCACTCTCACCATGGAACCGTCTGGTCCTGACTCCCTCAGTTGGATCACCAATGATTTGATCAATGGGATGATCTTCCAACCATGTTCTCTTGCCAGGAGTTGTTCCTGAAGTACCTGCAATGTTAGTGTCTACAGGCTCATAAAATTCAGGAAATTGAACAGAAGGGGATGATCCTGGGTCTATACCAAAGGGATTAACAAGCTCAATGTCAGGGACATTGATTCCCCCTTGATGAGGTGACTCAGGAACCGTCTCAGCTGCAACAACATCTTCATAGACGGTGCTTACCTCAGGTTGAGCCTGTTCCCCAGTCTGAGGCTCAACAATCCCTGATGTGCTGGGCTTAGGAGTGGCACCTGATTCATCATCCTGATCGTCATCATCATCCCATCTCAGAATTGGCACAATCTTGATCTTGGGATCAGGTTGATTCTTCAAGCTCAGCCTTGTCACACTCCTTGTGACCTCCTCAGTGTCAGGATTCAACACCTTTGCCCTAGACTCATTAGCAGACTCATCAAAGACAACATGAGGTGATTCTTCCACAACAAGGGTCCTACAATTGTAAACCCTGAAGGCTTTACTAACTTCAGAATATCCTAAGAATATTCCTTCATCAGATTTGCTATCAAAGGCTTTCAATTGGGTCTTCTCATTGTTGAGTATGAAGCACTTACAACCAAATACATGGAAATAAGAAATACGAGGTTTCCTTTTGTTCCATGTCTCATATGGGGTCTGAGCATGTTGTTTGTTCAGCATGGATCTGTTCTGAGTGTAGCATGCAGTGTTGATTGCCTCAGCCCAGAATTTCTTGGGCAATCCTGACTCTGCCAGCATGGTCCTTGCAGCTTCCTTCAGTGTCCTGTTCCTTCTTTCAGCGACACCATTCTGTTGTGGGGTTCTAGCTGCAGAAGTCTCATGAGTCTATACCAAGTTCAATACAGAAGTCAGAAATATATGAATTTATAAATTCAGTGCCCTTGTCAGATCTGATCTTAGTAATGGACTGATTCTTCTCATTGCTGAGTCTCCTGAGTAACTCTGGAAGCTTCACCTGTGTTTCCTTTTTATTCAACAAGAAAACAACCCAAGTATATCTAGAATAATCATCAATAACCACAAGGGTATACTTTCTACCATTCATACTCACAGGTGTTATGGGACCAAACAAATCCATGTGCAAGAGCTGAAGTATCCTGTCAGTGGAATAGGAAGCTTTCTCTTTGAATGATGCTCTGACCTGCTTCCCTTCCTGACAAGCTTTGCACACGTGATCTTTGCTAAAAACTGCATTAGGTAGACCATCAACAAGTGACTGTCTAGAAATTTTGTTAAGAAGCTTGAAGTTCAGGTGGCTTAATCTTTTATGCCATAACCAACTGAGCTCTAGAGAGCTTTTAGCAACAAGACAAGTATTAGGAATAGTGCTGCTCCAATCAGCGAGATAAACATTACCTTTCCTTATACCTGATAGAAGCACTTGTGTTGACTTGTCCTTGACTGAACATGTATTCGATGAGAACTCAACACTGAACCCTTTGTCACAGAATTGACTTACTGACAGCAGGTTATGCTTCAGTCCTTCCACAAAGGACACATTTTCCACTCTGACTGTACCTATTATCAAAACACCAAAACCTTTAGTAACACCTTTTGAGTTATCACCAAAGGTTACCTGTGGACCATCTTTAACTTGATATTCTTGGAGAAGACTCTTCATTCCAGTCATGTGCCTTGAGCAACCACTGTCTAGGTACCAAACAGCTTTGATTGAGTCTCCTCTCCTCTTGTTGTGATCCACAGCCGCCTGCAAGCAAATCAGGCTTTAGGTACCCATTGGGTGTTGGGTCCTATCGTGTCAGCTGTACCCTTCGGGATCCAGACTTGCTTCACAACCCTGATTGCCTCAGAGTGGTAAATCTGTCTCCCTGAAACATCGACATACACAACTTTCTTCTTCTTTGCCTGAGAGGAAGATGGTGTATGAGTGCTAGACTTAGGCTTCGCAGGAGCCTGAGTGGGTGCCTTTTGGGCTGGCTTCCTGTTCTTCCTAGGTCTGGGTGCAACAGGTCTTGGGCCTTGTTCTTGATAAGGACCCTGATTTCTATTCCCCCTAGGCAAGTGAGGGAAAGGAAAACAGTTAAAGGCCTCAGGATGCCAAAACCACGGGGGTATCATCATGTTTGGCCTTCCCTGTTGGTATTGCCAAGCATGATGGTACCCTCGCTGACCAGTCTGAGGGCTCTTGGCCTGAGTCTTCCTCTGCTTTCACTGAGGTTTTCCCTGGCCTGAGCTTTCAGGGGCTTCCTTAGGTTGCTTCACCTTTCCCTTGGGTTTTAGCTTAGCCACCTTAGGAGCTACCCTGACTGTGTCAACGGTTTCTTTGCCCTTATCAGTTTGACGGGCCTGAAGCACAACCTTAGGTGCACTCTGGCCTGTCTGAACAAATACCCTCTCAGTGTTGCTCCCTGACGCAACATGAGACTGACCTTGTGAGGATTTCTCAGGAACATATCCAAGTCCCTTTTTCTTGTTCCCAAGTATCTGGCTGCTATTTATTTCCTCTCTAGCCACTGAGGATTTATTCATTGCTGCAACCTTTTTCTTGATAGAGTCCTCACTCTTTTTCAGGATTTCATGTCTGGTAAAGAGGTCATCAAACTTACTCTTAAGTACTTTTAGTTCTTCCTTCCTGACCAGCTCTTCGTCAGCCAGTTCCTTCAGAATCTTCTCTCTTGGAAGACGCTCAGCATTGATTAAATCAATCTCCTGAGTTAGTCTCACAATTTGAGCTGATTCTTTAAGATCAGACTGAGTGAGTTGTTCGTTCAGGTTTTGAACCTCAGTACTCAATTTTTTGTTCTCCTCTACCAAGAAGACATTAGTTTCCTGCAGTCTGGAGAAATCAACCATCAATTGATCAAGACAGATCTGAAGGTTCATTTCTCTAACTGACTCTGAGCTAAGCTCAGGATTTTGACCAGTGTAAGAAGCACAAACAGAATTTGATGTTACCTCAGGCTCATCCCTAGCCATTAGACAGACATCATCGTACTCGTCATCTGAGAAGAGTTCAGGTAACCTTTCAGCAGGACCGTCAGAATCTGTTGCATCTTCAGCGACCATCGCTCTCCGATCAGCAGATCTTAGATCCCTAGTGGCTCTCCTTTCCTCTCTCTCCCTTGCACTCAGCTCCGAGCAGTCGTACTGATAGTGACCAATCTTGTTACAGTTGTAACATGCTACCTGCTCACTTACTCTTTCTTTTCTTGGTTCAGGGTTCCTCCTTGAGTCAGGTTCCCTGGTTCTTAGTGAGCTTTCAGCCTTGGTTGGATATCTATAATCGTGAGTACGTCTCTGTTCGTCTCTTCTTTCAGGTTTTGGTTTAGAATATCTCCTTTCATCACCACGTTCTCTCCTCTGGTCAGTGTTCCTTCGCTCCTCATATCTCCTCGAGCTTTGGTGGGTTCCTTCAGGTTTCCTGTCACGTGAGTCCTGATAAAACTTTTTATAACGACCAAACTTGGAATTGAGCTTGTCAAATCGTCTGGCCATCAGGTTGTACTCCTCAGCGAGTTCTTCCCTGCTCATCTCCATCAGTGACTTTGATGAAGAGTTTGATGAGGGCTCAACAGGTTCAGACCTAGCCTTGAACGCCACACTTTTCTCAGGAGTTTTCTCCTTCACTTCCTCTTCTGACTGAACTTTCTTCTTTCTTTTGTTAAGATCGAATTCAAGCGCTTTGAGCTATGAAAAAAGTAAAGCAGAAGTTATGTTACTCATATCCTGAGTGTTCTTAAGCATAATTACACTGTTGCCCCATCTCTCAGGAAGGGCATTTAGGATCTTTGAAGCAACATCTCTCCTTGGGACATCCTTGTCTAGCATCACCAATTCATTCATCAACTTGATGAATCTAGACTCCATTTGATCTATGCTCTCGTCAGGCAGCATCTCGAACGCCTCGAATTTCTGAATGGCAATGTTTCTCTTGTTCTCCTTGATCTTTTCAGATCCCTCACACATCCTTGTCAGCTCATCCCAAACCTCCTTTGCCGTCTTTAAGTTCATCAGCCTAGCTGACTCCTCGAAGGGCACCGTATGCAAGATGATATTTCTGGCGATGTTGTCAAGTCCCACCATCTTGATTTCATCGTTGGTCATGTCTTTCCTTTCTTTAGGAACCTGCACGCCAATCCCAAGATCCTCATATCCCAATCCTCTGACGTTAGGAATAGTGATCTTGATCGGTCCCTCCCTGAGTACACGCGGCATTTGGTCATGGATGGCATCTAGATGTGCTTCTAATCTGAACTTCCAATAGACAAAGTTAGACACAGAGAATTCAGGTAACGAAGCTTCAAGTCTCCTCGAAGTCATGATGATGCAAGTTTTATGAAAAGCAAACTCAGATCTGTTCAGTGACCACCAACAGTTTCTCCTCTGAAACTATTAGTATTCAAAGTCAGTGGTCTTTCGAACCACTGCTCTGATACCACTTGTTGGTCCCGGTACAAGACTGAGGAATACGTGTATGGGGGGGGAATACACGTATACCAATTTTTCAACCTTAAAACTGACTGAGTCCCCTTTACTCAGAGTGGTAAAGAACTAGGAGCTGATAACACACCTACTGACTGTACTTAGTGCGGGTCAGTTGGCTAACTATCAGTTCAAGTTCAGTGAGGAAATGTTTGAGCCCTGAAAGTTTAAAGTCTTGTTTAGTTTGCTTTTTGAAAAACTTGTTTTACTCAATTCTGAATAGTGTTTAGTAGGGCAGTGCTCTTTTGAAGATCAGCCTGATTGATTCAGGCCTGATAAACTTGAATACAATGAATGAACAAGTAATATGGCAAGTATGCACAATATCAAAGCAGTAAGAACACAAGGAGTTTAACGTGGTTCAGAGTCTCAAGCTCCTACGTCCATGGCCTAACTTAATAGGAAATCCACTCAAGGGATTCTTGTTTTTAACGTGCCAAGGTGCACCAAGACCAGCTATCCTCACTGATCTATACAACTCCACTTACTAACACACTAACTGACTTACTCCCAACAAGCCTAACTTAGGGTTTTGGTTTCAGTTTGGATTCCAACTAAGTTGAGATTATCCTTACAAGGCAAAGCTATGCTAAGGATTGGATAATCTCTCTAAGCTTAAGATAATTCTATTTAGCTCTTGGAATACAGGATAACTCTCGATTGCTAAGAAACACTTGGGAAATTTAGAAGGTTTCGAGTGCTTCTCTTAAGGGTTGAATGCTTTGAATGCTTGAGAGTTTGAGTAATTTCTGGCTTGGAAATTTCCCGTAACCTTGAATGGGTTCAAGGTCTTCTGTATTTATAGGTGATTTGAAAAACTATCCGTTGGAGAGATAGCCTTCGAGTCATCTATGTAGAGTGGCTTCAAATGGACATATCTTCATGCAGCAGCCGTCCTTGCATGGATTTGGTATTTGCATTAAATGCACATTGAATGCTTGCCCGTTGAATATGCAGTCTGAATTCAGTCTTCATGTCAGGTTCCGTACGTGCGTGTCCTTCTCGGATTGGTCCACGTCATCAGGTTGGTGAAAATGTCAGAACTTATTCCTGAGCTTCAGGCTTGTCTTATTAAGTTCATTTTGTCTTGAGCCCACCAGTCTTGTCCTGACGCTGAAATTCTTTTTGCATTGCTTGGCTCTACTCCAAGTCTTCCCATTAACTCAGTGACATCCTGTTCCCTTCAGGACTGAGTTAGTAATGACCTCAGGGTCATACTCTTCATCACTGACACTTACTCAGTCAGCTTAGAAGACTGCCATAAGTTCAGGATGGTGCTCTTCGTCTTCAAGCTCTGAGTCTTGATTGTCTCCAGTGAGTTCTCCTCTCACTGAGTACCTGTGAAGTGTAAAATGACTAAGTACTAATTCTAATCAAGACTAGCCTGACAAAGACAGATTAAGGCAAACATCTTTTCAGGGGCTTTGGGATCTTAATCAAAACTGACAATGTCCCAACAGTCCTAAAGGGGTATTCAGCCCGAACTGGGAGGGCACGTTTAGGATATCCAAGTGGCTCTCCAAGGGAGCTTACGAGCTGGAACTTATGGATGGCACTCCGGACCAATACCCCTGGAATGCAATTCACTTGAAGAAATACTATTAGTAATCAAGTTGTACTATGTAGTCAAAGTTCTTATCAATACAAAGTTCTACGTGCAGCTCAATCTCATCTAAAAACCGAGCTCAGTTCAAAAGCATATGCCGACCATATCGAGGTCGGCATATCACACTTGAGCTCAGGAAGGCCACCTAAAGCCATCTAGAAACTGAGCTCAGTTCAAAAGCATATGCCGACCATATCGAGGTCGGCATATCACACTTGAGCTCGGGAAGGCCACCTAAAGCCATCTAAAAACTGAGCCCAGTTCAAAAGCGTATGCCGACCATACCAAGATCGGCATACCACACTTGAGCTCGGTAAGGCAACCAAAGGCCATTCCAAACACCGGGTGGAGTCCAAAGCATATGCCGACCATATCAAGGTCGGCATACCTCACTTATGCCCGGGGAAAGTCTCGTATATACTTGTTAAAAATTCAAACATTTTTTTAACAGGAATAAACAACAAGGCAATTAAAGAACAAAACAGTAAAGTTAAGAAAAATTTGTTTCATAGAAAAGCCGGTCCAAAGCCGGAAAAGAGTACAAGTGGTTCAAAAAAAAGGGGAAAACACATCCGATCGAAAGCCGGTTATATTTGGAAAAGCAAAATACGAAAATAAGAAAGATATCTTCAAGGATTGTCCACTCCACCCGCCGAGCTCACTTGCTCTCCTGGCCCGTTCACGAAGTCAGCTACTTCGTTAACACAGGCTTTCTCTTCGGCCACACTCTCGCCCGGCACCTGGGGGGCCTCCGGAGGAGCCTCTTCTTCTTCCTCCTCTCCCTCCTCGCCCTCGGTGGCCGGGGGATCTTGGCCCAGTTGGATCAGTCTGTGCCGATGGGGGAACTACGAAAGGTCCACCCCATATTCGGTCTCGAGATCGAGGAAGGGAAGCCAGTAGCCCTCGTGGATGGGGGTTTTTGCCACATATTCTCGGAAGTAGATCTCCTGAGCTTTGGTGTCGGCACCGGCCTGGCGTCCGACACGGATCAAATTGGCGGTGGCCGTGTAGAAGCAAAACTCAGAGAAGAGCACCGGGCTGGTGGCTGGATCATCCGGATTGTAAGCCGACCGGCTCAGAGCAGCAGTCAGCTCGTCATTCTTCTTCTGAAGCTCTTTCTCCAGCTCGACCTGCTGGGCTAGAGCCTGGTCGACATCCCCCCAGGCTCGGTGCACCTCCAGCTGCAGCTCGGTGTTGGCGTCCTCCATCTCAGTAACCCGATTCTGGACGTCCGCCAGGGCTTTGTATGTCATTTCCGCCTGGCCTAGGGCATCTTCCTTCTCCTTCAAAACGGCCTCCATTTCGCCGACCGCCTGATCCCGCTCCTTCTTCAGCACGGCGTTCTCACTCTCGAACCTGGCTCTCTCCTCCTGGGCACGGGTCAGGGTACATTCCGTCCTCCAGAGCGATCGGATGGTGTTGTTAAGATCGTTCTCCGTCAGGTTGACCATGATAGTCGTCTGCTTGATCAGCGCGACACTGGCCCGACCGGCATACCGAGGGTGGTTCTCGGTGATGTCAGCCAGTTCCCGAGTCCAGGACTGGAGTAAAGAATTCACCATCCGGCTCATGTAGTCCGGCATTTCGACCATGGAGCCCGGTGCCTGGGAAGATAGGAAATCAAGCACCAGCGGCGGGAGATCGGAATCGTTGCGTGTCAGCCTAAAAGGGAGTAAAAGAACAAAGCCAGGTACAAAACAAGCGAAGTAAATAAAGAACCTCTAAAAATAAACAACTTACATTTGAAAGTGGGACGGATCACGACCAAAGAAAGTCCTATCGTCCTCCTGCCCGGAAGCTCGGGCCACGGTATCCGTCCCGACTGGTCGGGAGCAAGGGGGTGTATCATCCGAGATGTCGATGGCGGCCGGGCTCGATCCGTGCAGACCAGCCTCTTCACTCTCAACCTCCTCCCGGCCTTTTTTCTTGCCGATGATCGGGGAGGAAACCGGCACCTCGGCGGCAGTTGTCCCGATGGCCGGAACAGACTGGAGGGGGGTAGGCTCCTGGATCACAATCCCGGTCCGGGCTCCAGTCCCATTCTTCTTCTTCGCCCCTTTGGCCGCCTTCTTCACCGCGCAAGCACCCAACAAGGAAAATATATCTGGACAGCGGTCGGCGAGCTCTGGGGGCACCTTTTCACGACCGGAAACTCAGGCACTGCATTGCCAAAATGCGAAGTGTTAAAAAAATAAAAAAAAACTATAACTTTTCGTGGCCGGCAATGATAGTAGCCGCTCCCTGACGACCGCGAAGTCAAAATTCAGCTCCCGATCGGTTGGGCAAGGGTAGTCTGCAAAGAAAGTTAGAAAATTAGATCAATACTTTTTATTCAAAGTTAAGTTCAAAATCTCTTACTGGGATGTTTAAGGCGGATGTTGGTTGGAACCGCGATCTCGATTCTGCCCGGGTATCAGGTCTGCCAGGCTCCTCCTACAAAAACCACTTCTTCCGGTCATTACGGGCCTTGCTCGGGAGATCGGTCACAAGCTTCTGCCCTTTAGTTTCAATGAAGACCTCACCGGTCCCACTCTTCTCGCTCTGGATCCGATAAAGGTAGGTCATCTCCCCCGGGGTCGGCATCCTGAACAACCGGTTCTGTCCAAACAACGCCATGACGCTCAGGATGATCATCCACGCGTTTGGCAAAAGCTGGATGGGCGCCTGGTCCCAGTAGTTCAACAGATAAGAGATGGTCGGATGGAGGGGGAAACGGAGTCCGACCTCCATCATATCTTGAGTAACAGCCACCATCCCCGGAGGAGGCTGATCCGCCCGTTCATTTGGTTCTGGGGCATAAAGGTGAACATCAAAAGGAATATCCCAGTTGGCTCGAGCTTCATCGAGGTAACTCTGGGTCATCTTGCTCTGAACCCGACCGATAGTCCACCTATTGGACTCCTCCAGATCGGCTATACGAATAGAGGCCGGATTGCGCACAGTTGGCCCCCGTGGGAAACGATCCCAGTACCCCTCGAAGTTGAAATCAAGGGATTCGACTTCGTCTTTCTACTCTACGAATACCTACCATAGACGAAAGACTCGCCTAACCTGGTCCCACCGATCCTGGCTGACGCTCCAACCGGCAACCGGTAGCCCTCCGACCTCCTCAGACCTAGATCCTAAGGCCTCGTCAGCCATTCTGAGCCTCTCTTTAATTTGCTAGGCCGCCAAATTTTGAAACAGTAGGCTATGGGCCAAGTCGTCACCCTCGCTGTGACCACCATCCTCGTCATCTTCTTCCAGAAGATCGTCCAGAGGTTCCCGACTTTCCACCAGAGGAGCCACCATCTTTATCCGAGGTCCCACAACCGCGGCCAGACCCCTCTCCCTAGCGCTTTCACCCAGCAGCGATCGGCCCGGGCTCGGAAAGAGCGCGTCCAAGTCATCATCGTCGCGAGCCCAGATCGAGCTCGTGCTCAGGCACGATGGAGAAGCCCCTCCTCCGCCGCTTGAGCTCCCCCCCATCAAAGAGCCTCCGATTGGCTCCGCCACCGCCGCCGCCGCTCGAAGAAGCGCCGCCTCTTTGCCCAGGCGGAGGACCAGTCCACCGCCGTACCATGTCGAAGAGGAAAGGAAGAAGAAGAGTTTTTTTAGTTTAGAGAAGTAGAATTACCTTCATATGCCTACGTCGCCGCCGAACGCCGCCGCAAGAAACTCGCCAGAAATATCGCCGAGAGATTGCAATGCTTGCTAAGGAAACTCAAATCGCTTGAAAGTGAAAAGCTTGAAAAGGTGAATAACTCCCCCATTTATAAGAAAGGGTGAGGGACCTACTTCGAAAAGAGAATTCTAGGCCTAGGGCCTATTTACAAGAATTAGAAACGTCGGATCCCACGTCAAAACGGCTGCGCACGCCAATAGTTAATACGTGGGATCTGAGGCGTCGTATGACGTCACGCACGCCTTTTTAGGCCCACTTTCCCACGCACGTCTACTCAAACGTCAAACAGTAAGAGGCCGACCTCCGGTCATCCCGGGTAGTTCAAGGCCGGCACCGACGACCAATGACAGACGGCCACCTCGCCTCCCATCAACCCTAAGAGCCGAGCTGGGGGGCAATTGTTATAGCCATTTTATATCACAGGTCGGCACCGACCTGAGACAGGCCAGATGTAACAAAACAACGCATCCTCAACGGAGCCAATCTGGCCGGATGGTGTCCGACCTCCATGGGTTCCGACTCCGTTTTCCGACCTAAAAAATGAGGTCGAAAGCAAGCCAAAAACACTTCTCTACCTCAGCTAAGATACAAGGCAAATGGACCGGGGCCAGACCGGTCCGGTCTTGTCCAGGTTAAGCCAATAGAGGTCGCGACGGCGCGGCCAATGTACGAGAGGGCTTCCCGACCTCAAGATACCCCAGGAGGCTAGCCTCCGACCTCGAAACATCTCCGACCTGTGGGAAAGGAGAAGAGCACGTGATAGAATCTGACGAGATCTTCTTGTAAGAAGTAAAGAGCCGCCTCCGTACTCAGTGCCAGAAAGAATATTCCACCCAAATGAGGAAAGTTCTCAGAGAATCTTCCTTTTGTGGACACGCGTCAACATGCCAGTGGTCAGCCTCCTGCAGATTGTGGCACACAGACGCCCGCACGTCCTCAGAGGCTGGGGGCATTAAATGCCTCTCTCCCCTTAGAGGACGGAAATGAAACTTGTACCCATGTAGGGAGAAAACTATAAATAGTCCCATATTTTGTAACAATAAGGGAGATCCAACACATTCTATCAAAAAGCAATATAATTTGCATTTAAGTCCAGGGATTTAATAACCCCTGGCAATTCCGGGTGTTCTTATTTTCAGTTCATCTTCATTAATTTTCTTCACCACAATCATTCATTCAACATTTATGATTTCAATCATTTGATGTTTTTGTCAAAGCTCACCTAAATAGCCATTAATTCACAGCCTCATTTATTTGGGAAACAACACAGCACTTTCTCTCCCGTTGATCCCGAACGAAGATGTGTCCCAGCGCCCATGCCGGGAATAATTTTTTTTAGGCCAGTAGGTTAGGGGGTAGCAAAAGAAGGACCACAGGTCTTCGGGCTGGCAATTTAAGGACACCATATTTAAAATGTTGCAATTTGAGGCCAAATTGGCCCGAATTGACTCTAATTAGAGTCAATTCGGGCCAACCTGGCCTCAGTTTGCAAAATTTTAAACCTATGGTCCTTAAATTGTCAGCCCCAAGACCTACCGTCCTTCTTTTGCTGCCCCCTAAGTTGTGGTCTTAAAAAATTAATCTCAAATTAGATCTAATTGGACCCAAATTCCACGTGACACCCGATATTTGACTAGTTTATACTCGTGGAGCCCGTCCGATACCACTTTAAAAATAAATATTTTTTATTTATAAATATAAATATATATTTAAAATAAAAATTGTAAAAATAATTATTTTGAGTCATGACCCCGATTTCGGGCTATTTTATACACATGCTTGGAACATGACCCTCCATCTGCTAAAACCAAGTCTGTTGCTTATGTGTAGTTCACGCTATTCTACCTCAGCACCATTGACGGTCAAAAACTTGGGGTTGGACGGTCGAGATGAGGGCTGGGGTGGGTAGGGACTACGGTCTAAACTTTGGGTGAAAATGATTGGGGCATGGGGTTGGTATGAGGAAGAAGAATTTATTTTTTTGTATTAATTTTTTTAAAATATATACTTATATTTAGAAAGGTAATAGTTATGTCTCAAAGTGGTGTTGGACGGGTGCAATGTGTATAAAATATCTCGAAATCAGGGGTTAATTAGTGCTAATTCGGAATAAAAAATTACCACAATAATTTAGCAACAGATTATGTTTACTAACCGTTTTACCAACAGATTGGTCATATAAATAAATATTTTATTTTTTGTTGGTAATCCATTGATAATTTGTCGGTATTTTTTACTAAGGGGATACTATTTCGTTGGCATATTTAGCAACGGGCAGAATAACAATGAAAAATATTCGTTGTAAATCTGTTACTAAATGCAAATTCATTGATTAGCAACATAATTTTTACGTTGTTAAAACGTAAAAATCTTGTAATGAAAGGTAGTAAAAGAAGGACGGGAGGTCTTGGGGCAGGCAATTTAAGGACCATAGGTTTAAAATTTTGCAAATTGAGGCCAGATTGGCCCGAACTAGCTCCAATTATAGTCAATTCGGGCCAATTTGGCCTCAAATTGCAACATTTTAAATGTGGTGTCCTTAAATTGTCAGCCCGAAGACATGTGGTCCTTCTTTTGCTACCCCCCCCCCCTAACCTACTGGCCTTAAAAAAAATTATTCCCCGCCCATGCCCAACCCCCCCCGCCCCATTCCCCACCTCCCAATTCCCCATCCCCCATCCCAGCGAATGCCCCTACCGGCCTACCCCCCAATTCCCCATTCCAGCAGCCATCCCCCATATCCAACAATCCCACTGTAACCCAACCCCCGCACCCCCCCCCCCCCCATTCTCCCTCCCTCTCATTCGCCCGCTCCATCCTCACCCCTATCCCAAAATTTATTTTTCTCTTCCCCTTATCTACTCAATTTTCCTCTGCAAATTAATCATCAATGTGTTATCAAGGATGCAAAAGTCTAATAACAAAATTTGCACGCTACCTGTTCAATTTAATGCCTCGAAAAATTCCTGAAAATTTATGTTACTATGGGAGAAAATTTGTGTTACGATTGGAGAAAATGTGTGTTACTAAAAATATATGTTACTATTGGAGCAAATGTATGTTACTATTGGAGCAAATGTGTGTTACTATTGAATGAAATGTGTGTTACTGCCAGAACAAATGTGTGTTACAATTGGAGCAAATGTATGTTATTATTAGAGTAAATATGTGTTACTGCAAATGTGTGTTAATGTTAGAGTAAATGTGTATTACTTTTTGGAGCAAATGCGTGTTACTGTTAGAGGAACTATGTGTTACTATTGAAGAAAAATATTTTAATCTTATGTGTATTATTGCAAATGAGTGTTAAAGTTAGAGTAAATGTGTGTTATTAAAAAATTTGTTACAATTGGAGCAAATGTATGTTACTAATAGAGTAAATATGTGTTACTATTGAAGCATAGTGAGTTAATGTTAGAGTAAATGTGTGTTACTGCAAATGGATGTTAAAGTTAGAGTAAATGTGTGTTACTAAAATATGTGTTACTATTGAAGCAAATATGTGTTACTATTGAAGCAAAGTGTGTTCATATTAGAGTAAATGTGTATTACTGCAAATGGGGATTAAAGTTAGAGTAAATTTGTGTTACAAATGGTGTGTTACTGTTAGAGGAAATATGTGTTACTATTGAAGCAAAGTGTGTTAATATTAGAGTAAATGTGTATAATTGCAAATAGGCGTTAAAGTTATAGTAAATGTGTGTTACTAAAAATATGTATTACCATTGGAACAAATGTGTGTTACTGGTGGAGGAAATATATGTTACAATTGAAGCAAAGTGTGTTAATGTTATAACAAATGTGTATTATTGCAAATGTGTGTTAATGTTGGAGCAAAAAAATGTATTTGATGTTAGAGCAAATGTAAGTTATTGTTGGAGCAAATATATTTTAATATATAAAGCCATAAATTTAAATTTAAAGGGATGGAAAGTAAATTAAAAACACATAGTTGGTCTTGTAAAAATATATATTTGTAATTATTATTATTTTAAAGTAGAAAAAACCTGTTTTTTAATGACTTGTAACACATATTTGCCCATATAGTAACATATATTTTGCCTATATTGTAACATACATTTTGCTTATATTATAACACAATCTGAGAGCGAAAATGTGTATTATTGAAAATGTATGTTAATGTTGGAGTAAAAATGTATTTGAAGTTAGAGCAAGTGTATGTTATTGTAGGAGCAAATATATTTTAATGTATAAAACCATAAATTTAAATTTAAAAGGATGAGAAATAAATTAAAAACACATATTTGATCTTGTAAAAATATATATTTGTCATTATTATTATTTTAAAGTAGAAAAAACCTGATTTTTAATGACTTGTAACACACATTTGTCCATATTGTAACATACATTTTGTCTATCCTGTAACACAATCTGGGAGCGAAAATCCTGGAACATGGCCTGCGCAAAATTTTGGAAAAAACCCTCCAAATCCGACCCGACCCGGCCAAGATCCGCGAATTTTTTCCTGGAGCGACCCATTTTCAATACTAGCTTATTTTAGGTATATTTCACATATGAAATATTTCATATGAGTGTTGCCCATAAAATAATAAAATGTGTTTTATTGATTTTTGTGAGTGTAAATTATTTTCTTTTTTAAAGGTGTTAAAAAAGAGTTGGGACATTCCAAAAAAGAAAATGTGAAAAAAGATTCGGGACGGAGGTTGTAATTATAAAAGGAAGAGGACAAAGAGTATAGAACCGAATGTATTCGGTAATAAGACCGTAGGTATGCAATGGCAAAGTCTTGTAGAAATCATTTTCACCGCACAATTCATTTATATTTTCTGTGCAATTTTTAATTGCATTAATTGTTTAATTAAAATATAAGTTTGATGGTATTATTAATTTCATTAAATAATTATTTTTAATTCATGTATTTTGAAATTTATCAATTCTAGTCAGTACTTTATTTTTTTTATCAATTCTAGCTCATACTTTAAATTACTACTATTTAAAAACATTCTCAAAACATTTACAGGCAAGCTATGTCTGAAATTGATGTCGAAATCCACATGCACTACTGAAAATGTGATTGATGATATTTTTATGTAGTAACGGAAAATATGTGCTAAAATTGATTTAAAAAATAAAGTATGGGCTAGAAATGATAAATTTCGAAAAGTATGTGCTAAATTAACTATTTTGCCCTTCTTTTTAAGTTTATAAATTGTAAAGTTATTTTGAAATCTTATAAATTATTTTAAGGAGTTTTTTTAATTTGGGGTTTAAAAGATAGTAACATTATCGATTAATGGCCTAAAAGATTTTTCTATCAATTTAGGGTCCGGAAGATACAAAAGTTTCAATTCAGAATCTAAAAAATAGAAACTATTACTTTAGAATTCACTCATTTTAAGACCATGTTTGACCTAATATAATTTATAGTTATGCAATTGTATTTTTATCAATCATAATTTTAACAAATAAGAGTTACATTAATTTTACGTGATTTGAAAAGATAAGAAAAATAATAGTAATAATATAAACTATAATACGCCAATAAACAAACAAAAAATCAACGCCTGCAAATAAGCATACATAAGGCAAGAAAAAGTTGTAAAATATATATTTCATTAATAATATGTAGGTTATAACACTCGTTGATCTCTTGATTCATCTCTCCAAGGACATGGATTTGATTTGTGATATCGGGGTCTTAGCAATTTATTCTGGATTTGGTTTGTAGTACCGGGGTCTCAACCGGAGTTGATTTGCAGTGACTTGTTTTGAAGTTAATTTGTGATACTATGGTTTCAGCGACTTATTTCGAAGTTGGTTTGTGATACCAGAGTCTCAACAACTTATTTTGAATTTTGACCTACAATTTAGTAGTAGAGTGTAGATAGGGTCATTGTGACTTATTTCATCTGACCTCCTGAAACTCTATTCTGAGTCTTTTATTTATATATATGAGTTCATTGACTTATAGAGCAAGAAAAAGACATTCACAAATCTGAGAGCAAGGAAATGATAATAACAATTCTTGGAGATATTATTGTATATTCTTATATTCAAAATTATGATTTACACAATATATGACATCGTGAAATTTAATAAAATTTTGGAGCTTACAAAATGCCCTCTCGAGACCTGTTGTAGACATATGACAGGTGCAACTTGGTCTCGGAATCTAAGTGTAGAACTCAAGAGGTGATTTGACATGCCCTAGAAGATGAATGTGACATGCCCCCATGAAAATCTAAGGGTATAGGTCTTTAAAGAGTGGAGATAAAGAGCAAAAATTGTCCCACCGGACGTGCCAAAATTTATAACCAATCAATTTTTTTTATATTTGAAATTTTAGTAACACGAGAATGAATTACAAAGAGTATTTATTGAATCAAGCGATTATTTGAGTATAATCTCTAGTGATTTCTCTATATCTTTTACTGAAGTTGACTTTGACTTGATATCGGATTTCTCGAAAACTGGTCCGCAATAGAATCTTTTTAATGTTGAGGTTGATGTTAATTCGATGGCGTTGAGTCGTGTTTCAAATTAATGTTGATTTTTTGAGGTTCCGTGGAGGAAGACGCTAGGTCGTTGGATCCACAAAGAATTTGAGCTTGTAGAATGTCGATCGGAGAGGCTTAGCAATGTGATCACCGATCGAAGACCATTCTTAGTTGACTTCTACGAAGAACTTGAGGAGCTTCTGTGAGAAATTTGAAAGACTTCAGAGGAAAAAATATTGATCTGAGAGACTTAGCACCGAATCTCGGATCGAACGCCTTTGTTGATGATTTTTACAAAGAACTTGAGGAGATTTGTGGGGAACTTGAAGGACTTTGGATATGAAAACGTTGATCGAAGAGGCTTAACACTGTGATCTCGGATCAAACATCATTGTTGACGAATAACATCTTTGAAGCAACAAAGAATACATTTGAATCTTCAAGAATGCATGGAGATAATTCTGAACTTTTGAATCTTTTGACTTCTTGATGTCTGCTGTGTGGAATGACTAGAATGAGACCCCTATATATAGATTTATGTTTTTAAATTGACGGGCAAAATTTTTTATGAACCGGAAGATATGAAAAGATATGGCTGATGCAAGATTCTAATTTCGATAGACCAGATTTGATAAATCAGAAAAATACTCATACTTATCCAAAAAGATTTATCGAGGTTTCACAACTTGAGTTATCAGCCCTATCTTATTTATAGATTTCAAAGATTTGGAAAATATATGATTTGATATGTTGGACTTTAGGAGCCTAATGTGATCTATTGGACTTTAGAGGCTCAATACGATTTATCATACTTTAGATATCTGATTTGATTTATTGAGTTTTAGAGGTCTAATTCAATATATCAAGCTTTAGAGGTCAGTTCAATTTATTAGACTCTAGTAGTCCAATCCAATATATTATGTTTTAAAGACTCAATTCTACTTATTGGGCTTTAGAGGTCCATTGAATATTTTAGGCTTTGGAGGTCCAATTCAATTTATTAGGATTTATAGCTCCAATTGAATATTTTAGGCTTTAGAAGACAATTCAATATATCATTTATTTATTTATTATTTTAGGAATTAAATATATTTAAACTCTGAAAGGTAAATAATAAATTCAATTGATATTTAACACGTAATTGCCATGTGGTTTCTTTTAATTAGACACAAATTTAATGTGCTTACAATGTCAAACATAGTCTTAATAATTTTTAGTCCTAAACTGATAGGTTTTATCTTTCAGGTTTTGAATCGATATAAAAAAGCTTAAATTGATAGTTTTATTATCTTTCAAAATCTGAATTGACAATCCCCTATTATACTAATAGGGAGTTTGACATGCTTATCTGTTGTCTTTAGGTTAATTTCGCCTATGTGTCGAATGCTTACATGTCATCTATTGTGTCTATGTGTCACATATGTGTCATCTATGTGGCCTTATATAATAAGAAATCTAATAATAATAAGTGTTGTCCTGAGGTTAATTTCGCCTATGTGTCGAATTTTTACATGTCATCTATGTGTTGCTTATGTGTCATCTATATGGCCTTATATAATAAGGAATCTAATAATAATCAAATCAAATAAAATAAAAAAGGGCTTGCAAATAGATTTGAACCCTACACCTCATGAGCAATTGTTATGATGTTTATCAGTTTAGTCATACTACAAATTTTTATGAAATTTGAATATTTATTGTATATAACTTGAGTATATAAAAAATTATGTACTAATTTTCATTTTATTTAACTAAATTTGAGGATATCTTATATATAATAATCTTAATGTATTAATAATTCAAACAAGTAACTTATGTATATTTAATGTTACATTATTATTACTAAATTGATTAAAAAAAAATTTAAAAATCTAATTATGTGAAATGTCAATGTTCAATTAACTAAATTTTTAATATCAATGTATTTGAGAATATCATATTTAGAAATTTTTTATTTGTAAAAAAAATAATTAATGGAATTAAGAATATTAAATAATTTTTATTTATTCTATCGATTAAATAATTAATTATTTTTTGTTTAAATCTAATTATTTGAAATTTTATCATTTAATTGATAAATTTTTATTGTCTAGAAAACATAATAAACTAAAATTATAATGATTTAATTTTGTATACCTTAAATCAAATTTGATATATCAATTTCTATTAGTTTAACTGTGTTTAACATGTGACAGTTTGTTTGTGTAATAATGTTGTCTCTAATTAAAAGAAATACAATTACATGAATTTGAATCTTGCACTCATATATAAATATTTTTATTTATTTATAAATAGAAATGTCTTTATAACCCACTAATAAATTTATACTACTAATATTTTTTTTAATTCTGAAATGCTTATTAGTTTATTTAATATTATATGATTTAAATGACATATATATATATATATATATATAATATTTTTTTTACATGTACAATATAGTATTTATTTTAGAGATTTAACATATTTGAAAAAATAAATCTTTAAAATATAAAGATTAGAAAAATAGGATTAATTCAATATTAATTCACGATCATTAAGTTCAATCTCAATTTAATCACAACTTTCAATAATGTTATGGAAATTCACCAATGTTTAGTTTTTCAATCAAATATATGACTTGCACTTTTAGCAAAAAAAAAAAAAATGATGCATGAGTGTGTGTTGTTGTTTGGATTATAAATCTCCCAACATCGAGAAAATCGTCTTAGGGAGGCAAGGAGAGGTATGTCATATGTGGTGCATAGTTGAGCAAAATATATCATAATTTAAAAGCGTATACCAAATTGAAAAAAAAAATTACTTGAATTTTAATAAAAATATTGAAAATTGTATTTAAATTGAGATTGGGTCTAAATGTCGTGGGTTACTAATAAATTAACAAATATATGTATTATTTAAATATATTTATTATATAATATAATTATATTATTTTATGGTGATTAAATTTATTTAGGTATATATGTAATTAATTTAAAAAATTCAGCATACAATATGTGTGTGTATTAAAATAGATTGAATTAATAATGTGATGATGCGTCAATAAAATATGAATTTTTAAATTAATTTTGTGAACAACCCGCATTTTTACGCGTGACACTAATCTAGTATTCCTTATTTTTAAGAGCTTGTAAACTCAGTCAAACACGTTGTACGATAATTTTAAGAAATACCCTTTTATGAGTTTGAGATGATAAAAAAATTACTCTCTTCGTCATGGATCAACTTACACACTTGCATGGACACACTTTTTAAGAAAAAAAAAGTCACTTATTCACTAAAGTAGTGACATATGGGTAAATATGTGTATTTTTTTTAGTTTGCACACAAATTAATATTTTCTTTTTTAGAGTGTGCAGGTTTTTCTGGGACGAATCGAAATGGAAAATGTGCAAGTTATTTTGAGACGGAGGTGGTATTGAGTAATCTAAATAATAAAAAACAGTAAGAACAATATTGTTTAAATGAGTGGAAAATAAATTACATTAAATTCAAAGACAAAGTATAAAGTGAAAATAGTTCATACATTAACTATTGAAATTATTTTCACTAAATAATATTAGTTATTTTCACTGAAGAGTATGAGTTGTTTTTATTGAAAATTATTAGTTATTTAGTGGAAACAATTCATGTCCTTTAGTGAAAACAACTAATACTCTTTAATGGTTCACACATGAACTATTTTCATCATATACATACTCAAACACTACAAAAAAACTCGCATTTTTGCGATCGAAATTAGGGATCGTCTATACATCGGTCTCCAAATAATGTATTTGCGACCGAAAAAGACCACTGGTCTCAAATTAAAAAAATTAGCGACCGAAAGAAAAATCGATCTCTAAATTAAAAGATTAGCGACCGCCTACGACCGCCGAGGCGGTCTCTAAACTCAAAAGACGGTCAAAATTGACCAACCCTTTTTACCGTCTGATCAGCGACTGATTTTAAATTTAATATCAGCGACCGCCGCCTTCTGGCGGTCGCAGATCAGCAACGTTTGACCCGTCTTGGTAACGATTGAGGGTCATTAATGCGGGTGGTTTATCAACCGCCTGAGTGCGGTTGCAATCATCTTAGAGGTCATTAAGATGATCTCGTTTGAGTATGGTGCCTCCTCGTGGAGACTAGTGCCCGAGCAAAAGAAGATGGGGTACTTTGATCAGTTCAAGGTATAAAAAAATTATTATTATGATTTTAAATTTGAATTTTTTAATTTATTTGTTAATATTCTATTTTTAATTTAATTGCAGAGGCGGTGCGTCTGGGACCCTGCCCATGATAGTGTTATGTACGATTTGTTCTGTGTGAAAGCGCAAGAACGATATAAAAACATTATCTACGACCTAAAGAAGCGGTGAGAGCGTGGGCAGCGGGTGGAGTTGGGTCGAGCGTCAGACGGGCGTTTGATCTGGGATGGTCTGGTGGATCACTGGAACAATGATCCATCAATCAGAAGAAGATCATGAAGAGAGAGAGATAGAGAGAGAAGAATTGAAAAAATAATTTATTTAATTTGTGTTTTTTTAATTTTATTTAATTTATGTTTATTTATGTTTTTAAACAATATTTCAGTTAATTTATATTTTTATTATGCTTTAATAAATAATTTGTATGAATCAAGATTTATATACAATTAAATGCATAAGAACGAAAAAAAAAGTTAGTATATATATGCATATAAATGAATTAGAAACAAAAAAGAATTAATTTGATGAATTTAAAAAAAAAAAACGGGAGCCAATTTGAACTTATATACAATTAAATGCAAATAAATGAACAACAATAGCAAGTGTCCTAGTTGTTCACACCTCCTTCGGGTTACCCGGAGGTTGTGGGTTCGATTCCCCCGCATATTTGCACATTTATTTCTGCAAGCCTCATAAGGTCTTATATACTATATGGCTCGTCGATTGTGAGCTAGAGGTGGTTCGCGCCCCGCTCCGAACCCACTAAGCTATTTTTTTACTCAGGTTCGAAGATTAGCGACTGCCAACAGGTCGGTCGCTAATCCCAAAAATCAAATTTAACAATTTTTTTATTTAAAAATAAATTAACGACCGCCATCCCGGCGGTCGCTAAAACCTAACCCGACCGGGTCAGACCCGGTCAGTTCAGCGACTGACAGGTGGCGGTCGCTAAATTTTAGTGACCACCTCTTCGGTCTCAAATTGGCGATCGATTTCCAATAGCGGTCGCTAATATTAGCTACCCGCGTTTTAACGATCGACTTTTATCGGTTAGAAATCGGTCGCTAATCACGTTTTGCATTCGAAAATCGGTCGCTAATTTGCATTTTTTTTAAGTGAAACTCAAATATATTTCGCGACTTGTTATACTATGATTAAGTTACATTATCTAAAAATCGATTAAGAAAAATAAATAGTAACTATCATTATTTTCTTAATCAAGGTACTCATATTTTTAGTAGAATCGATACTCCCCCGTCCCATTATAGGTTATACGTTTATTCTTTTGCAAATATTTTTTTTAAGTATTGAATGTATAATAAAATATTGAGATATGATTAAAAAAAAAACAATCATCAGAGGAATAGAAAGAGATGTGGAGACATATTTTGTCTAATACTATCTCCATCTAAAAAAATGGTCATTTGCTTTTGATAAGGTTTTTTTTTAGAAAATATAGTTAAAGCATGAATATTTTAGAGTACTGTGTGGTTCATTTATTAATTAATTAGTTATTTGTGACTATAAAATTAATGACATGTGAAATAATTAAGTGATAATTGAATAATAATAAAAGTTGAAAAAAATATAATATCATACTTTTTTTAAAACGAAAGTAATTGTTGAAAAAAATGTTATACCTTTTGAAGGATGAGGTTAGTATTAAATGGAAATGATCACATGTCCACCGGTGGACATAATATTGTATACCCACCGTGAATGTATTAATGATCACATTTGTGGTGGGTATATAATATTATGTCCACCGATGAGTATGTGATCAATTCCGTAGTATTAAAATATGTAATTTATATTATGTATGACACTCGTTCTGATGAAAACTCCGCATAAAACCTTTTCTGGAATCTCACAATTCTAATGAAAACTGAACATACACACGTAGGTATAGTCCAAAAAATTCGTTGGCCGCGGATTTGAAGATCCCTTCATGGATTATATTGAACAGTATTTGCACAAAAAAGTGATTTAGGGGTGTGCACAAACTTTATGGTCATAATTACACCCTTTCCTCTTATAACAAGTGGATGATTTGATACGTTAAACAAATTAATAACGCATTACGAGAACTTAGATATTTAAATGATGATAATATTAATTGGCTAAGAGTGACTTTATAAAGTTAAAAATATTAATAAACATACGCATAACGAGAACTTTCATATTTCAATTATAATAAATTATTTCATCCATAATGATAATATAATTGGCTACGAGTGACTTTATAAAGTTAAAAATATTAATATACGCATAACGAGAACTTTCGTATTTCAATTATAATAATATTATTTCATCCGTCCAATAATAATAAATAAAATTATCATTAATGTCTCATTATAGAAAATTATTTTGCATTTCAATAAGTATTAACTACTCTTTTTTCCCCTCTAAAATGCCTTTATTTGATTTTAAAAAACATGTCCATTAAAATTCATAGTTTTATGTGGAATAATAAAAGAGAAAATTTATTATAAATTAATTGAATTTATCATAAATTTTATGCATGTCTTATATGTGAAATAATTTTTTTTTATTATTGTTAGATGAAGGAAGATTAACTATTTGACTTTATAAAGTTATTTAGTGTACAATGAATCAAAATTGGTAGGCAAAGTATCAACTAAAATTGATACATATATGAATCACTTTGAAGGATATGAATTGTTTTACTAAAGAGTATCAATTATTTTTCACTAAGAGTATCCCCATTTGTATCATTTTCAGGTACAAGCTAGATGAGTGCCCGCGTATTACGCGGAATTTTCGTAAAAAATAATTATTTATGTATTTTATATACTTAAATACATTTGTTCATCGTAAAATAATATAATTATATCAATAATATATATGTATAAAATTATGAGTTAATTTCTTATTAATTCGCAACCTTTAGGCTCAATCTCATTCTAATTACGATTTTTAATATTCTCTTTGACTCTTTTGGATGGTTTCCTCGGTCGATTTTCCATCCAAGCACTAATGTACTCTCATGCATTTTTTTTTTTTTTTTGCTAAAAATACAATTCATATATTGGTTTGAAACAACTTAAGATGTGATGAATTTAAATGTTGTCAATAAATTGAGATTGAGCCTAAAGACTGTGAATTAATATAGAACTAACCAAAACTTATTAATATTGTTTGATATTATTTTTTAAGCTCTATTTTTTTTCAAATATATTAAATTCATATATATATGTCATTTATTGTACATGTACAAAATAAGTAATTTTCATATATGCATATATATATATATATATATGTGTGTGTGTCATTAAATTATATAAAATAAAATAATAAGCATTTTAGAATAAAAAAATAATATTGACAATATAAATCATTTTGAGCTTTAATATGACTTATTATTAAAAAAATATAAAGATTATGTTAAATAAAATAGATATTCAAAATATGTGCATATTTATAAATGTGTACAATGTTTAAATATTACATTTATTTTAATTAGAGACAATATTATTACACAAACATAATGACACATGTTAAACACAATTAAGCCAATAAAAAATGATATATCAAATTTGATTTAAAATTAAAAAATAAAAAAATTATAATTTTGGTTTACTGTGTTTTCTAAACAATAAGATTTGCTAATTAATTGTTAAAATTAAAAAAATTAATTAATTATTTAATTGATAGTATAAATCAAAATTATTGAATATATTTAAATTCTATTTTTAATTTTTTACAAATTAAGATTCTCTAAATAGAAAATCCTCAAATATAATGAGATAATAAAAACAATTCAGTTAAACATTAAAATTTCAATTCACATAATTAGAATTTTATAAATTTAATAATACGTAGAATTAAATATACTTTATTAACATTTTTTTTAAATATAGGATATCATCAAATATAGTTAAATACAATAGAATTTGTTCTTTGAAGTTATTCATAACATAGTTTAATTGATAAACTTTTTAAACTCTACTCAGGAGGTGTAGAGTTCAAATCCTTATAAATCCATTTATGTTGTTAGACTTTTATTATATAAAGTCACAGATTACACATAAATTTCATAAAACCACATATATAACTTCTACAAATGACACATAAGATTCATAAAGCTACATGTATAGCTTCCATAATTATGTCACATAGGTGGAAATAACATGTAAATTATTTTTCTCTAAAAAATTCACAAAATGACATGTAAGCAAAATGAATGAGAGAATGACATGTGTGTTGGTGATCAAATTTAATCGGATAGATTAGTGACTTTTTAGTTCGGTTTAGGACCACCAAACAAGAACGTGTGATTGATTATCACTGTAAATGATAAATCGAAGCTTTAGGATTGTAAAATTGTAAATACGAAAGTCAAAATCGTATTTATTTCGTATAGGTGTACGTTAAGGTGTGTTTGTGTGTGTTTTGTGAGTATTTGTGAATTTGAACTTATATTTCTCAGCTGGAGAACAACTATTTATAGAAGCTAGCAAGCATGAGGTGTCTATGACTCTTGGTCTCCCTAGCCTGCATGCTGGACAAGTTCCTTTGACCCTTGTTTGACCTTATCTAAGTTATATCTTAGTTACAAAGTCTTATTTGGTCTTATCACGGACTCATTGTTGTTCGTCCAGGTCGGCTTGGTTGATTCAGTACGGTCTTTCAATCAAAGTTGTTCGCCTCATGAGGTCATGGCTCGAAAGTTGTTCGCCTTTGTATTTCGTATAGATAGGCCTTGGGGATCTTGGTCTTTTGTTCGTCCTCATACACCTCTCAAGCTGGTAGATGCACCATCTATCATAATGTTGTTCGCCATTATTGACTTGGTGGAGGGTCCATACCTGGTCTCGGGTCTTAAAACCTGCTCGTCGATGTGTTGTTCGTCGATATTGTTGTTCGTCATTTTATACACCCTCCGGATTGATTTGTGCACACCCACCTAGATCTTTCTTGCTAATTATTTAATTCTTGTTCGCACCACAATGGATGATGTTCGCCTGTCAACAATGTGGATAGTTGGAACTCCCTTTTAGTAATATAAGTGATTTTTGTCACATCAGCTGCCACATCAAAAATTAATTATATCTATCAATTTATATCTCACTCCCCAATCATCCCAAGTACAAATGTTACTACTCAAGGGACTCGCTATTCATATCACTAATTCATTCAATATTTTTTACTATATTTTGATTTTTATTATATTAATTTATTTAAATAGATTTAATATTGATGAATTTACATTTAACATTTTATTGATTAATTTTTAAACCATATTTCTTGTTAATCTTTTTACAACATTAATTTAATGATGATATTTGTACAATATTGTGACAATCTACCAAGAATTACACCGGCTCCTACGAAAAAATAAAAGGCTAAATTGCAAATAATATAACTATTTTTTCACAAATTGCAATATAAGCTAAACTTTCAATTTTTGACAAAAAAATCATCACTTTTATATTTGTTTGCAATTTAAACTTCGGGCAGTTTGTCCCTTGCCCGAAAGCTGATGTGTACAAATAAAAGCACAATCATCATCTTAGTAAGCATCCACATCATTAAATTTAAAAAATAATTATAAATAAGTTTAAATATAAAAAAATTATATTTCTTAAAATTAAAATACTTATTTGTACTTTTGAGAATTTTAAATACTAATTAATATTTTTTTTAAATGAATAATTCGAATACATTTGAAATAATTTTAAAAATCAAATTCCAATAAAAAAATCAAAATGTCCAAACTTCAGTCCATAATATATGTTCAAAATATCTCAAATCCAATTAGAATACCATATAATTAATTGAAGAAAATAAATTAAATTAACGCTCAATCCCTTTCAATTCTTCGTCCCCAAGCATACAGTATATCCAACAACTCTGCAGATAGTCTTCCCCATGTCTATCTCCATTCTCCACCCCCTTCCTTGCAAATCTCGAGTTCAAGATACTAGTTTGAGGTAAAGATCAAAGATATTCAATATTAAAGGTAATAATCTTAAAAATAATGTGGAAAAAATTTAGTTTGGTTTTTGGATAGATTGAAACTGTAATTGTTCAAGAGAAAACCATTTAATCCATTTATGATGGTGTTGTGTGTCGGCGTCAAAAGGGTGGAGAGGCGCAGTCGGATGGTGAAGATAAGAAAGGAGAATGAACAATGGTTTTAGGGTTGGATTTGATATTTGCAAGATAATTTTTGTGAAATTTTAGATTTGGTAATCAAAGAAGAGAGTTCTATTACTGTTTAATTAAGAAAGTGTTTAGTTTTTAATTTTTAATTTTTATTTGGCGATATTTTAAATTGGTTAGTTTTTAAATTTTAATTTTTTTATTCAATTTAAATATATTATACACTCTTGAATTTTGTAAATCTAATTAATTTTTTTTTTAAATATGACTAACCATTTTTATATTTATATGTGTTGATAGACGACCAGGCGAGCAACAATGATCCAGAGGATTAAGAGGCTAATAATCTAATTAGGAAGAGGGCAACCAGCAGAGCTTAAGAAAAGTCAAACCACCTGGCGACCAGGAGTGTTGTCAGATACGTCTTAGGCGACCAACACAGCAAAGAACAAGAAGAATGAATAACTAAGCCAAAAAATAAGGGTTAAAGATACTCCTCAGTGAAGCGACCAAGCGAGCAAGACTGAGCCACGAAGGACAACTCAAAATTCCACTAATTTAAACATTTCATTAGAAACAAACAAGTGTACTAAACACTTATCATTGTATAAAATGTAATAGTTTAGGAATAAGACAAGTGGCTAAACACTTGGCAACACCTAAGTCAAATAGGCTAAGAGGGTGACCTCTCCTAATTGCTTGTAAGCTTATAAATACCCCTTCATGAAAGGGCAAAAATAAGTTCATTAATTCAATAAAAAGGCAAAACTCTTGCAATTTTATTTCTTAATCTTCACCTACACAAAATCATTACTTGTAATCTTGTTTGATGACCTTCTTTAGTGTTAAACAACCACTAATCATCTAATTCGAACATAGGTCATCAACAATTGGCGCTAAAAGGAGGGTCGAACCTCCGGTTGATCGAAGATTTGAAGAATTCGGTAGGAAAATCACCGGAATCTGTAAATTGCCACCGGAATCCGGCCAAAAGTCACCGAAAACTAGCAAAAGTCGCCGGAAACTGGGTATAAGAGGGATAATCTAACATTTGTGAAGGATTTGTTCATATTTAAGAGTTTGAATGCATGCATGTGTGAATTAGGGTTTGCCAAATAACCAAGTTCACACATACAAGGCTAGTTATTCTTAAATTGACAAAGACAAACATAAATTTTTCATCACCAAAATATCCAAACATTCGAAGATGGCGAGATCATAAGAACGACAATCCTCAAGTACACACCTGTCATATAGGTCATGAACTCGGGTGTCATCCACGGGTGACCATGCATGTACGATACGGGCTACGTCCAACAGAAACGTGTAATTTACCATCGATACTCTCCCCCCGGAGGTGGAAGCTTTGGCCAGAAACCCGAAAGAACTCGCAAAGACGATTGACGTCTTGCAATCGATACAAAGACGTCAAGAAAGGGCAGAGCCGTCAAGAGCGTCGGAGGCGAACAATTGAACATTCGAGCAGCGGAGTAAAAGGCGAGAGGATATACGAAATGACAAGGTGAACAACGCTCAGGCTCGACGGAACAAAGGCAAAACCCCAATAAGCAAAAGATTGGGGAGCAGAGTAGAATCCACCCCGGGAGGAGATGTGGAGTCAAGCAAAAGCACAACGAGAGGAACGAGACATAACATCGGAGAAAGATCAGAGTACAGGAGAGAGATTAAGGAAGCCACGCCACCACGGAGTGAGCAGCGAGCACGCACTGATGCTCGCCCCTCCATCCATGATTGCCTACGAAGATCAGCATTTGGGCGACTAGGACCTAACAGAGCCAGCTATATCGCCAGGCGACCAAATCAGGAGAAACGCCCTGTTGGCGAGGGACTGCATCAAGATGAAGTCATAGAACTTGATCACGACAGACAACCTTCCAACGGATGAGCGTCTCTAAACGAGTTGCAAGCCCTCAAGAAGGCGGTCGAGGAAATGCAAAGACAGTTGGATTCACAGAAAGGCATTGGCTCGACATTCCTACCATCATCGCTGCTATCACCAGCAATCCTGAATGCTCCCGTGTAAAAGAAAATACAGTTCCCGACCATCAATTTGTACGAAGGGAATTCGGATCCCAAGGTTCATCTAACAAAGTACTTCGACTTCATGATATCAATGGGGGCATCAGATGCTACTCAGTGCCGTAACTTCCCACTTACACTCGGTGATGGCCCCCATCGTTGATTTTCAGCACTTACCCCCGGATCTATCAACTTCTTTGCACAGCTAAGCAAAGAGTTTTTGTCACATTTCTCCACAGCAGGGTCGTACTTAACTTAGAGGCACCGACTGGCTGACATCAATGGGATGACGAGTCGGACAGGAAGTTCTTGGAGAGATTTGACAAGATACTTCTGGAAGGAGAAATGGTAAGTGAGGACACCAAAATGGTGGCGGTGATGGCGGGCTTGAAGAAAGGGACTGATCTGTGGAACAAAATACATCTTGCCTGCCCTAAAACATACGCAGAGTTCAGACATCGGGCAGACATACATGTATATATGCAAGAAGCGCTGCAGAAGGAGTTGGGTGATAAAGTTGATCCCAAGAGAACTGGAAAGAAGTCCGCAGGAAATGACTACAAAGCTCCCAAAAATATGAAAGCCTTCAATGAAGGAGCGGAACTGAAGGAAAGGTTGAATCAAGTGTTCACCACGTCAATAGAGGTTGTGTACAATAATGTCAAAGATAGGGATATGCTACCAGAACCAAGAAAAATCCGGCAAGAACGTGGGAAGCTCAACCCAAACAAGTACTGCGCGTACCAACAGAACATCGGATACTTCACTAGTGAATGTCGCAATTTGCTGAAACAACTGTGGAGGTTCTACGAAGAGGGTAAGTTGTCCGAATTTGTAAAGAAGGAACCAGGAAAAAGGCCCAGGACAACAAATCCACCCAGCTCGGGTGATTAAGATAGTGACGACCAGCCGAGCAGGACGACCAAGAAGGGGAAGAAAATCCCAACAACTCCGGCAGAATCAATGCGGGAAATCCTTATGCTTGAAGCAAGTGGACCAGTTAGAGGTTATTCAGATGGGAGGCCTTTAATTTCAAAGAGAAAGAGAAAAGCAGAATTGAGAGCAGTGGCTCAGGCGAAGGAAGTGGGAGTCAGTCAGGCCACCAAGAAGATGGGAGACTTGGTGTTTTCAGAAGAAAAAAAATAGATGGAGTGTTCACTCCACACAATGACTCATTGATCATATATGCTAACATCATGGAAACACGAGTTCATCGATTGCTCGTGGACACCGGCTCATACACAAACATCTTATTCAAAAGCACATTAGATCAATTAGGAGACTGTGCAGATTATGTAAAAGATTGTAATCACAAAATAGTGGGATTCGGAGATGTTGTAACCTTTTCCTTAGGTGTAGTTACGTTGCCAGTTAAGCTTGTATCGACCGAGAATCCAGATAGGAGGCTGACTAGAATGGTAGAATTCTTAGTAGTAGATCAACAGTCTTCCTATAATGGATTCCTTGGTCGACCTTTTATCAATGAATTCAAAGCAGTTGTTTCAACGTACTACTACTGTGTTAAATTCCCAACACCAAAAGGACCAGGTACGATAAAGGGTGATCAAAAGAGAGCTTGTGAGTGCCTCATGCAACTGCAACCCAAAGACAACTGGGTATCAATGGTAGACGAACAGTCGAGCAGCAGTGCTGAGGATGAACCTTGCATACTTGACAAAATCATGGAATCCATTGATACAGAGATGATGGAGGTAGACGACCAGCAGAGAGAAGACGAGCAAGAGATCCAAGACGAACAACAAGGACAAAAAACTATATCTTGCTCAAATAAAGTTGAGGACCTCGAACCACGGCTAGGAGCGGAGCCAATGATGGTTGAAGATGAACTCAACTTGGAGGGGCCCATCATTGATCCTCGATGGAAAAATAAAAAAAGAAGAGCAACACCGGTCGTAGAGTTGGAAATAATAAGAGTTGACCCGAACCGAGAAAAATTAGAACTCTTCATCGGATCTGAGCTCCCAGAGCCTTACAGATCCAGAATGAAAGAATTCTTAAAGTCCAATCTCGATGTGTTCACATGGTCACACAGTGATATGGTAGGCATCAGCCCAGAGCATGCCTGCCATAAACTAAATATCGACCCAACAAGAAAACCGGTGAAGCAAAAAATGAGGAAGTTTGGGCCCGATAAGTACGAGGCATTGGACGTAGAGGTGAAGAAGCTTCTGGACAACGACCTCATCAAGGAAGCACTATACCCCATATGGGTAGCCAATCCAGTGTTAGTACGAAAGCCAAACAGAACATGGAGATTATGCATCGACTTCACAGACTTGAATGTTGCTTGCCCTAAAGACAACTTCCCATTACCCCACATCGGTCAGTTGGTAGACAACACGGCTGGACATGAACTCCTTACATTCATGGATGCGTTCGTTGGTTATCATCAGATCCCGATGCATCCAGATGACCAGGAGCACACAACTTTTTACACCAACAAAAATTTACTATGTTGGAAAAGGATATCGTTCGGATTGATCAACGCAGGAGCCACATATCAAAGACTTGTCAATAAAATGTTCGATGAACATATTGGCAAGATGGTGGAGGTGTACGTGGACGACATAATTGTGAAAGTTCCCAAGAAAGAAGACCACTTGGAACATTTGGCCCAAGTATTTGAAATACTCCGGTCCTACAACATGAGGCTGAACCCGAAGAAAAGCAGCTTCGGAGTCTATTCAGGCAAGTTCCTAGGACACCTTGTTATCCAGCGAGACATTGAAGCAAATCCATCAAAGGTGAAGGCAATTCTAGATATGCAGCCAGCAAGGTCCGTTAAGGAAGTACAGCGACTCACCAGATGCTTGGCGGCCCTGAATAGATTCATCTCAAGGTCTAGCGACAAGTGCCGACCCTTTTTTGATGCTATAAAGAAAGGTGGATTTCAATGGACAAATCATTGTCAACAGACGTTTGAGCAGCTGAAAGAATATCTCAGCAACACTAAAATTTTATCAAAACCGGTATCGGGAGAAAAGCTATATCTATATCTGGCAGCCTCAGAAGTAGCAATCAACTCAATTTTGGTTCGTGCAGAAGGGAAATTCCATTTACCCATCTACTATGTGAGCCAAGCGTTGCACGAGGCAGAAATCAAATACTCCCCGATGGAAAAGTTGGCATACGCACTGGTGATGAGCGTCAGGAAACTTCGACCATACTTCTTCGATCACCAAGTAGAAGTCCTGACAACTTTCCCGTTAAGACAAATCTTACAAAGACCAGACACTGCTGGTCGCCTCCTCAAATGGTCCCTCGAAATAAGCCAATTTGGAATATCGTATGCACCCCGAACAACGATCAAAGGACAAGCGTTGGCTGACTTTATAGTTGAGCTAACCTTTCCTCAAGATCCGACGAGAGGTTATAATCATCCATGATATATGTACGTAGATGGATCATCTACCAACGCAGCGTCGGGAGCCAAAATAGTACTGATTAGTCCAGACAGACAAATCTTCACTTCAGCAGTACGATTCGAGTTCATGGCAATAAATAATGAAGCCGAATATGAAGCATTGATTGCCGGACTCCGCCTAGCGCTGGCAGTCGGGGTTAGAAGGCTGCAGATATATGGTGACTCATAATTGATAGTTAACCAAGTCCGTGGAGATTACGAGGCAAAAGATGAAAACATGGCTCTATATCAAAAAATTGTAGCCTATTTAGCTTCAATGTTCGAACAAATTTACATCGAACAGGTGCCAAGAGAAAATAACGCCTAGGCAGATGCACTTGCTCGCCTGGCTACCAGCACGGGTCCAGCAGAGTTGTCAGAAATCACCGTCACGAAAATACATCAACCATCAACGCACGATTACAAGATCAGTCAAGTGGATGGAGAATCTGAGGAAAACTATTGGAGAATACCCATTATCAAATATGTTCGCGATGGCGAAGTCCCGGAAGACCCTCAAGAGGCGACCAAGATGACCAGGCGAGCAGCAAGGTTCACAATCATGGATGGTCGGTTTTACAAGAGGGGATTCTCACTTCCATTATTAAAATGTTTAACAAAAGAACAAGGCCAAGAGGTTTTGAAAGAAATTCATCAAGGCGTCTGTGGAAACCACACAGGAGGGCGTGCATTGGCCTACAAAACAGTGAGACAAGGATACTACTGGCCTACATTACTGCAAGATGCTATCAAAGTTGCGAAAACTTGTCACAAATTCCAGATATTCGCACCTAGCATTCACAAGCCACCAACTGAGATGATTGCAGTTAATAGTCCATGACCATTCGCAAAATGGGGAATTGATATCATAGGACCCTTCCCGACTGGAAAGGAAAACGTAATATTTGCAGTGGTGGCCGTGGACTATTACACGAAATGGGCTGAGGCAGAGGCGCTAGTAACAATCACGCAAGAAAAGATGATCAGTTTCATATGGAAGAATATCGTATGCCAGTTCGGAGTCTCACAAGCGATTTTGACAGACAATGGACGACAGTTTGAAGGCAAGAAAATAAGAAGCTTTTGCGAAAAATGGGGAATCAAGAAGCATTTTTCAACTCCATATCATCCCTAGTCCAACGGTCAAGTAGAAGCAGTCAATAAAATAATCAAACACATTCTAAAAATCTGATTGATGGACAAAAAAGGAAAATGGTCAGAGGAGCTACCAGAAGTGCTGCATACCGGGTGTCTTATAGAACAAGTACGGGGGAAACTCCATTCACCATGGCATTTGGCGTCGAAGCAGTAATACCAGTGGAATTAAAAGTACCGACAGAACGAACAATAATATTTAACGAGCAGTTGAACAACATCGCCCTAGCTGCAGAAATGGATTTGATTGATGAAAAGAGAATCTCGGCAGAAATGAAGAACGCAATATACAAGAGAAGGATCGTAAAATACTACAATTCACAAGCAAAAATTAGAGAATTCGAGATTGGAGATCTTGTGCTCAGAAATTTTTTGGGATCGCCACCAGGAGTATTTGGACCGACTTGGGAGGGCCCCTACAAGATAATTCAGAAATAGCACAACGGCACATATGACTTGGAAGACATGGAAGACAACTCGGCCCAATACTCCTGGAATGCGGCTTTGTTGAAAAAATATTATCAATAAGCAAAAATTGTACAGTACATATAAAAGTTAGTTCAAGTTCCATATTATTTTATAAATATCAGTTGTAAGTACGATGAAAAATTTCAAAATTTTATGGATGTATATGAAATTTGTGTTGAAGGATTAATTTGGTCAGTTGTTCGCTCCACAAAATAAGTTGCTCGATCAGATGCGCAGACAAGGGGGCGAGCAACAAAGTTAAAAACACATGAACCCAAGGCCAAGTCCATAAAAGAGACAATAAGGCCCAAAAAGTGGGGGCGACCATTAAGGAAAGGTAATTCAAGGCCAAGTCCATCTAAGGACCGTAAGGCTCAATTAATTGAGGCTAAGTCTTTTAAAAGGCAATAAAGCCCGTCACGAAGTCGATCAGGCGAACATCAAAGCATACATCGGCAACTAAAAAAGTGAAGGTCATAGCAAAGGAAATAATTGAAGGGATAACAAACATTCCCAAAAGAAAAATTCTTCATTAAAGAGCAAAATGTGTTACAAGAGGAAAGCAAGGAAAATACAAGGTAACCCTAAAAAACAAACTAAGGAAAAACAAAAGATGGAATACAGAGTCTTCAGTCTTGATAGGCTGGAGGAGCATCAGTGGTGGCCGGAGCAGAGGGAGTGGCGTCAGTAGTGGCAACTTCAGTGGTGGCCGCCGCGGTTGGGGTGCCCGCCCTGTCGATGGGAGTAAGGGGGTGTTGGGATATGTTTAGTTTTGATGATTTTCCAAAACCACTTGTAATAGGTTTGAAAGCAGTCAGGATTGTATATTTTGTTTCAGGTCAGGCTAGGTTATTTCTCAGTAGAATAGGTTGTCAGTTGAGAAGAACCCAGTTGATAGAACACTCAGTTGAGGGGGAACTCAGCAACACAGCCTGAGGATATCAAGATGACATCAAGAAGAACTAACCAAAGCCATGCCAGAGACCTGAACCTGAAGAGAAGCCTGAAGGATGTCCCGCTGAGTGTAAACATGACTGATCTAAGCTAAGTCAGGTGGACCACTGAGTAGAAGGTTTAAAAAAAAATTCGCTCCTGAAATCCCATTTTGCCCTTAAAAAACGGGACCATCAGGGGGAGAGAGTGGAGACCATAAAAAATTTTGGCCTCTTTGTTCGGCTCTTCGCTCGAAAATTGGGGGGCGATGACCTGGACGTCCTCCCCAAAGATGTCTAGAGGGACTCCCATCTCTCCTAAGTCGGCCACAGGAACGGAAAACCCAGCACTGACAGGGTTGCTCTTGACATAGTCGACAAAATCTTTCTTGGTCATGGCTAGCACATCTTTGCCATGATCCAAAGCAAACTTGATGGACCTAATGCTCTCGGCATAGGCACACACGTAACCGAAGTTAGTATTGTCAGCTACGTCTTGAGCATAAACATCAAAGGCGACCATGCCAATTTTTTCCTGCTGCAGGCGAGCAACATCAGCTTGTAATTATTCCAGCTGGGCGACCATGACTGCTTTCTCACTCTCCAGCACCTTAATCCACTCGCCGGCGACCCCCAACTCGAGCATCAACCTCTCAGATTGGTTGAGGGCAATTTGTTCGCTGTCCAGAGAAGTGTTATACTTTTGCTCCAAGTCCATCACCACCTTGGCATGCTCAGCCTTCTCCTGAGCAAGCGCATCATCCTTCTTTTTTAGGGCAGCCGCCTTCTCTGCCTCGAAGTCGTCAATCTTACGGCCAAGTCCACGGTTAGTCCGCTCCAAGATCACAATCTGATCAAGAAGCTTCTAAGCCATCACCGCTTGGTGGCTGAAGTTGTAAGCGACCAGGCGGGCATTGTCACTTGCGGTCTGCTCTTGGACAATGTCCTCACAGGTCTTAGTCCAAGAACGGGGGACCATCTCAGTTGCCCGCCGAACGTTGGAGTCCGGGATGTCCATATAAGGAGGAAGAGACTTCACACAGCTAAGCTGGTGAAGCACTTCTGATCACCCGGGGTGCTCCTTATGCTTGTACCTGAAAAGAAAAAAAAGAAAGTTTGAGTAAGTCAAAGTACCACAACGAGCGACCACCAAGGTGACAATTCAAAGACTTACTCCCTCAGCTTTACTGGGTCGTATCCCAGGTATGAGTGATCATTGGATGCTTGTTTCTTTTTTCTCAACACAGCAGCCACGGTCTGCTGTTCGCTCACAACCTCAAGCGAGGTGGACTTGGAAACTGGGGAGCGTGGAGCCCGGCTGCTAGCCTCTGTGGTGGGCTTCGAGCGCTTTGATGCTCACTCTGCACCCTCTCACTCGCCCCGGCTATCCTCACGAGGAGCCTTCTTCCTTATTTTTTTCTTCTCCTTCTCCGCACCCTGGGGAGAGGTAACGGCTTTGGAAGCTCCCCTAGAGCGACCAGCGGCGGCCCGTGGGCGAGCATGGGCGGCAGGCCCTTCTCCAGCACGGAGGCGAATGAGAGAAAAGAGGGTCTTGCTTCCTCCTGGTTGGTGACTCGGCGGTCATCTGTTTCACCCTGGCGGCTAAGAGGTGGTAAGATTCCGGGATGGTGGGAACAACGACGGTCACACGACGATCTGATAAGAGAAGGGAAAATGAGTTAGGAAAGTCAGGTATTCAGGCGATCAGGCAATCAGGAAGTAAGATTGATCTTACCCCTGGGAATCTCAGCCTGAGCCTCCAAGTGATGTGGACTAGTGAAGAGTTGGGCGATCCTCCGGCAATAGGCTTTCAAAAGATGGAGGATTTCACGATCAACAGGATTCCGTAAAACTATCACAGCTAGGGTGTATAAGAACTCTTCACTTAAGTCCGAATGCCCCCACTTCAATATTTTTAGACCTGCAAAACAACAAAAAAGAAAAAATTAATATTAGTCCCGATGTAGTCCCAGGAAAGAAATAAGAAAGCCTACGTTTTACTATGCCAAAACGTTCAGGGGAGTTAATGCGCGCTTGGCCGCCAGAAAAGTCCGTCGATGCCCGCCAGTCCCCTTCAATAAAAAAGAATTGATTATGCCAACTCTTTACTTTATTAGCAACTCCCTCAATGAGTTTGACCCCCGTCCTTGCCTTTACGTAATATCAGCCCACACCCTCTTCCTTACAAGCGAAAATGACCATGGCATAGTGAATTTCAGCGGTGCTGATCTTGTTCTTATAGCCTTCAAGGTCGAACAGCGTCATCAAGGCGAGCAAATTACTCCACCCATCAGGAGTAATTTGGGTGATAGCCAGATTCACGTCTTCCAAGAAGCGACCAATGAGGGGGTGGAGCGGCAAGGGAAATCCAGTGTTCAACATATCCAAGTTGATCGTCGTGCACTCTGGTGGCGGGTGGTCAGCAGTTTCTCCCTTCTTGGGGGCGTACAAGAAGATGTCATACGGTATTTTGTAATGAGACCTGATGTTATCCAAGTCATCATCAGTTATCAAGCTTGAAATCCGGCTCGTCGTGAAAGTGTTCACCTGGGCGGCTATGATTACGCGGGAGCGAGCAGGGAAGGTGGTGGAGTAGCGAGCAGCGTATTCCCCCCATTCATTCTGGCGAACAACCCCTTCAGGAATCTGAGACTCGGGAGTCACTCTAGAGGTAGGGAAACCTATCTCCTCCAGAAACTCCCAAGTCACAACTAATCTTGGTCGCTCCACCTCGGGTTGATCGCCCTCAACTTCGATCTCAGCGGCCACCTTTTCCGAATCTTCTCCCAAATCGGAGGAAGTAGTTTTTTCCGCGTCCGGGCGACCAATAGGGCGTTGCACCTCTTCGTCGCCAGAGTTGTCCACGGCATGAGCTTCCACGGAGCGAACAACGGAGGAAGCCTCAGAGCCCGTTTCTTCGTCCACTAACAAAGTCCTCGGATTTTGAGCCAAGGCTTGACGAATCGATCGACGAGGAACAGGGAAAGCCTCTTCTTCCATTGGACGCTTCCCAGGATTAAGTTCAAAGATCTCAATCGAGGTGGTCTCACTTGAGGAAGGAGAAGCCATTTAAAAAGATCGTTTTTTCAAAAAAAATTAACGAAATAAGTGTTTAGGAGGATGTGGGAAAGAGGACGGCGGCGCTGGGAAATGCGGCGGCGCTGGGAAGAGCGCGGCGGCGCTTGAGAGCAAATACGGTGGTAGAAAGGATTTTTCAAAAAAACAAATAGAAATTTAAAGATAAAACAAAACAAAAACAAAGTTAAAAATTATGATCAACAAATTACTTGAAGATTATGCACGAATTCTATCAAGAATTTTGTGGAGATAAACGAGAAAAGCTCGAAGACGAAGCGTTAATGGCGGAAGAAAGAGGGATTTTCAAAAAATGAGAGAAATGGAAGAAGATGAGTATTTATAAGGAGTAGAAACGGGGGCTAAAATGAAAATCTTAAAAGTTTCGTAGTCCCCTAATTTCAAAAAGTGGAATACGCATGGGCGGCAATGATGTCACCCGTTGCCCACGACGTTATGAATTCCGAGAACCTCAGGATTCCAACCGTCACGCACGTGGAGGATGTCTGCCTCGATGCACGGATGATCGTCTGCTTTCCGCCCAAAGAATTAAAAAAAAATTATTGCTCGCTCCAAGCACATAATCATCATCGTATCAAAATTATGCCTTGTCCTTCATTAGTCAACAATTTTCCTAATAAAGAACAAGTCAGGGGGCAATGTTGATAGACGACCAAGCGCGCAACAGTGATCCAGAGGATTAAGAGACTAATAATCTAATTAGGATGGGCGACCAGCAGAGCTTAAGAAAAGTCAAACCACCTGGCGACTAGGAGTGTTGTCAGATACGTCTTAGGTGACCAACACAGCAAAGAACAAGAAGAATGAATAACTAAGCCAAAAACAAGGGTGAATGATACCCCTCAATGAAGCGACCAAGCGAGCAAGATTGAGCCACGAAGGACAACTCAAAATTCCACTAATTTAAACATTGCATTAGAAACAAACAAGTGTACTAAACACTTGTCATTGTATAAAATATAATAGTTTCGGAATAAGACAAGTGGCTAATCACTTGGCAACACCTAAGTCAAATAGGCTAAGAGGGTGACACCTCCTACTTGCTTGTAAGCTTATAAATATCCCTTCATGAAAGGGCAAAAATAAGTTCATTAATTCAAGAAAAATGTCAAAATCTTGCAATTTTATTTCTTAATCTTCACCTACACAAAATCATTACTTGTAATCTTGTTTGGTGACCTTCTTTAGTGTTAAACAACCACTAATCATCCAATTCGAACCAAGGTCATCAACAATATGTACTTTAAATTTATTTATAATTTTATAATATTAATTTGTAATTTAATTTTTTTTAAATAATTAATGATGTGGACGCATATTGAGATGATGATTGTATGTTTATTTGTATACGTTGGCTTTTGGGTAAGGGACAAACTACCCGAAGTTTAAATTGCAACAAATATGAAAGTAATGATTTTTTTTTTGTCAAAATTCAAAAGTTTAGCTTATTTATCTGCAATTAAGCCAAAATAAAAAAATACTGCATAGTGTTGGCTAAGACTAATTCACAAAAAAAAAAAACCTATATGACATGCACTCAAGAAATATGAACAAAACAATTAAAAAAAATGGCTAAACACAAAACAAACTATTGAAAACATTGAATTATTAAAATAAAAAATATAAAGGGGCCATGTCAGTACTTTTTCAATTTGCACCCGGTGTAAATATTTGCTACTGGGTTTTCTCTCTCCCCCAATTAACCCTTCCTTCCCAACCATGTACCCAAGTACAATTGGTGCCATATTTGATTGCTACCTGGCGTTGGTGATGCTCTAAAGAGTATTTGTTCCAACAACATCCCCAGTTGTAGTAGTAAATTCCTTGTGGCAAGCAATTGTACCCAATACAATAGGTACAAAATCATTGGAAAGGGAGGTACAAATGGGTGGGGTGAATAGAGAGTAACAAAGTTTTAGTACCGGTACAAATTAATAAAGTGGCTAACATGTGGGTCCAAAGTCATGTCCAAAGTCCAAACGAATATATATGTGCCCATTTTCCCTTTTTTTTCTTTTTTTCTTTTAGTTTTGATAAGTCAAGACTTGTTTTTTTTTATTAAAGTGTTAAATTTGTGTTGGGACAATGTCAGTTTTGAGTTGATCCCAAAGCCCCTGAAAAGATGAATTTGCCTAAGTGTTGATAGCCAGGATTAGTCTTGATAGGATTAGATCAGGTTAGAATATATTTTATATTCACAGGTACTCAGTGATAGGGGAACTCACTGATGGCCATCAAGACTGAAGACACAGAACACCATCACTGACCCTGAAGTCAGTCTTTCTAAGCTGGCTAATTGAGAGTCAGGATGAAGAGCATGATCCTGACATCGTTGCTAACTCATCAATTCTGAAGGAGTCAGGCTGCACTGAGTATTTGAGAAAAGACTTGAAGTAGGAGCCAAACAAGTGAAATGAATGTCAACGCTGGACCTTGTACTTCGGAGGATGAGAACAAACCTGAACTCAAAAAAGACAAGACTGAACTGAAGAATGAGTTCTGACATTCTCACCTACCTGAAGACGTGGACCAATCAAAGGAAGGCAAGTCATGTACGGACCCTGACACAAGACTAGTCATTCCTGCACATTTCAACGGGCCTGCATTTAATGCACTTACCAAAACCATGCAAGTAGGTGGCTGCATGATAGGATTATGGCCATTGTGTCTCCTACAAGGAAGGTGTGAGAAGACTATCTCCTCCAACAGATATAATTCAAAATCATCTATAAATACAAAAGACCTTGCCCCAAACAAGGTTACGAGAAATTTCGAAGCCAAGAAATTACTCAGACTCTCAAGCATTCAAGCGTTCAAGAAGCACTCGAACCCTCTTAAATTTCCCAAGTGTTTCTTCATAAGTCTAGACTCATTCTGTATTCCATTGAGCTTACTTATACATATCTAAAGCTTCAAGTGATAATCAAATCTTAAGGATAGCTTAGTCTTGTAAGGATTATCACACCTAGTTGGAATCCAAGCCAAAACCAAAATCTTAAGGTGAGTCAGTGTTAGGTTTGTTGGTAGAGGTTGTTAGTGGTTGAATACATTTATTTTGTTTTATTATTTAAATTTAATTATAATGATGTGCATTTACTTTATTTTATTTTTAATAGACAAAGTATTATGTGCACTTTATGCGGTGTGCATCACCAACAATATTGCTTGTAGTAACCCTCCCATAAGTCAAACCAAACATGAAATATCTAAATTACAAATTCTTAATTGTAGTACATTAGTTTTTCTTTATAATAAATTTATGTGGCAATCATGATCTAAAATTTCACATGACATTTGGTTTGTAGACCACCACAAACTCATAAAAATGATTATATCTTTAAGAAGAGTTTTCTAACATAACTTTATTCCACCTAGCTTAATTATATTGGATGCAATGTTAAGTAAAATATTAAGAAAAATTAATTTATTAAAAAGACTTAGAACATAAGAATTGCATGCAACTATCTATAATAATTAAGACATTTCAACACTAAAATATTATAAATAAATATATATATTACTGCATTAGTGAAAGAAATAGGAGTCTGTCTTTAAGAGTGCTCGGATTACAACTTTTTCCTAAACCGCTATTTTGTCAAAATGAGAATAGAAAATTTAATTATAAAATAACAGCTTAAGTTGTGACAATTAATGTCTTTGTTCTTACATGAATGAGTCTTTTATATAAAGTCTTATTCAATAGGGGGTGGAGAATATTAGAACAAATAAGCACCATTATATGTTGAATTTTATTTAAATGAAAAATATCTAGATACAAAGACTTATCTTCCTTATATACAGAAAAGTCTCAATAATATTACCTTATATATTTTTGTGTTAACAACATTAAGCACAATTTTGAATGAAAATATTATATATTATTGTGTTTTTTATCTACTAATATCTACACATGTTCAATAAGAGGTAATATTTTTTTCTAAAATCTTCAACAATGACACTTTAAAAATAATTCATATAGTAAGAAATATCCAAATCATTCTTCGTGTTTTTTTTTCATAAAAATTCAAATGATTTGTCTGCGGTTATTGATTTCGAAAATATAGCAACAATTTTGATTACATAAATTTATTTATCGAAGTCTAAATATTTTGTACATGAATTGTTTAAAAATTAGCCAGACTCCCATTTTTTGTTGCATAAACCTAAGTTATTATTCAAATCATTCCAAAAGTTGCCTAAGAAAATGAGTTTTCCATCATGTTTATTTTTAGAGTAAAATAGACCAATTAACACCAACTTTTTTTTATTTCTCTAATGGCGGAAACATTTTTATCAAGGTCAATGTCCTTAAGTTTAATTGATTTGAACATTTTTATCAGGGTCAATATCCTTAAGTTTAATTGATTTGACACAATAAATTATGGAGTAGTTCTAATGTGCACTTGGGTGCATGGTATGCACTGAATTATGTAAAAAAATACGCAAAACAAAAATCTGCAATACCCCAAGAAATAATCAGTAATACCCTAAGAAGACATTAATAATACTTTATGTTAGGATAAAAAATTGTTAGTTTTGATGAGTTAAAACAAACCAGAAGATGTAATAAGACCATCTGGACCTGTTAGCCAGATGATGATCTAGATTAGGACTTAGTCTAGGGGGAACTGCCAGACCAGAAGACTTCACCAGAAGAGTCACCAGAAGACCCCACCAGAGGACTCCATCAGAAGTCTTCACCAGATGAGACAGACCAGAGGCAGAGGACCTTCCCCAGACCAGACGAGTCCGGACCAGATGAGTCTGGTGGAACAAAAGATGCTCAGTTTGATCCCCTGATTCTACTGAGTATTCTGACTGTTCACCAGATTAGGACCAGAAGACACCGAGGTTGTCTGGTGTCTGGTCTTGCCTTCTCTGGAGAGAATCAGAGTTAGGCAGAGGAAGCTATTGACCGTTGGTGATTCAAATCAAGTCAACATGATCAGGATTGGAAAGTATTTGAAGATAATCAATCCAAGGATCCCACTAACCCAATCAATCAATTAAGGGAATTGATTGATTGAGGCTTCCTTATATAGAGGATCTGATTGGATTAGCCCTCCAACGGCTAGCCCTAATCCCCTCTATATATACAAGAGTGCAGTTCAAGAAAAAGCTCTAGAGACTCTACACGCGCATAAGTGATCCAAGCTTTTGATATTCATACCAAGCACTCTTACTGTTCATAATATTTATCTACTCTAAAGGAGTTATTGAAACCACAACCTGTTCATCTATTAGACAAGGTTGTTGGCTGGTTGATCTTTAGATTGAAGTTAAATCTAAAGAGGTTGTAAGAAGGAACTGGTACTTCCCAATTCCAGTAAGTAAGTTTGTGAGTTGGTTGTTAGTGAGTCCCCTTGGTTATAAGGGAGAGTGGACGTAGGATATTCAATCCGAACCACTATATATCTTGTGTTCTTTATCGCTTTATTTTACTTATTGTTTGTTGATTATTGCTCTCTTGTAAAAGACTTTGAAAGACATTTAACTTAAGCTTCCGCAATTAATCTAACTAGTGGGACCAACAAGTGGTATCAGAGCAGTGTGTCCAACGACCACTGCTTTGTAAAGCTTTTGGTGGTCACCGGGCAGATTCATTGCTCTTTAGTGCTTTTGTTCAAGTTCTTGTTATTTCCCTAAATTTCTTATCAAAATGTCTACAAAATCTTCTTACAAGAGCCGTAAGCTCCCAGAATTCTCTTTTGAGGATTACAGCCACTGGAGCTTCATGATGAGCAATCATCTTGGAGCTATTCACCACCGCATGTTAGATGTGGTTGAAAGTGGCCCCATCAAATTTTACTGGACTCCTATTGATAGTGGCAGGTCAGAGTCCAGAGAGGAAACTAGTGAAGCTGCCCAGAAAACTGCAGAGGATAGAGTCCCCAGGCAGAGGATTCTCAAAAAGAGAGATGAGCTTGATAATGATGAAAGAAAGCTCTACAACTTGGACCAGGTGGCAAGAACAGAGATCATCAACACACTTACCAAAGAGGTGATTGAAAAGGTCAGAACGTGTGCCACTGCCAAGGAGATGTGGGACAAACTGGCATTGCTCTGTGAGGGAACAAAGAAGATCAAAGATAACAAACTCCAAGCTGTTCAACACTCGTTTGATACCTTCAAGATGAAACCAGACTAGACCATTGGCCAGTTGGACATGCGTCTCACAAACCTCCTGAACAAGGCTAGTGCCTTAGGTAAGACCTACTCTGAAAAAGAAATTAATAGTAAAATCTTGCGTTCACTAACAAGCAGGTGGAGAATTAAAGTCACGGTGATCAAGGACAACAAGGATCTCAATACTCTGGATCATCATCTCCTATTGTCTGATCTCAAAGCATATGAGTATGATCTTCAAGAGGAGGATCAAACAGAAGAGGTTTCCTCTTCTGGCCAGAAAGGTGTTGCATTCTCTTCAACCATTAAGCCTGATGTCAAGCCAAAGGAGTCTACTGCAGATGACTTGAGCCTCAAGGAGCAGGTAGCACTTCTAACTCGTAAATTAGATAAAATGAGCTCAAAATATGGCAGGTACAAAAGGCATTGGAAGGAATCTTCCAGAGACAGAAAGAGTTCTTTCAAGCCTGCAGAGAAGGAGAAGACATCTGGAGACTCAAGGGAGACCAGATTCAGAACTCCAGAAAGGAGGAGAGATGACAACCCTGGCAACTCTGGGAGATCAGATCATCAGAGGAGGGATGGTAGCTCTGGCAGACCTGACTACCAGAGGAGAGAGAGTAGTCCAGCCAGATCAGACTACAACCAGAGGAGGAGAGAGCCAAGTCCTAGTCCCAGAGGAGACAATGCCTGCTATACATGCAACAAGACTGGTCACTATAGTTATAATTGTCCTCAACTCACTCCTAGGGAAAGAGAAGAGAAAAGAATCAAGAGAGATATGAGATATGCAGATAAGAGAGCATTGCTGGCAGAAGCAGAGGAGGAGGATACTAGTTCCAGTTCTTCTTCTTCTGACTTTGGATCAGATGATGATGTGTGTCTTATGGCAGACATCACTGAGGTAAATGAAACTACTCTAGTTTTATCAAATTCCAAATGTACTGAATCCTCTAATTCATCTGGTAACTCCAGAGAGTCTGATATGCAACAAATGCTATCAGATCTCCAAAATTGTGTCCAGCTCTGTCAAAAACTTGAGAAAGAGAATGGTAGGCTCAGGGCTGAAGTTCAATCTCTCTCTCATGAGCATAAATCCACCAGAGAACTCATGAAAGATCATTCCAAAGAAGTCTCTGAACTTCAGGATAAGATCAAAGAAAGAGATACTCTGGTAGATCAACTCATGAAAGAAAAAGATTCTCAAGAAGATGAGATCAATGAACTCAGAGCTAAATACCAGACTCTTATCAAGGGAAAACAAGTTGCTCACAACATAGAGGAGATACCTATGCCGAGAGAAGCTCCTAAGATACCATCTGTTGTATCTATCATATCAGAGTCTTCTCAGCGCATTTGTGATAAGAGTGGTTTAGGATATTCTGGAATTTCCTCTAAAACTCATAAATACTTTTATAATAAAGACAAGTCTGTAAGAGCTGGTAAATTGGTAGAAATCTGGAATGATAAAGACTTAACTGGTAATGGTTACAAGGTGGTTCACAATCCTGATTGGAAAAGGAATCACTCTGTTAATCACATTACATATGGTCCAGAAGAGTTGACTGTTCTGGAAGAGAAGATGCTAGAGAATAAGTGTCAAAAAGGGGAACCATTAAAGATTGATGGTTCTGTGAACAATGAGTCCCAAGGAGTAGAAATTACTCAAATTGGAGGACCCTAGAGAAATCCTCAAAGGGAACCTAAACAGATTAGGGGACCTCAAAGGAAACACTCAAGGAAGGGGAATACCAATCAGAGTAACAACTACCAGAGAAGGAACAATGTTCAACAGAACCAGGTACCCCAGAGACAATTTTCTCAGAGGAATCAATTCCAGAATAGGTATACTCAAAGGAACTATAATCACCAGAGCAAGTCTAATTATCAGAACCAGAGGAGGTCTTCTAGAACCATCTATAGAAAACCAACTGATCTGGGTAGTTATGACACCAGAGATGGTTCTTCTAGGATGTACCCTTACAACCAGACCTTTAAGACCATGTCTTTGAGGCAGGCCATTCCAAAGGCCAGATTTGAGAAAAGGTACACCAGACCTGTTTATAGGAAAGGTGTCCTTATCAGCCCAGTAGCTCAATATGTCATTGTAAGAGGACATGTGCTGGTAGATAGATTTGGAAGGAAGATAAGATCTCCTCATCCATCAAGGGATGATCTTTATCTATGGATTCCTACAAAACCTGCAACTAACCCATCAGGACCCAGCACTAGTAGGGGACCTAATTGATTTCTCTGCAGGTAGATAAGAGTCCATTGGAGAAAGGATTTTCAAGCAACCATGTCTGGTACATTGATAGTGGATGTTCCAAGCACATGACCTTCCAGAAGGATAATCTCCAAGATTTCAAGCCATTGAATGGACCAAGAGTGATGTTTGGTGACAACAACTATGGCGTCACCAGAGGAGTTGGAAAGTTGACCTTCAATGGAGTTTCTGTAGAAGAAGTTTACTATGTTGAAGGACTCAAGCATAATCTGCTTTCAGTATCCCAATTCTGTGACAAGGGATACTCAGTGAAGTTTTCTAGTGATTCATGAACTGTTTTCTCTTCTGATTATAATGATATCTTGCTAATAGGCTTGAGGAAGGGTAACATTTATCTTGCAGATTTTAACAGTTGCCCAAGAAATGCTTGCCTGGTTGCAAAAGGATCTGCAGAAAACAGCTGGATTTGGCACAAGAGATTGTGTCATCTTAACTTCAAGACACTGAATAAGATTGCAAGAAAAGGTCTCATTCGAGGTCTTCCTAATGAAGTGTTTAAGAAGGATCAGGTCTGTGGTTCATGCCAGAAGGGTAAACAACCCAAGACTTCCTTTAAGGATGTCCAGAGCACAACCACAACCAGAGTTCTTCAACTACTTCACATGGACCTGTTTGGACCTGTTTCTCCTCTTAGTTTCAGTGGAAGGAAGTACACCTTAGTAATAGTAGATGACTTTTCAAGATACACTTGGGTAGTGTTCTTGTTTAAGAAAAATGAAACTATGACTAAGCTGTCAGAGTTCTTCAAGCAGATTCAGAATGAGCAGAACCAGAGCATAGTCAGGATCAGAAGTGACAAAGGAACAGAGTTTTTGAATTCACACATTGCAGATTACTGCAAGGACCATGGGATTTTTCATGAGACATCTGCTGCCAGAACACCTCAACAAAATGGAGTAGCAGAAAGGAGGAATAGGACCCTCAAAGAAGCTGCAAGAACACTTCTAGCAGAATACAGCACTCCACAGAGATTTTGGGCAGAGGCTATTAATACAGCTTGCTACACTCAGAACAGATGCCTGATTGCCCAGAGACATAATAAGACTCCATATGAGGTATGGAAAGGTAAAACCCCATCTGTTTCATATTTTCATGTTTTTGGATGTAAGTGTTTCATCCATGACAATGGGAAATCTAAATTGAGAACCTTTGATGCCAAAGTGGCTGATGGAATATTTTTAGGATATTCCAGCACCAGTAAGGCTTTTAGAGTTTTTAATAAGAATTCACTTTGTGTGGAGGAAACACCTCATGTTGTTTTTGATGAATCTGTTTTTGAGTGCAAGGTGGACTCTCAGTCTTCAGATGAGACCCATAATCAGACTACACCCAGAGTTATCAAAGTCAATCCACCTGTTCTTGATTCAGATTCAGATTCAGATGATGACCCATCTCCTGGTTCTCTGAAGCAGCAGCCTTCACAAGGAGCAGAACCAGAAGAGGTTGGAACTCCTGTAGGGGGAAGCTCTTCTGCAGGTGGTGATAATCACCAAGGTACTGCAGAAGATGATCAACCAGGCAAGACCACGGGAAGGAGGACCCTGGTTGATCACCCCAATGACCTAATCCTTGGAGATCCAACTAAGGGTGTCCAGACTAGGAGGACTCTTAACTTAGCTGTCTTATTCAGTTGCTATGTGTCCTTGATTGAGCCCAAGAACATCAAGGAGGCACTGAAAGATTCAAATTGGATTGTTGCTATGCAAGAGGAGTTGAATCAATTCACCAGACAGGATGTTTGGGAGCTGGTAGACAGACCAAGACATCAAAAGGTGATAGGCACTAAGTGGGTTTTCAAAAATAAGAAAGATGAGAATGATGTCATTACTAGGAACAAGGCAAGGCTAGTGGCCCAGGGCTATTCTCAGTCTGAAGGAATAGACTATGATGAGACATTTGCTCCTGTTGCCAGACTAGAAGCCATCAGATTGTTCTTAGCATATGCTGCTCACATGAAGTTCAAAGTATACCAGATGGATGTGAAATCTGCCTTTCTTAATGGGATTCTCATTGAGGAAGTGTATGTGGAACAACCTCCTGGTTTTGAACAAGGTGACAAGGTGTTTAAGCTTAAGAAAGCTCTTTATGGGCTGAAGCAGGCACCCAGAGCATGGTATGACACTCTATCTCAATTTCTTCTGGACAATGGTTTTACTATGGGTAAGATTGATAGAACCTTGTTTAGGAAAGAAGAAGGAAAGGACATCCTTCTGGTCCAAATATATGTTGATGACATCATATTTGGATCCCCTAACAAGAAGCTGTGTGAGAAGTTTGGTGAACTCATGCAGGGACAGTTTGAGATGTCCATGATGGGAGAAATGAATTACTTTTTGGGTTTGCAGGTTAAGCAATCAGAGAAGGGAATTTTTATTAATCAAGCAAAGTACACCAGAAACATGTTAGAGAAATTTGGAATAGGATCTAACAAAGCAGCCAAGATCCCTATGATGACAAATTTCAACATGGATCCAGATGAGTCTGGAGAGAGTGTGGACCAGACTCAGTACAGAGCACTTATTGGTTATCTCTTGTACCTGACTGCAAGCAGACCAGATATTACTTTTGCCGTAGGTGTTTGTGCCAGATTTCAAGCTAACCCCAAGAAGAGTCACTTGGAAGCAGCTGGGAAGATATTGAAATATCTTAAGGGAACAGTGAATTTAGGATTATGGTATCCTGCAGATGATAACTTAGAATTGAGTGGTTATTCAGATTCAGACTATGGTGGATGCAGAATAGACAGGAAATCTACAAGTGGAACATGCCAATTTTTAGGAAATAAATTGGTATCCTGGTTTTCTAAGAAGCAGACTTCAGTTGCTACATCAACAACAGAAGCAGAGTACATGGCTGCAGGGAGCTGTTGTTCATAACTACTCTGGATTAGTCAACAGCTTAGAGATTACCAGATTAGAGCTAAGGATATTCCTATTTTCAGTGATAGTAATAGTGCAATTGCAATTACCCAAAATCTAGTTCTTCATACCAGGTGCAAACATGTTGATATAAGTCATCATTTTATCAGAGATCATGTTGAGAAGGGAGATATAAGGATGGAAAAGATTGCAACAGAGAAGCAGAGAGCAGATATCTTAACCAAGCCTTTGGCTGAGACCAAATTCAGAGAGTTAGCTTTTGAGTTAGGTTTGTTGGATCCAGAGACAGATTTGTTTTAGGGGGAACATCAGAGAAGTATCCTTGTTTTATTACTTTTCTTCATATTATATTATGCTAACATACCTGCAGATTAGATATATCAGAGAAGGTATATTTCCAGATGAGGTATACACCAGGTGACACTTGTCCCAGATGAGGTGCTGAGTCAGAGATATGTCCAAATTCTTTTCTGACCAGGACCAGATGAGTTCCATCAGAGGAGATGTATTACCAGACTAGTTGTGGTATCATCTGGTTACAATATCAGGTGACAAGTATGTCTTTACTTCTCTTGCCTCTGATCATTGGGATACACCTCTCAAATTAATAAGTACACTCAAAACGTTTCAACTTCGGAGTGTATTTAAGACTAGGGTATAGGGCCTAGGCAATCATTTCGTTTTTTCTCTTGACTGCCACAAAACCCCTTTATGCCCAGTCCCAATGATTATGCCAACGCACCAGATTAAATCTGTGTCTTGCCTTTCATCGTGGCCATCGGATTTAATCACTGTGCAAAATGTCAATCAATGCTAAAATTGATTTTGTTTCCTCGATTAAATTTTGAAATTACACGCGTTCACACTTCATTTAATATTCAAGCCACGCGTATTACCCTATTTAAATCAATTTTCCTTTCAATCTGTCCTTTCACGTTTCCATACTTTCAAACCCTAACCTCTCTCTGCGAAGCATTTTTTTTCTCTCTCTCTCTCTTTCACAGTAATGGCTCCTCCGTGCAATTTTGACCATGTCCTGATGATGAAGAAGCTAAAGACGGAGATGGTGGTAGACTTTTATACCACCAAGAACCCAGTTGTGTTGTCGATTCTGGAGATGCTCCAGAGTGCAGGGGTGGAGAAGTTGATCTCCACTGTTCCCAAGGATTTTCGTACTCTTGACGGATATGCGGCCCAGTTGTTGGTTCGTATGAAGATTCATGAGGATTACATTTCGTCCAAGATTGATGAAGATGATTTGGTGTTTTCTAAGCACGACTTCTGCGCTCTTTTCGAGAACATTTCTGCGGTGGGAGTGGATCCTTTGACGTACAAGGAAGATGATATCGTTGGATCCTTCAAGATTTTTGCTCGTTCTTCCTGCCAGAATATCACAAAGGGCTTTTTGGACAAGCATCTGAGGCAGAAGTACAAGGTCCTTTTTGATATAGTTGTTAAGGTGCTTATGTGTGAGAATCACAGCACAGATGCCATTTTCAATGGCCGGATGTGTGTGATGAGGGCATTGTATGACGGCGTTCAATGCAATTGGGCGGAGTTCTTCTGGGATGTGTTGAGGAAGAACAGACTGAAGGTGAAGAAGGAGCCTTGTCCTTCCAAGCCAGGGGAGTTGCAGTTCTTTTTCACTGCAAATGTCTCTTTGGGGACTAAGTTAACTCTTATTCTGGATTCTCTCCTTCCAGAGAAAAAGTGGAAATCATCTTGGTGCCACAGTTATCACAAATCCAAGATCCTCTTCTCTAAGGATGGCCCTCTTCATGGCCATGCCGACTCTGATGGAGAACAGGCCATCCCTGCCCCTCCTATTCAATCTATTCCCTCACCTCCAAAGGGGCAGAGAAAGCAGCAGAAGCAGAAGACCCATAAGAAAGCTTCTGAAGCAACTGGTTCTTCAACCGTTGCCTTTTCTGGTTCCTCTGAGGAGGACCAGATTCCCCTTCTTGATGTGCTTAAGAAGAAGGGTGATTATGATAAAGCTGTTAAGAAGGCTGGAGCAGCCAAGAGGAAGCGGCCAGAGGAGGCCAGGAGAGGCTCTGCTAAGAAGTCAAAGACTAGCAGGAAGGCCAAGAAAACCCTTCTGGTGGATGAGCCATCAGAGGAAGAAGATGAAGACGAGGATGTGCCTCTTGTGAGGAAATCCAAGGCCAAGAGAGCCCTTCTTCAAGATTCAGACTCTGGATCTGATCTTGGAGAGGCCTTGGAGAAGGCTATTGAGGATGCTTCCCAGATGATGGAGGATGCTCCAGAGACTGCTGTACTTGCTGGTGTTGACCCAGCAGAGGTAAACCCTTCCCTTCCATCTTCTTCCCCCATTAATCTTGTCTTCCCTTCTACCTCTCCCCCAGATAATATTCCCCAAAACCCATCTGCCTCTGGTAACCCTGTTGAAACACCAGAGCAGATTATCCCATATACCCCAGTATATACTCCCTCTACCATTCCTACCCAAACACCTTCTCCCCCACATTTCCAAACACATCTTCCCACAAACCCCTCTCCCCCACCTTCTGTACCAGAGGTACCCTCAACCTCTTCTGGTGCAGAAATCCCCCCTCCAAACACTTCCACATCTCAAATCCCACCTACACCTTCTGTACCAGATATTCCATCATCTTCTGGTGCAGAGCAATCCATTCCTTACACCTCTACTTCACAAAATCCTAACCCTCCCCAAACCCATACAGACCAGGACCCATCCATTTCTATGGCTCTGGGATTCGCTGGCCCTCCCCCTTCTCCTACCTGTTTAACCAGCGATGATAGTGAAGATGAGGAAGCTTCACTTGAGCCTGCTGACTTAGCCCCTTCCTCCTCTGCCTCTGGGCCCAAACCCTTCACTTTCTCATCTGCAGAAATGGGTCCCATTAGGCAGAGTATGAGTGTAAGTGCTCAGCTCTGGCTAAGAGAGCATTTCCCAGTTCTTCTGGAGCACTTACCACTTCTGGCAGAGCTTACTGATGCCAAGGTCTGGAGCAAGGCCAGACTTGAAGATGTGGAGGACCTAATGCTTTTGCTTGAGAAAATGGGTCCCTCCAACTTCACTGCTTGGGAGATTGAGCTAAAGCAGAGGATGAATATTCAGAACCCAGCAGAGCTGGAGACCCCTGGTGCAGCTAAAGTCTTGATTCGCACCCTGCTCATCCAGAGAGGAGTAATGCTCACTCCAGAGGGCCCCACTTACAAGTTTGGTCCTCATTTTGTCTTTCCTCCAGAGCTATATTCAGATGAGGAAGATTTTGAGATGTCTCCTGCCGTGCTCCAGAAGATGAAAGCTTTCTTCAATGAGCAAATCATGCAGATTGGGCGCTTTTCAAAAGCTATTCAACATATGGCCCCTGCTATGATAGAGCACCAGATCAGGCATGAGAGGAGAATCTTTCTGAAGCAGTTAAAGTCTTCTCTGGCAGAGGTTAAGGCTTCTTTTAAGACTAATGGCTTATTTGTCAAGCTGGATGTCATGCACAGCCAGAAGCAGCTACAGGAGCACGTGCTGGAGCAGTTGAGACCTGTATCTGTACTTAAAGTGGAGATGGCCAGCCAGATGATTCAAACGGCCAAGATGAAAGACTCCCTCCAGGAGATGTTGGAGAAGCAAGAGAGACTTGTTGCAGAGTCTAAAGCTTACCTGGAGGAGGCCAAGCAGCTACGTGATCTTCACTCTTCCTCCAACACTGCCTTGCCTGATCTTATAAGGCAGGTTGTGGAGCCCCTCCTTGATGAAGTTAAAAAGGGGGAAGAGAAGGCCAGAACTGATCTGGCGAAGACCACCAATGAAACTCTCTTCAGCCATGGAGCTCGTCTGGACCTGTTGGAGAACACTCTGGCCCAGGCTGAGTTGCAGAAGAAGAAGAAGGAAGAGCTCAAATCTCTTTCCATGGCTAAGCAGCTTGCTGCAGAAGAGGAGTCTGAAGCAGAGCAGGATCCAATTTCCATCTCTGGACCTGCAAAGAGGAAGATAAGGAAAGTGAAGAAGAGCTTCCTTGAATCTGTGGTTGAAGAAGCAGAGAAGAGATTCAAGGAAGAGTCGCCTGAAGAGAGGCAAGCAAGGATAAGGAAAAACATAGATGAAGAGCAGAGGCTCAGATATGTTAGGAGGCAAAATAAGAAGAACAGAGAAGCTGGTGTTTCTTCTGGTGCCAGTGGTTCAAGCCAGAAGAGGAAAGGGCCTGTTGAAGTCATGAACATCCTCCCTCTCAGGAAAGAAGGGTCTTTTGACTCAACTGTTCCTGTGCCTTTAATAGAAAAATGGAGAGAAGCCAAGACTCTCTGGTTTATTCAACATTACATCCAGAGACCTCCACCAGAGGATGATGCTCTCATCAACAGGACTTTCCATTCTTGGATGCAGGCTTATGATGCAGATTTGTACAAGCAGTTGATGGATTCAACTATTGAATTCAACCTGGAAGTCACTGCTCCTGAGTTCCATTTTCTCAACACTCCAATGGCAGGAGACCAGGTTGATTGGGCTGAGCTGAAGAAATTGTAAAAGACCAAGGTGTTGGTGAACTTCACTCCAACATCTTCTGCAGAGTTGAAGGCCGTCCAGGATAGGTTTCTGGATTGGTTTCTGGTGCCTAAAGACAACAGAAGATATGCATAGAATAGGACCTGATCTTCAATGTAATTTGTAATCATATTTGTCCTTATTATCAATGAATTCATATCTTCTCTGTTCAAAAGACAATCTCTTGTTGTCTTAATTGTTTGCCTGATAAGATCTATTCTAAGGTCTTATCCTTTAATGTTTTCTTGCTTAAGTTTATTTTTTTTTTTTTATCAGTTCTGGTAGTGTTTTAACTCCATCAAAAAGGGGGAAATTGTTAGGATAAAAATTGTTAGTTTTGATGAGTTAAAACAAACCAGAAGATGTAATAGGACCATCTGGACCTGTTAGCCAGATGATGATCTAGATTAGGACTTAGTCTAGGGGGAACTGCCAGACCAGAAGACTTCACCAGAAGAGTCACCAGAAGACCCCACCAGAGGACTCCATCAGAAGTCTTCACCAGATGAGATAGACCAGAGGCAAAGGACCTTCCCCAGACCAGACGAGTCCGGACCAGACGAGTCTGGTGGAACAAAAGATGCTCAGTTTGATCCCCTGATTCTACTGAGTATTCTGGCTGTTCACCAGATTAGGACCAGAAGACACCGAGGTTGCCTGGTGTCTGGTCTTGCCTTCTCTGGAGAGAATCAGAGTTAGGCAGAGGAAGCTATTGACCGTTGGTGATTCAAATCAAGTCAACATGATCAGGATTGGAAAGTATTTGAAGATAATCAATCCAAGGATCCCACCAACCCAATCAATCAATTAAGGGAATTGATTGATTGAGGCTTCCTTATATAGAGGATCTGATTGGATTAGCCCTCCAACGGCTAGCCCTAATCCCCTCTATATATACAAGAGTGCAGTTCAAGAAAAAGCTCTAGAGACTCTACACGCGCATAAGTGATCCAAGCTTTTGATATTCATACCAAGCACTCTTACTGTTCATAATATTTATCTACACTAAAGGAGTTATTGAAACCACAACCTGTTCATCTATTAGACAAGGTTGTTGGCTGGTTGATCTTTAGATTGAAGTTAAATCTAAAGAGGTTGTAAGAAGGAACTGGTACTTCCCAATTCCAGTAAGTAAGTTTGTGAGTTGGTTGTTAGTGAGTCCCCTTGGTTATAAGGGAGAGTGGACGTAGGATATTCAATCCGAACCACTATATATCTTGTGTTCTTTATCGCTTTATTTTACTTATTGTTTGTTGATTATTGCTCTCTTGTAAAAGACTTTGAAAGACATTTAACTTAAGCTTCCGCAATTAATCTAACTAGTGGGACCAACACTTTAAGAAGAGTAATACCCCAATTGCAGAAAAATACACAGTTCGGTGTGTTTGTGTGTGTTAAAAAAAATAAAGTCAAAATTGAGCTTAAAATCCAAGTGCATGTTATGCACTTAAGTGCATGCTATAATTTATGTAAATTATGCATTGATCAATGCCAAGCCATAAATTAATACATTGTTCCATTTACATTTGATCTAATTACATAAATCTCTCACATTTGTAATTCATAATTCTAAATCATGCAATTATTGGAGTATTCAAAGAATTTGTTGTAAATAAGTGCGTAAAATAAAAGACGAGATTTGTTCACCCAGTTCGTCGAGAACGACTACGTCAGGGGGCGAGCCAAACCAGGAGTTTCACTAATGTTCTTGTGTATGAGTAATTACAATTATGAGTACAATAGTCTATTTATAAGAATAAAACCCTAGTCTAAGATATGAAGCCCATTGGGTTATTGGTCCATTAGTAATGTTCACATCAAATCTTCTAGATTTGGAATAATAAATCTTATAGATTTACAATATTCCCCCTTGGAAATTACGACATAACATAAATGTCTTGTCATAAAAACTCCACGTGCTAGGTATCGGCCAAATAATAAGTTAGGGAGGAATGTAATCGATCTTCGAGATCAAATCTTCTAGATTTATTTCGGGGTTACCGCTCCCCCTGAAGACAACAACACTTTGAGTCTTTGCATCCCAATACCACGAACGTACTTTTCAAAAGTAGATGTAGGTAAGGACTTAGTAAACAAATCTGCTAGATTGTTACTAGATTGTACCTTTTGAATGGTAATCACGTCACTCTTCTGGAGTTTGTATGGGAAGAAAAACTTAGGTGAAATATGTTTCGTCAGGTTTCCCTTGACGTACCCATTACTCATTTGTGCGATGCAAGCTGCGTTGTCTTCAAATATAACGGTGGGAGGTGTATCGCCTTTAGCGTACCACACGAGTCATCAATGTGTTTTACCAAGGACCTTAACCAAACACATTCTCGTGCGGCCTCAAATAAAGTTATTATCTCTGAGTGGTTTGAAGACGTGGTAACCATAGTTTGTTTAACCGATCTCCATGAGATCGCTGTACCACCACAGAGAAAAACGTAACCAGTCTGGGATATGGAGTTGTGGGGATCAGACAAATAGCCAGCATCCGCATAACCTACTAAGGTTTTGTCTTGGTTCTTACGGTAAAACAGTCCAAGATTTTGAGACCCTTGGAGGTGCCGTAGAACATGCTTAACACCATTCCAATGTCTCCTTGTAGGAGAAGCGTTATGTCTCGCAAGCAAATTGACAGCAAATGCAATGTCCGGCCAAGTGCAATTTGTGAGATAGAGCAATGCTCCAACAACACTAAGATAAGAAACTTCTGGCCCCCAAATTTCTTCTGAATCTTCTTTTGGTCTAAATGGGTCCTTATCCACTTCGAGAGATCGAACAACCATAAGGGTGCTAAGTGGATGAGATTTATCCATGTGAAATCTCTCCAATACCTTCTTCACGTAGGTCGACTGATGTATAAGAATTCCTTCTGGGAGATGCTCGATCTGCAGGCCGAGGCAGTACTTGGTTTTACCCAAGGCTTTCATTTCGAATTCGGCTTTCAAGATTGAACTGGCTTCTTCAATCTCTTTGCATGTTCCGATTATGTTCAGGTCATCAACATAGACGGATATGATGCAAAAACCATTTTGCGATTTCTTCGTGAATACGCATGGGAAAGCTTTATCGAATGTATATCCCTTCTTCTGAAGGAATTCACTGAGTCGGTTGTACCACATGAGGCCCAATTGCTTCAGGCCATACAACGACTTCTGCAGTTTTATGTTATACATACTGCGGTTTTCACCATCCCTCATCTGAGGAATGTCAAATCCATCGGGGATTTTTATGTACATGTCGGTATCAAGTGATCCGTATAAGTACGTGGTTACTACGTCCATTAATCTCATTTGGAGATTCATTTTAACTGCCAAAGATATCAAGTAGCGGAACGTTATTGATTCTATGATGGGAGAATAGGTTTGATCGAAATTAATCCCGGGTCTCTGCGAAAACCCTTGAGCTACAAGCCTTGTTTTAGACCTCTCCACAGTATTATTCTTATTTCGTTTTAATACAAATACCCATTTATATCCTACGGGGATAGCGCGCGTGGGTGTACGGACGATAGAGCCAAATACTTGTCTTTTGTTAAGCGATGCAAGCTCTGCTTCAATTACCTCTTTCCATTTAATCCAATCGGAGCGCTTACGGCACTCAGCGATTGTTTTGGGTTTTGGATCTAGATCATTTATAATGGAAAGAACAATTGACGCTGCAAATATATCATCGACGACAGTAATATTTCTATTATATATTTCTCCCGTATCTGTGAAATTCACAGAGACTTCGATGTTTACATCAACCAGACCTTCCTCATTTCCCATTGTATTTGGGTCTGGTCGTTCCACGGTCCTAGTGCATTGAATATTTTGTGCATGTGCTTTATCACTGGGACTCTCGTCTCCAAGAGACTTGGTGTTATCTAGACGAATCTCTTCTAGAGATTTTACATTCGACTGACCAGATTTGCTAGCCTTTCGTTTAGGTGTATTACTATCTCTTGAGGGTCCTTTGCGCTTCTAGTGTGTGGGGGCATGAGTACTTGTTTTGCTTAGGACATCAACCCTTTGGGGAGCATTTACTGCAGGTATATGCGATTTAATTACACCTCTATGGTCAATGAACGGGTCTGGCAGATTATTTGCTAGATTTTGCAAGTTAATGATCTTCTGAACTTCTAGTTCAGATTGACTAGTGCGCGGATCTAGATACCGAAGATTACTTACATTCCATATAAGTTCCCGACATTTATTCAATTTTGAATTTGGATCTCCCCCTAATGCCGGGAAGAAATCTTCATCGAATGTACAATCAGCGAACCGGGCCGTTAATTGATCCCCGGACAAAGGCTCGAGGTATTTCACGATGGATGGCGAGTCAAATCCGACGTAAATACTGAGTTTTCTATGTGGGCCCATAGAGGTCCGCTTTGGTAATGTTATCGGAACATATACCGCACATCCGAAAATACGCAGATGGGAAATGCTAGGTTCTTTCCCACGTACTAACTGTAGGGGGAATGATCATTATATGCAGTTGGACGGATTTGTATTAAGTGTGATGCATGTAGGACTGTATGCCCCCAACATGAAGTGGGTAATTTGGAGTTCATGAGCAATGATCTCGCGATAAGTTTGATACATTTTATTAGCGCCTCAACAAGACCATTTTGGGTATGGACGTAGGGGACCGAATGCTCCACTTTAATTCCCAGGGCCATACAGTAACCTGTAAAGGCCTTTGAGCTGAACACAGCAGCATTATCCATGCGAATCGACTTGATTGGATAATCAAGGAATTGAGCTCTAAGCTCGATAATTTTCGCAATGAGCTTCGCAAAGGCTTGATTGCGGGTGGACAGCAAACAGGCATATGTCCACCTAGTGGAGGCATCAATAAGGACCATGAAATAACGAAATGATCCTGATGCTGGGTGAATCGGTCTGCAAATGTCTCCTTGAATTTTCTCAAGGAAAATCGTAGACTCTAGTCCAACCTTAGTGCATGACAGGCGTACTATCAACTTACCCTTAGAACATGCATCACAAATAAATTCATCAACATGAGGGATTCTATTATTCGAAATATTATGACCATTTGAATTAGATATAATCCTACGTATCATAGTTTGTCCTAGATGACCTAACCGCTGATGCCACAATTTAAAAAAATTTGGGTCATGGAATTTCATACTCATAGATAGATGGGAACTAGACGGCCGGATGTAGGAATAGTACAATCCAGAGGAGAAGGAATGAAGTTTTTCTATAACTTGTTTACGGTTACCTCGAGTAATAGTCATCAAAAGGTATTCGTTATTGTTCTCAGTTTCAGTTTCAATGTGATATCCATTTACCCTAATGTCTCTAAAACTGAGTAGGGCACGCTTAGATTGTGGAAACAATAAAGCATTATCGATTATGAGTTTGGTACCCATGGGGAGGACAATGGAAGCTCTTTCGGAGCCCACTATCAACGTACTATTATTGGCTATTGTAGTTATACTCCCCTTACGTTCTATCAAGTTATGAAAATACTTTCTATCTTTTAGGATTGTATGTGTGGTGGCGCTATCTACCAAACATAAATCACTATGTGCGTCCATCATGCAAGAGGATATTGTCCAAACCTAATAGCAAATATGTTTACAAGCCATAAATGAGAACATCAATATCCAAATAAATGTAATAGACAGCTATTAAGGTAAACACACCAAAGCTAAAACAATAGTATCATCCATAAAATAAAATGAAGTATCCGAAAGAAAGGATCCAAAACATAAAATTGTCTTATTAAAAAACAAAGTACTAGAATTAATCAAATACGTAAATCACTCATCATCTCCAAAGTCCTTAAGCTCAATGCCCATAGGATTGACGTTGTCTTGGTCAGGGTCTGCTTCAGGCAGGCTGGCATGGTGAGATTCAACTCTAGGAGCCTTCCCCATATCGTCCTTCTGCTGCTTTTGGTAAGTCTCAACCAAGTGTTTGGGAGTGCGACACGTGCGAGACCAATGGCCCTTGCATCCGCATCTGTAGCAGGACTGCTCAACCTTATCTTGATTGTCAGATTTTTTAGTAGCGGGATTCGTGTTAGGTGCAGTCTTTCCACGAGCCTGAGCTTGATTGTCATTCAAGGTACCTGGACCACCGGACTTACTACGACCTTGGCCTTTGCTACGAGTTCATTTACTTCCTCTCCCCCTTCCACGCTTGCGACCACTTGTACTACCTTGAGCTGTAGCATGTGCTTCGGGCACAACTTTTGAGCCAACCGGTCTCGAGTTATGATTCTGCATAAGGAGTTGGTTGTATTTTCCTGCCACTAGAAGTGCAGAAATTAGCTCAGAGTGTACAATGTAGTTCTTAGCCCTATACTGCTGCTGGAGTACAAGGTTGCTGGCGTGGAAAGTCGACAAATACTTCTGGATTAAGTCATCCTCAGTTACAGTTTGCTTGCATAACTTTAACTTAGATACAATACGATGTAGGGCTGAGTTGTACTCCGTTACAGACTTAAAGTCTTGAAAATGGAGGTTCAACCAATCGTATTGAGCCTGAGGGAGGAGTATATCATTTTGTTGTTGGAAACGGTCCTTCAGGGACTTCCACAACGTTCCAGGGTCTCTCTCAGTGAGATATTCATTTTTCAGGTCCTGATTAAGATAATGTCTGAGGAAAATCAGAGCTTTCGCCTTCTTGGCGTCAGTTGATTTTGAATCATCGATAATCACACCGCTTAGGTTGGTTGAGGCTAGATGTATCTCAACATCTAGCGCCCATGTCAGGTAGTTACTACCATCAAGAGCAAGCTCAGCGAATTCTCTTTTGGTAATATCAGACATGATACACTAGAAATTATTAAAGTGACATGGTAAGAGGTGTGACCAAATTTATTGACAACGGAGAAACAAGGATTTATTTTATTATTCTAGAGCACATAGAAGCGAATTGGGCGTCGTCTACCCAAAACATAAATTATGATCCGACAAGTATCGGGCGCCGCCTACCCTGGCATAATATGCGGACTATAAATAAATAAACTATATGCGAGAAAAATAATGCACGTAAAATAATTAAATCATAGATACATGCAAAATAATTTATTATGAACGGTAATCACATGAAAATAATTTCAAGAAAAATTTACGACTTAATAAACATGCATATTCATGAGGCTAAATATTCCATGTATATTAATGAAATTTAACGAAATATTTTAAGGATTTTAAAATAAATTAATTAGAATTTTGTGTTATCCTAAAATGAAACCGAAATTAGATTAGGATTTCACAAAATTATGGGGAGAATGACGCCACGTGCGGAGGGCTTGCGCCGCCTCGACGCCGCGCACGGAGACGCGCGGAGACGGCGAAGGGGCGACCGCCAGTGCACGGGTAGCGCTGTGCGGACGGCGGCGAACGGCGCACGGGGAGCGTCGCGCTGGGCAGCGGCGGCTGCTGGGCCGCGACAGCTGCTGGCCGGCGGTGGCCGTTCGTCTTTGGGCGGCTGCCGTTGCTTGTTCGATTCTCAATTTGAAATTAATCCAATTCGAAACACGATTTGATTCAATTAATTACAAGGACATAAATAAATCAAATTAATAATTCTAGAGCATATAAATCATGTAACGCATGGATCAAATAATTCGGTACGGGGATTAATTCATATGATTTGTAGAGAATTAATTTTAGGGCGTACCGTTAATCTCGGGCAAAGTCTCGTACTGATAACGTGTTGTAAATAAGTGCGTAAAATAAAATATGAGATTTGTTCACCCAGTTCGTCGGGAACGACTACGTCTGGGGGCGAGCCAAGCCAAGAGTTTCACTAATGTTCTTGTGTATGAGTAATTACAATTATGAGTACAATAGTCTATTTATAAGAATAAAATCATAGTCTAAGATATGAAGCCCATTGGGTTATTGGTCCATTAGTAATGTCCACATCAAATCTTCTAGATTTGAAATAACATATCTTCTAGATTTACAACAGAATTATTAAGCAATCCAAATAATTAATGAAACATACATATTTAATTATTTGGCCAAATTATAATTACTTGAATGAATGTAGGATATTAAATAACATAAATTAGTCAAGAGTTATTCTTTGGTTCAATTTTTAAAATTAAATCAAACTCATCACATACTTGTTATGTATTCATAGGTATGCAATTGAATTAATTGATCAAATTTAATTAATTTGCCAATAATAAATGTATAATGTTAAGCATCCATTATTTGATATAAAATATAATAATCACTATTTCTTTAGCATAGTTGACCTTTTCAAAAGATTATTAGGAAATTCAATAAATTAATGTAACATAATTATGTAATTGATTGACTTATTTATAATAAGTTGGAATACGAGAATAAGGGAGGTAAATTTGAGTATCATGTCCCATAAGCTCCTTTGAGCTCGGTCCGGCATTAGGACCTTAAAAATAGCGCTGAGTGGGAGGCAGCCCGCTTTTATTTGCTTTTGTGTGTTTTAAGTTATTAGGGTGTTGTTTTTGAGTCGTAAGTTTTAATCTCGTTCTTGAGTGAGTTGCTTGTAGGCTTGTCTCAAGGAAGTAAAGGTATCATGGAGTTATTCAAAAGGGAGGAACTCAAGCAAGGGAGTGCGCTACATTGCCAAGTGCAAAAGGGGATTATGCGTATTAGGTAAGCCACAACCCAAACTTAGACCGCTTCACAAGGTCGAAATTTGGGGGAGGGTGGAGTATTTATATGTTTTAGGGCATACATATTTGACATTGCACAGGTGCACACCCTTTCTTTGAGTTGAGTTAGGTTATATATTGTGCCTTGAGATGCTCCTTGAGCTGATATTGCTTTGATGTGCTACTACATATTTCATGCTTATTAATTCTCTTATGCTTGTTGATTGCTATATTTGAGTGTGAGTATGAGTTAGTGATTTGTGGAGTTGAGTTAGAGTCTAAGTTGTGTAAGTGTAGGAGTTAGAGTTGATTTGAGAGGGAACTCGTATACTTACGAATTTTCCTTTTGAATACTTATGTAGTAAAAGTGAGAATTCACTAGAACTAGTGTGGATGTAAAAATCGAGAGATTTGAGCCTTTAGAGATTGAAATTCATTATGTTGATCTCTTTGTTTGTGAGCGGATCATCACCTTAGAGGATGCTAGAACTTGTGGGTGCTCTCGCTTCTTTATTGTGTCTAGTTTGATATGCCGAAAGTGATATTAGACCGTCTTTGATTTTATTGATTCACTTAGCCAAAATATGCCTACCAATGACATTTATCCCTTGTTAGCCCTTTTGAGCCTTGACCTATTTATTTGCTAGCACATTTGAACTTAACCAAATTCTTAAACTTTTTTTTATCCCAATTTGAGTGGAGAATAGGAAAAGTTGTGAATGAGAAAGGAATCGAGTTGAGTTGAGAAAGAAGAATTATTCATGCTTGAGTGTAACTGAGAAAAATGTGTAATGATGTTTTGAGTTGTGGGGAAGAAAACAATAAATTTGAGAATGAGCAAAAGAAAAATGAGCGCATATGTATGGGTGAAAGAGAAAAATAGTGAAGTGATTGAAAAAGTGAAATGAGTTAGAAAAAATTTGAAGTGTTGAGAGTAGAGGAATTGAAAGGTGTATTGCATGAAGATGTTTGAAGTATTTTGTTCCTTGTCTCGAAATACCAAAGTTGGATTTTCTGTTCTCCATTCGCTAACTTATCCTATATAGTTATCCCACCCATCCAAAGAGCCTACATTACAACCTTGATAAAGTTCTTTTTGATTCGGCATGGATTCTAGAGTATGGTTGAAGTTGAGAGTGCTTACAAGCCCATGGCTGCTGATATGTGTGATTGATTGATTGAGTGAGTCCCTTATTATTGATATACACTTGTGAGGGAGTGAAACACATCGTTGAGAGCACATCCATGTTTGATTTTGGTGATTCTTATTTATTATGCATGAGTATGATGAAGGGGGTGAGTTTGTGTGTGGGTGATCAATCTTTGATGCTTGAAGTTCTATTACTTGCATGATTTGGTTCTTTGATTCATTCTTAACAATTTCACTTAACTTATTATTTTATTGCTTGAGGACAGGCAATATGGTAAGTTTGGGGGGTTGATTAGGCGTGAAATTGTTATGTTTTGTATCCCGATTTGCCTATGTTTTGTGTGTTTTTATGAGTGTTTAGAGTTCTTTGAGAATCATTTTCATAAACTCATTAATTTATCTATTTGATGCTCATATTTGGATAGAGGGCGAAAAGAGGAGTTCGTAGGACTTTAAATCGACCAAAACGGACTCCCGGTTGAGAAGATATGAAGGTTTTTCGAACAAGTGTACAACAGCCAAAAAGTGCTCAACCAAAAGTGGTCGAACGCCACCATTCGACCGGATGAATCATTCGACCAATTGAGGTAGTGCTCGACCAAACCCCAATTTTGTGAGATTTTGGCTTATTTCACCCGTTTTCGGCCTGTTGCTTATAAATACCCGATCCCAAACTCGTTTTTTAAGACCCTTTGATCCCGATTCATATTTTTTCATACTTAGAGCTTGGTAGAGAGATTTTGGAGAGTTTCACACTTGTAAACGAGGTTTTGATTTTACGAATTCTTAGTTTAGATACTTCTTTTGATTCTTTTCGTTTAATTATTTCGTTCTTGAACCTTGGAGACTTCTAAACCCTACGTTACCAGATTTATTGAGATTTTCAGATATTCTTTCGTTTATGCTTTCCAAGTCTTTTGATTATTCAATTATACAAATGTTCATCGTTCTTATTATTGTTTTCGTTTGTCAAATTACCATGTTAGGCTAGAACCCTTGCATGCTTGGGGTATGATGAACTCGTAGAAGTAGGATGTTGGTACATAATTTTAGGATAACCCGTGATGTTTAGTGCTAATTCTCTTAATTAATTGAATTCTTAAAATAAACCCTAGAATTATCTTGGAATTGAGTACGAAAATTATTAGAGAGAGGACAATCTTATCACGCTTTGATAACAAGTAGACTTAACGATAAAGTTATAGAAGAGGTTTATAATTTACTGGTTTATCTAGGGAGGACGACCATATCACCTTGAGAAAATAAGGATCTCATTAATTAAGCATAATCCATATAATTTGTTTAGTGGGTTGTGAAGTAAGGTTGATATGACGAAGTATTAGGGTTAATTCTTGAGCTTTTAGTCTTTCAATCTAGTGCTAGATTAGGGAAGTTGATTGCCTAGTTTTAGTACACTTAGGATTAATACTTGCACATCACGGTTATTTTAGTTGTCGTACTAGCTCTGTTAGTATACGTAGGGATTCCTATCCTGAGCATCATCATCTCGTATTTGATTAAACCCTTAGTTATTTTGTTTGATTTCATAATTTGCATTGTTAGAAGTAGACTTTAGAGTAGCTTAATTCCATTCTTAAACCAGAACATCCACTTATATTAACTACAACGTGTAAATCTCCAGGGTTCTATTCGCATACATACCTTTCCTTGGGTTTGATACTACTTGGTCCCTGTACTTGCCCATACTACAGGGATCCCATACTCTTGTGGGGTAACTACAAGTATAGCTAGTATTTTGCGTTCAAGTCACATCTTCACATTAAAATTGATCTTCCACTTCATCTTCATATTAAAAATTGACCACCCACTTCATCTTCATTATTGACCTTCAATCCTAAAAAAATAATTAAAAAAAATCACACAATAATTAATCAAAAAAATAAAATAAAACAACATAATTAGTAAATAGAGTAAATACCTTTGACATGTATAAATTTGTATCCTGCCAAATAAAAAAAGAAAGTAATTTTAAGAAAACAATCATTAGTAAAAGAGCTTAAATCAAATATGCAAATAAAATTCATACAATAAAACGATAAAAAATATAAAATAAAACATAAATGTCTTATGATGAAGATCCTGCAAAAAAGAAATATGAAGATTCACACGAAATATAAATTGATGAAATTTACAATATCTTAAGATGTATAAAGAATACAATATCTTGCAAAACAAAAATATAAAGAATACATTTGAGATGTATAGATTCTTCGAAAAATAAAAAGATTTAGACGAAAGAGAATCAATATAAAACTTCATAACAAATCCGAAAGAATTCATAAGAAAAACTAAAGAATCTATTTTCCAAGAATGGAACGTAGATAAATATCCTGAGATGAAGATCCTGCAAAAAAAATATGAAGATTTAGGCGAAATGAGAATCAATATAGAACTTCATAGCAAAATCGAAAAAAACCAAAGGAAAAACGAATGAATCTATTTGCCAAGAATCGAACATGTTTTTTCTTGGAAGATTTCAAAATATGAATGAGAGAAATTTCGAAATATGTATGAGAGAAATATGAAGATTTCTTTAGAGAGATTATTGGAATTGATTTTTGGTTGTGTGGGAGATGATATATATAGAGGGTATTGTAAAAAATTAACGGTCAAAATTAGATTAGAGATTAACTTTGATTGGCTGGAAATAATTTTTAAAGTCAATGAAATGGGTGAATGAGGGGAGAAGATTTTTAAAATAGAGAGATGTGGGCTTGCTACATAGACATAAAAAACTTTGTCTTTATAGGATACTAAGATTAGACACACATGACAATTGATGCACTAATAACCGACACATGGCAACATATGCATAAGGAGACTACACACTGACTCCTTGAACCCACAAATAATATAATGTACTCCCTCCGTCCTGTAAAAGTATGCACCATTCTCTACACGTCATTTAATAAAATATGTCGGAGGATATTTAGGGGTTTTGTGAGGTTCGTTTATGAATAAAATGATTGTTTATAGTAACGTTTTTATGCATACTTATTATAAACAATCATTTCATTCATAAACGGGCCTCATAAGATCCCTAAATACCCTCCGACATATTGCATTAATCCACGTGTAGAAAATGGTGCATACTTTTAAAGGACAAAGGAAGTATATATTTGTGTGTGTATTTTCTACCAGAGAAAGAGACTGCACATTCTTGTTTACAAATTTATAGTCATCGGTTTAATGTGTTTTTCTTTTTACTTCCTAAACTTAGGAGCCGCTTAGCTCGCGACCAAAAATGAGAAAGAGGACTAATAATGATAGTAGTGGTGAATGATAATAAATCAATTTTTTTTTTAGAAATTGAATGTGTGGTTTTTTAATAATTTTTATTTTAACAAGAAAATCAAACTTTATTTTAAAAATAATTTATTAGACTAAAATTTGATATTTCCCAACACTACAATAAAATATGAATTTTTTTATTAAAATTGTCAATATAACTATAAAATTTTCAACCAAAAAATTTATAGTAGAGGTTGCCTTCGATATTGCCTACAAAAGTTTCTAATTATATAGACATTTTTATTCTCTATCTACAAATAAATTTGCCTATGGAATTCTCGTAGATAAATTATTTGTGGACAAATTTTTGTAGACAAATTGTTTATAGATAATTAATGTCTAGAAATTTCATTCCGTAGATAAATTAATTTTGTAGATAATTTACTTGTAGGTTGAAGAATCAATGTACTTATATGATTAAAAAATATTTGTAGGCAAATCGTAGATAATTTTACTATAGAAAATTTTTGTATGAAAGTTCCGTAGATAATTCTAAGTTCACAGACAATTTTTTTTTTCTTATAGTGCAAATATTTGTGAGGAATGAGACATTCACCAATGAATCAAATTCTTTAGGAAATCATTCTTTCATATATACCAAACATCAATTTTTCATTTCTATCCCATTTTCCACCTCTAAAACTCGGAACCAAGCACACCCTCGGTTATTCTTGCAGAATGCGAAATTATTTTGTGTGCTTTATAATTTGTCTACAAGAAAGAATCATTTGCAGTAACTTTGTTAATGAAAGTCATTTGTCCCACATATTTAAAAATATAACACATATTTCAGTCTAGAAAAAAATGTTACTCAAATAATTATTCTATATGTGCATTCAGATATTATAACTTTTTTTTCACCTAAATTATATGATATTTCATACTCCTCCTTTTCGGGATAATTTTTATATGTGAAAAAGCACACGAAATAAAAAAAAGTAGAGTAATGAATAGAAATTTGAGGTATAAATTTGTATACTTTTATAAACAAATTTAAAAAATGGGTTAGGTTGTATATGTGTGTGAGCTAAAAATATTATTATGTTATGGATATTGTAATGTAATTGATGGATTTTTTTTTAATTGTAAATTATTTTGGAACGTGGACAAAAGAAAAAGGGAGAATAATTATGAGGAGAAGGATTTCATCATTGCATTCTGTTGAAAAAAATTACGGAATTGTATATTTCTAGGATAAGTTAAAAAAATTAATGTAGTTAAGTTGGGGGGAATTTGTAGATAACAAGGTGATAATTTATAGTTATAAAACAAGATGTTGATACATTATACATGTCTCCAAAATGAGAAATTCAAGATGGGGGCACTTTTGTAGTTTTGGCAACTATCTCTCTTATGGAGTACTTATTAAAGTAAACAGTGGATAAGAATTTGTTTTAAATACCTTAATCCACATAAAACTACACAAAGTAAACAAATATTCCTACATTAATTATTCTTATCCCACTTTAAATTTTGTCCTAACTTAAGCTTTCCACGTGAAGTAAATGTATCCTTAATATCATGTTTAGCGAAAGATGACACTATTCGTAACCCATCTTATCCCATTTTAGATGTGAATGTCTTATTTTTCTTTCACCTTTATAATATACTTTTACCCACCTATTTTTTTCACAATTTCAAAAAATCATATAACCACTTTTTTTTTTTTTCTACTATTCTCCCACATACTCAATTTCCCTTTCCTTTTTACTTGTATACTCATTTATTATCTCTCATGCTCCTTCCATACTTATTTGCTACATTGTCAAAAAAATATGTTGCTACATTTATTTTTAGCAAAAAAAAACCAACAATAATATTTAACATGTATACTCCTAACAAAAAAAATATATATTTTATCACTTTAAATACTAATAATTTTTTTTCTTAAAACACGTGCAAACAGTAAAGTAACAAATAAGCATGGGACGGAGGGAATACTTTCCTTACACCCCACTAACTAAAACTAATAAAATAATACATCACTCTTGATTTGACATAAAACTCAATCTAATCTTACATCCCTATGCCAAACATATACTCCATCCGTTTCACGTTAAGTTTATTTTGTTTTTTTTGCACGGGATTAAGAAATTTAATATTCCCTCCGTCTTACATCAATTTTCACACTTGTCATTTTGGTTCGTCTCACGTTAATTTGCATACTATAAAAAAAATATTGATTTGTGAATACTTAAAAACATATACACATATTTCCCCGTATGTCATTACTTTATTAAAAAAACACATATTTAAAAAAAAAATGCGCAACCTCTTAGGATACAAATTGATGTGGGATAGAGTGAATACCAAATGTGTAGTGTGCGTAATAGAAAAGAAAATAAATAGAAAACGATATAAATAGATTACTTTCCAAATTAAAAACAAATGTATAAATTGATTACTTTTCTTCTATATATTTACTCATTTCTCTTAGTTTTACGCTCATTCATTATTTTTCATACTTTTCTTACATCTCACTGACTAACAATAATAAAATGATATATTACTCTTTTTTTTAAAGAAAAATAAAACTCAATCTAATTATACTCCTACATCCCTATACCAAACATACTCTCTATGTCTAAAATTCCTTTGTTTTTTACACACAATAAGTTTCTCATTTTCTTTTTTTAATGTCCTACAATAAATTTTTCATTCCTTAAAAAATAAATTCATATATTAATAAGTAATTTTATTTTTTAATAATTACCCTTTACTTTTTCACAACTTCTCATTACTTTACACAAAAGTCAATATATTGCTCACCACATATTTTTTAAAAATACACTTTAAAAAAATGAAATATATAGTGAAACGGAGAGTATTACCCATCTTATTCCACCCCCAATTTCCATCACCAACCAAACATTGTCTTAAAGGAATATACTCTCAACTAAAGTCACCTCATTATACATTTAATATTATATTTCTTAAAATATGTAAAAAATAAATATTTCGGGGTACATATTTTGAAGTCCGCCCTGACCCTAGGCGGGCTACCAGACCATCGGGCCAAAAACCAGTCCAACCAATTTTTTTATAAATATATTATTATTACACTTAATTTCTATATTGATCTCATTAATTGGAAATCTAGTATATAAATACTACTCATATAAACATGAAATTTTGTTTAATTTAACAACAATAATCCAACAATTAAATAGAAGCTCAAATTCCTAAATAAGATTCAAATAAGAGTAATTCAATAATTCTTATTACCCTCAAATTCACAAAAATAAATTTAGGGGTGAGACTTGAGAGTGAGATTTGGATCTTAAGTCGGGTATGTTTGTTTTGGGATTTAAGTGTGCGGGGAAAGTCATGACTTTGAAATCTTAGGATGTGAAAATCTTGATGAATAATATGAGTATGTGTTTGTTTTGAGATTTTAGTAGGGTGCGATTTTGCTTTATGTCAAATCAATGTTTATTAGTGATTGATGTTGTATTATTTTATTATATTGTGTAAGAGAAAAGTAGGAGAGAGGTTGAGTGGATGATAAAAAAGTGATGATGTGATTGTATTTAATTATATGAAAAATAGTAATAGGTTTATAGGTAGGAATTGAGTTTGAGAATTGAAAACCCGATTTTAAATCCCGAACTCGTATGAGGCGTGGATTGTAAAGTCCAAAGTCCATCCGTATGAGTCCCAAAACAAACGTTGGTAGACAATATAAGCCCTTATTATGATTTTTTTATCTTCCCTACTTGTTGCTTGGTAAGACGTACTAAATTAATATGGATATATTTTTATATGGCGGTTTATGCCGACCCGGTACAATATTAAGACTTTGTGTGTCCATATCAATAATAAATTACACCACCTAAACCCCCTTACAAATTTATTAAGGTCTAAAAACTAAAAAGTTATATTACACCTTACCAAGCAACTTTAGGGGATTTACTAATTTAATCTTATTATAAAAAAATATGATCGGGCTGGGCTTTTGGGCCAAGCCCTACCCGAGCTAGAGAAGCCTAACAGGCTTCCCGGACAGGGCCAAAAAAACTCAAAAAAAAAAATCGGGCCTATAATTTGAGGCCCAACCATCCTTGAAACCGGACTTTTCGGGTTGGCCCAACGGGTCGAGCCCATTTTGACAACTCTACAAATAAGTAATTTAGATTGACAAAGGAGGTATTTTCTCTGTCCTGCAATTATTTACACATTACCGTCCCAATATTATTTGCATATACCCAAAATTGAAAAGTACTCACATATTCCACTCTTACAATATTCTCATATATACCCATAATGTCATCATTAATAAATCAATAAAGCAAAAATATTTTTTTTCAACAAAATTACCCCTTTAAAATCAATCTAAGCATGTATAAAAAAAATTCCCTTAATTTGTGTGTTCAAATTAGCATGCAAAAGATATTGGGATGCAAGGAGTAGTATATTTGAAAAGAAAAGACTCAGGGCATGCTTGGTTAGGTACTTTAGAGCATGAGGTGTTGGAAATTGGTTTTGTAAAAGTTTCATACCCTTACTTTGATCAATTTTTTGAGGAGTAAAAACGTTAGTTTTTTGGAAAATAAAATTAACGATGTTGTTCTACTCACGGAGTAGATGAGCGTGGTATATTTAATATCACAAAACCGATTTCCGGTGAGTGAGAAATTAATTTGGGAAGTTGTACTATTATTCATGTGTGTTGGATAATTCCATGGGAAATGGAAAATGAAGTTTCATCCCACATTGGAAAATTACAAGAAGATTGTCTTGTATATAAGTAGGAAATTATTCATGTTCTCTAAATTGGGATATGGGGACCCTAACCATGGACCACACGCGCGCGCGCCCGCGCCCGTGCCCGGGTTCGTGGTTCGTGGCAATTGGGCTTTGGGTGGGCTTTGGTGTCATACCTATATTTTTAGAGTACCAAAAATATAAAATGGCACAATACCTTTTTTGGATCCAATCGGATCGGGTGACCCGTATGGAATTGGGTTGACCCATTTCGGTTGGCCCATTTAGAATTGGGTCGGCCCACGAACATGTTTAATACACCTACGATTTTGATTAATACACTTACGATTTTGATTAATACACTCCAGAGGATCTGGAATATTCCGTCTTGCTTCCCAAGACTGAGAAACTGCGTTTATCTCCACGACAGAACGTGGGTGATCCATGATCACCACGTACTCCACTCCAGCAGCCCTCAAATGGGTTGGATTTCCGCCTATATATACCCCTTTTCGTCCAGTTTTTCCAGAATCACTTACGAACCCAGAATTTTCCGAAATCCGTTCTCTGCAGAAATTCATGTTTAGCTCATAATTCCGATTTAGTTCGTCGGAAAATCATACTCGGTAGTTCTACCAGTGTGAATAGATAAACCATTTTACCTTTGGGGATCTGTACGCATTATACCGTAAGCACTGTACGGGCGTATTCGATCTTGCGGGAATAGGTTATTCCTAGACTCGGTTTTTCACGAATTTGTTTCGTGTTTTCCTTTTCTTTCTTTTTTCAGCGTTTCGAAATAAACACACCCTTTTTCTAATATCTTGCGACTATTAGATACACTGAAAAATGTCGAACCATAACTCCGACAATGAAATGGACTTATCTTCACCGACCAAAGATGATCCTTCTAAGGTTGGTAATCCTGATCCTTCCAAGGAAATCACCTCAGGTAATCCAACTACTATACCCCCTTTCGAGTTTGGGAATTTTGGCAACTTTTTTGTCGAATGGATGAAAAACCAAACTAATGGCAATCCCTTCGTGGGAAATGCTAATCCCTTTGTGGGAACCACTAGCACTAATCCCTTTGTGGGAAGTTCAAGTGCTAATCCATTCGTGGGAAATATTGGCGGCAATCCTTTTGTAGAAATGCCGGAGTCAATCCACTCTTGGCTACCAACCAGGCCTCCCTTCAAGGGGCTGTTAGGCGGGTGGTAGTGAAAGGAGAAAAATCCGAAAAGTTTTCGGGCAGTGACTTTAAAAGGTGGCAAAAGAAGATGCACTTCTATTTGACCACCATCTCTTTGGTGAAATTCATCAAAGAGGATAGTCCGAGTGCTCCTGCTGATGATGCTACTCGTGAGACAAGGATCACTTATGACACTTGGATCCACGATGACTATCCCTGCAGGAACTACATTCTGAATGGGCTGTCTGATGCCCTCTGTGATGTGTACGATGAGTACCCGACTTCCAAAGCTCTATGGGAGTCCTTGGAGAAGAAGTACAAGACTGAAGACGCGGGAACTAGCAAGTTCGTCATCTCCACCTTGTATGACTTCAAGATGGAAGACAACAAATTTATTGTCGAGCAAGTGCAGAAGCTGCAAGTGATCTTCCACAATATTGCAGTGCAAGGAATGGAGCTGCCTGAAGCCTTTCAGGTAGCAACTGTGATTGACAGACTCCCTCCATCTTGGAAGGAGTTCAAGTCCTACCTCAAGCACAAGCGAAAGCAAGTGACGATGGAGGACCTTGTTACCCGACTCCGGATCGAGGAGGATAACAAGAAGAGGGACAAGAGGGAGAGGGGCTCGATTGCTTCCATCGAGGCCAAAGCTAACCTGATGGAGAAAGGTGAACCATCAAAGAAAAGGAAGCGACAAGACGACAAGGGCAAAGGCAAGGCTGTTGCTGCTGCTCCTGCCCCGAAGAAGTTCAGCGGGAAGTGCTACAACTGTGGCAAACCCAACCATCGGGCAGCTGATTGTCGTCAGCCCAAGAAAGAAGACAAAGGGAAGAAGAACTATGTGAACGTTGCTGAACGTGAGCTTACGGAGATGGACATGTCCGCTGTGGTGACCGAGGTCAACTTGGTGGACAACAAGAAGAGTTGGTTCGTGGACACTGATGCCACTTGCCACGTTTGCTCGGAGAAGTCTGCCTTCTCCACTTATTCTCCTACTGAAGGGAGAAAGCTCTACATGGGGAAACAAGCCTCGTCTGAAGTGGCTGGTGTCGGAATGGTGGTGATCAACCTGACTTCGGGAAAGGAGCTGAAACTGAAGGACGTGCTGCATGTCCCGGACATCCGGAAGAATCTGATTTCGGGGTCTCTTTTAGTTAGTAGTCAGTTTAAACTAGTGTTTGAGTCAAACGGTGTTGTACTTAGCAAGTTTGGCATCTTTCTAGGAAAAGGTTACCTCGAGAAGGGCCTTTTTAAGATGTCCGTCATGACTGTAAGCCGTGATGGCAAAAACACTATTATGAATGAGAATGCTTCTACTTCTGCTTATATTGTTGAGTGTTCCTCTTTATGGCATTTTAGATTAGGACATGTTAATCTAAAATCTATAAAACGTTTAGTAAATTTGGATTTACTTAAAATTGAAAATGTTGATACATCCAAAAGATGTGAAATATGTGTAGAAGCAAAGATGACTAAATTACCATTTAAGTCAGTTGAAAGGAACACTACTACTCTAGAATTAGTTCACACTGATGTGTGTGACTTAAAATTTGTGCAAACTAGAGGTGGAAAAAAAGTATTTTATTACTTTTATTGATGATAGCACAAGATTCTGCTTCGTTTACTTACTACGAAGTAAAGATGAAGCTATTGAAGCTTTTAAAAATTATAAAAGTGAAGTAGAGAATCAAATGAACACTACAATTAAAGCAATTTGTAGTGATAGAGGTGGAGAGTATGTGGCTCCGTTTGAACAATTATGTGCCGAATTCGGCATCATACATCAAACGACAGCTCCCTACTCACCTCAATCGAATGGTATTGCAGAGAGGAAAAACCGAACTTTGAAAGAGATGATGAATGCAATGTTAATCAGCTCGGGTTTACCTCAGAACATGTGGGGGGAAGCTATTATGTCAGCTAACCACATTTTAAATAAAATTCCACTTAAGACTCAAGATAAGACACCTTATGAGTTGTGGAAAAATCGCAAACCTTCATACAAATACCTCAAAGTGTGGGGGTGTTTGGCTAAAGTTGAAGTGCCACTTCATAAACAAGTGAAAATCAGACCTAAGACGGTCGATGGAATCTTTATAGGATACGCCTTCAATAGTAGTGCCTATCGGTTCTTGATTCATAAATCAGAAATACCCAATATGACAGTAGGTACTACAATAGAATCAAGGAATGTTGTGTTCTTTGAAAATGTGTTCCCGTGTAGGGACAAAGAAGAAGTGAGTTCTAATAAACGAACTCATGAAGAATCAAGTGAAGCTGCAGGCCCTTCCACTCAGCAGAGTGAAGAACCAAGACGCAGTAAACGAGCTAGAATTGATAAGACCTATGGTCCATACTTTATCACGTATGTGTTAGAAGAAGAACCTAGGACTATCAAAGAAGCTCTTTCCAGACCAGATGCATCTCTATGGAAAGAAGCAATAAAAAGTGAATATGATTCAATTCTGCAAAATCATACATGGGAGTTGGTTGACCTCCCTAAAGGTTGCAAGACCTTAGGATGTAAGTGGATCCTTAAAAGAAAGTACAAAGCAGATGGATCTATTGACAAGTATAAAGCCCGTTTGGTTGCAAAGGGTTTTAAACAAAGAGAAGGACATGTTTTCTTTGACACCTACTCTCCAGTTACAAGGATTACATCCATTCGTGTACTTATCGCGATTGCTGCTTTGCACAATCTAGAAATACACCAAATGGATGTAAAGACTGCTTTTCTTAATGGAGAGATGGATGCTGAGATATACATGGATCAACCAGAGGGTTATGTTGTACCCGGGAGCGAGAAAAAGGTTTGTAAACTCGTTCGGTCGTTGTATGGACTTAAGCAAGCTCCTGTACAATGGCATTTGAAATTTGACAATATTATGTTGTCAAATGGATTTTGAATTAACGAATGTGACAAATGTGTGTATGTGAAAGATACACCAAATGGATTTGTTATCGTATGCTTATATATTGATGACATGTTAATCATAGGTAACAATTCAAATGTGATCGTTAATACGAAAAACATGTTAAAAAGAAATTTTGACATGAAAGATATGGGTTTAGCAGACATGATTCTAGGAATCAAGATAGAAAGAACTTCAAATGGAATTTCTTTAACACAATCTCATTATGTTGAGAAAGTCTTGAAGAAATTCAAAGCATTTGATGATCCACCTGCTAAAACACCATTAGACCCGAATGTTCATCTGAAGAAGAACCGAGGTGAGCCTGTGAATCAGTTAGAGTATGCAAGGATCATTGGAAGCGTGATGTACATTACAAATTGCACACGTCCTGATCTTGCATGTTCTGTGAACAAACTAAGCAGATACACGAGCAATCCAAGTCACGAACATTGGAAGGCTCTGAAAAGAGTCTTGAGATACTTGAAGTATACTCTTGACTTTGGGCTACACTACACGCAACATCCAGTTGTACTTGAAGGATACAGTGATGCTAATTGGATATCCGATAGTAAAGACTCGTTCTCAACTAGTGGATACGTATTCACTATTGGAGGAGCTGCTGTATCGTGGAAATCCACAAAGCAAACGTGTATTGCCCGTTCCACAATGGAATCTGAATTCATCGCTTTGGATCAAGCTGGTGAAGAAGCTGAATGACTTCATAATTTCTTAGAAGACATTCCTTGTTGGAACAAACCAATACCATCTGTAATGGTACATTGTGACTGTCAAGCTGCTATTGGTAGAACTTTGAACAGTATGTACAACGGAAAGTCGAGACATATTCGTCGTCGACATAACTCCGTTAGACATTTGATCTCAACTGGCATTATAACAATTGATTATGTAAGATCAATTGATAACATAGCGGATCCGCTCACGAAGAGCGTGAACCGAGATCAAATTAATAAGCTGATAGAGGGAATGGGTCTGAAATCCACAAATAAAACTGAAACAGTGGTAACCCAACCATGATGACTGGAGATCCCAAGAACTTGGTTCAAAAGGGAAAACTAAACTGTGAATGTTAGTTGTACAACACTTGAAAATCATGACCGTTCCTGACAGCACAGTGTCAAGTGTTAGTGAACCTGTGAGTTGTGGTAAAGGATAAGTCTTTGACTTTTAATGATTCCTATGAGTCCATGTGGGACTGAGTATGACGGGATACTCCAAAGGAGATCACTTATATAAATGAGAAGTGAGGGCCGCTTCGACCAAACATTTATGAATACAAAGGGCGTCCAGGGCCAAAATGGACAAAAACGTGAGAACAAATCGGAATCGAGACTGACTTGTGTCTGCACTATCTGTAAGGTATACACTAAGGAGGATTAGTTCAAGGCATCGTGTCCACTAAGCCGCCGGTATACCCGATGGTGCCGGGCTACGGAAAGTTCAAAACCATTGGTTACTTATCCGGAAGCAATGAGGTCTCACATGAGCTGAACGAAGAAGCTTGACTCTGTATAGGTGCAATTCTCACTCATGTGGGGGATTGTTGGAAATTGGTTTTGTAAAGGTTTCATACCCTTACTTTGATCAATTTTTTTAGGAGTAAAAACGTTAGTTTTTGAGAAAATAAAATTAACGATGGTGTTCTACTCACGGAGTAGATAAGCGTGGTATATTTAATATCTCAAAACCGATTTCCGGTGAGTGAGAAATTAATTTGGGAAGTTGTAGTATTATTCATGTGTGTTGGATAATTCCATGGGAAATGGAAAATGAAGTTCCATCCCACATTGGAAAATTACAAGAAGATTGTCTTGTATATAAGTAGGAAATTATTCATATTCTCTAAATTGGGACATGGGGACCCTAACCATGGACCACACACGCGCGCGCGCGCGCCCGCCCAGCCCGAGCCCGCGCCCGGGTCCGGGTTCTTGGTTCTTGGCAATTGGGCTTTGGGTGGGCTTTGGTGTCATACCTATATTTTTAGAGTACCAAAAATATAAAATGGCCCAATACCTTTTTTGGATCCAATCGGATCGGGTGACCCGTATGGAATTGGGTCGGCCCACGAACATGTTTAATACACCTACGATTTTGATTAATACACTCCAGAGGATCTGGAATATTCCGTCTTGCTTCCCAAGACTGAGAAACTGCGTTTCTCTCCACGACAGAACGTGGGTGATCCATGATCACCACGTACTCCACTCCAGCAGCCCTCAAATGGGTCGGATTTTTGCCTATATATACCCATTTTCGTCCAATTTTTCCAGAATCACTTACGAACCCATAATTTCCTGAAATCCGTTCACTGCAGAAATTCCCGTTTAGCTCATAATTCCGATTTAGTTCGCCGGAAATTCATACTCGGTAGTGCTACCAGTGTGAATAGATAAACCGTTTTACCTTTGGGGATCTGTACGCATTATACCGTAAGCACTGTACGGGCGTATTCGATCTTGCGGGAATAGGTTATTCCTAGACTCGGTTTTTCACGAATTTGTTTCGTGTTTTCCTTTTCTTTCTTTTTTCAGCGTTTCGAAATAAACACACCCTTTTTCTAATATGAGGTATGAGAATGAAATGAAATTATATGTTTGATATTATGTGAGGAATGAAATGAAACCCTCAAAGTGAGGAATTAATCATTATCATTCTCATACCATTCCTCAACAAAATGGGATGTATGAGTTTTATTCCTCACCCCTCTCAAACCCATGCCCTTTCCATACCCTTTCCAATTCCTCTAAATTTACCAAGCATCCCCTCAAAATATATGATATACTCCATCTGTTCTGTACTTATTCGTCGCTTATCTTATTCTTCTATCTTTAAATTATTTGTACATTTTGAAAAAGAAATATTAATTTATGTAAATACTCATAATAATATACCTATATTTATTTATATATTAGTATTAATTTTTTACATTTTTTATAAAAATGTATCATTTTAAATATGCTAGTAATAATTTTGGATCAAATATAGCATAACCAAATGCAGGGTGAAATGGGGGATAATATCGGTGGGCATTGAGAAGGGTAAAAAGTGGAAATAAAAAGAAATAGGGAAGTGTGGAGTCGGGAGTTGGGACCACAACAAAATCTTAAAAGCTGAACTCACTTGATTCTCTGCATCTCTACAGCCGTCAATTTTCATCAAAAGTACCAAATTATCCTTACCTCGATCCCGCCGTAAAGCCATCCCTCCATTTTATATATAACACCTGCGCCCCTAATTTTATATTCTTAAGATTTTTATTTTTAAATTTTTATAGATTATAATATATTTAGTTTAAATTAAGTTTCATTACACATTGCATCCTTTGACTCTGCTAATCGTGCCCAGTGACATCACTCTAATTTCATTTTACACTCGTGCTTATTTAAAACTAGTGTTTCTCCCGTGTGATGCACAAATTGAATATTATAATTTTTAAACGCGAGATTGTATAATAAACTAATTATAAAAAAAAATATTTATATTAAATTTATTTTATCCATAAACCAATTAATATGTTAAAATTATATTGTATATATGTGAGTATTACAATTATATAATTAATCACACAATTTTTAATTATGTACTAAATTTACAACAAATACTAAAATTCATAAAAATAATTTTAATATTTATCAAACTTATATAGTCTAAATAAAAATTATTTAAATTCGATTAATCATATAGTTAAAGTCAATAAAACACTTTAAAAATAATAAACAAATATTTTAAACATGATTTTTCTTTTTATATGTGCAATATATATGTTAAATTAAAAGTGTTCAAAAGACAATTGATTTGATATATAGAGTATTGAAAATAAATTTAAAATAAAAAACTTAAAAGAATTTTAAGATTATAGATGTAAAGTAAAATTAAATAAAATGGTAAAATTAATCCACTCTCTTTGATGGAGAGTGAGCCTCACTATTGCACCACAAAGCAAGTGGACTTCACTTACTCCAATAATAATAATTTTTTCTCTCTCCTCACTTCTATTATATATATATATATATATATATATATATATGACACTGCTCCGTTCATAATTTTTTATTTGTTTGTTCATTGAAAATTGTGTCATTTTCTTATTTATCAATAATTACTTTAACTTTATATTCATAAATAATTATTTTATTTATACTTTATTCTTGTTTTATCTATTTTCTTTAAACTTGAGTTTAAACAACAAGACACAATTTTGATGAACGGGTGAAGTATATTATCAACTCCAAACAGTCACAAAATCATACTTCACTTTTAAGTTTTAGATTAAAAAAATTACGAATTGCCATCAATTTCTGAAATAAATAAGTCATACAAAGTTTCGCTCTGACATAAAATGAGTTCCCCCTAATGGATAATGGATTGTGGGTCCTCCAAATTAGTACTCCTTCCGTCCCAATATTATTTTTTCATTGCTTTTGGACACAACATTTAAGAATAGTACTTAAGTATAGATATAATACAAGTGATGTGATGAAGAGAGAATAAAATAAAATGTAATGTGTTTAAATGAGAGAATATAAATAAAATGTATGAATATAATATTATTAATCGATATAAAAAAAATTAATAGTGAGACGGACGAAAATGACAAAATGAGAAGTTAATAGCGGGACATAGGGATTATATTTTTGGACCCAACATCAAATGTATGAATATAATATTATTAATCGATGTATAAAAAAAGAAATTAATAGTGAGACAGACGAAAATGACACAATAGAAAGTTAATAGCGGCACAGAGGGGGCAGATTTTTGGACCCAACGTCAAATAAAAACAATTGAGAGAGAGAGAGGGAGGGAGATAGTTCCTTTGTTTTATAGGACTGTGATTTTTAAGAAAAAAATGAGTATGTGAGTGTGAAATTGAATAAAATAATTAATATCTTATTAATTTTTGTAAAAAAAATTATTTATATTTTAAAAGTGTGAAGAGTATTATAGAACAGAAGAAAAAGAAAAATGCAAAAGGTTCTATAAAACAAAATGAATACATAATTTAAATGGAGGTCACTATTTTAGAAAATAAACAAGTCAGGTAAGAATTAAGAAACCGTTCAAGTCTCGTAAATAAAAATGAAACTATTGCAAGTTTTTTTTATAATATTCAAAATTTAAAAATATTATGGAAATATGTAAAAATGTCACATATCATAAAAGTGTTGTATAATGTATCTGATCCAATTCAGTTTTTTTATAATATTCAAAATAAAAAAATATTATAGAAATATGTAAATACATAACATATCATAAAAGTTTTTGTATAATGTAATTGATCCCAATTCTTCTGAATCATTACTCTTTGAAGAGCACTTGCGAAGTTACATCTCACCTAATTTTTAGTGTTATTTAAATTGTTTCCATAAGTTTGGTAAGATCTGTAATCTTAAAAGCTTGCTGCATTCTTTTTTAGAAGCAGATGTGATGCATCCTAAAATCAGATATCTCATTAGATTTGCTTTTAAAACCTTGGGACAATAATAATTTACAAAAATAATAATATAGGGATATTTTAGTAAATCGAAATATACCGAAGCTCTTGCCTAGATTTGTCAAACAGAAATTGCACACAAGATTCTTGCATTTTCAATTACTCCACCACAATTTTGAAAATTTCCCTCTCACTCTTCTCATCTATATAACAACTTCATAGGCTCAACACTCACTCACACAGAAGAGAGAGATAGAGGGAGATACATACACACATATATATACATATATAGAGAGAGAGAGATGTTTGCAGCAGAGAATGGGCTGAAGGGAGACCCAAGGCTTGATGCAATTTCTGAGGCAATTAGAGTGATTCCTCACTTCCCTAAACCAGGTTTTGATCTCTCTAATTCGAGTAGGTCTTGTGTAAGACTGTTTCATCGTTAAACGGGATATAACTTGGGTAAGATGTTTCAACACTTTGGAAGGGACGAGTAATGCCGTCACACACACACACATTTTTTGTCCTGCATTTTTTGTGTTACTTGATGTGTGAAAAGTGATACAAATGCAGCAATTGTTATTATATATTTTTAATTTATTGGATTTTGGCAGGAATTATGTTTCAGGATATAACCCCTTTGTTTCTAAACCACAAAGTTTTCAAAGACACAGTGGACATTTTTGTCGAGAGATACAAAGACATGGGCATCTCTGTTATTGCAGGTCTTCTCTCTCTCACACTTGGTAGTGTCTGTTGGTGGGGGTGTTTTGTCTGTTATTCTTGTGCAATCGTTCTAAGAAACACAGGATCTGTTTTCTGGATACTACAGTTTATTTTTGCAAATTTTCAAGATTCATTTTCTGGGTTAATTATTGTTTGGAATCAGCTGCATTGTGGGATTGTTTTCGTGATAATGTAAAATTAGAAATTCAGGTTCCACTTTTGGTGTGAATTTTCTGAATTTAGGTTCTTGTATTATGGTTGCGTTTAGGAATTGAAGCTAGAGGATTCATGTTTGGTCCACCTATTGCCTTAGCTATTGGTGCTAAATTTGTTCCACTCCGAAAGCGTGGAAAATTGCCTGGTATGTTTATTTCTAATTTACAAAGTTTCCAGCATAATGTATGATTTACATTTTTCTGCTAATTAATTGATAAATTTGGAGAGAGTGTTTGTTTTAGGTACTCATACCAAACCACATTTGAATTATTATTGATTATATCTCTTGTATGGTCTATAATTGAGTGGTGGGGTAGAGAAAATCGACATTCTTGATTATTATGCGATTTGATAATTGATTGATTTCTGATATTTGTTTATGTATTGTACGTCAAGTTTTCACCTTGATGTTGGCTGAACGGTTGGAGGTCTCTTTTGACTCAGAATTCACCGGTCAAGCTCTGCACATTTCATAATCAGATAATGAGTTTTAATTACTGATAGATATCATATCATTCATTCACCACGGATGAGAAAGCGTTGTGTTAAAATCACATACTTGTCTCTTCTTCAATTGGGATGATCAGAAATAAATGAGTTGTAGGGCATCATAATCTTGGACCACATAGATAGATTTATGTGTGGACAATTCTGTACCTAACAGTGAAATATGGTGAAAGAACCACTTTTTACTATACATGGTCAACTGCTTAATTGATGAAACAAGTAGATTTTATTATTTTTGACCTTTATGTCCCTTGGATTGAAACTATACACTATAGTCTATATTGTAGTAAGAAAGATTTTCGCCCCTGGATCCGTCCCTCTTGATATTGTGGGACTCTTGATTTACCTCAAATTGAGAAGTATATTGGGTCATTTTCGTCCCGGTTATGGCACCTAAATGTCTGTGTTTTACAGTTGGGGTCACATTGCTATCACTATATGCTACTTGATATTGTTTAACTTATTCGAATTAAATTCTTTGTTGATAGATTGGTGCAAAATGTTGGGATATTTAATGATTGATACTATAAGATTTTGTAATGTGTAGGCAAAGTGATCTCTGAAGCTTATGAGCTGGAATATGGTAAGGATTGCTTAGAGATGCATGTTGGCTCTGTTGAAGAAGGGGAAAAGGCTGTAGTGATTGATGATTTGGTTGCAACTGGTGGGACCCTATCTGCAGCTATCAAACTTTTAGGTAACCTTAGTTGCAATCTTCTTCTTCCCATTTCATTCTTGAAACACTAGTAAATATGTTTAGTGTTTCACAAATAACATGTTTTTTATTTTCAAGAACGCATGGGGAGTGAGGTGGTTGAATGTGCTTGTGTTATCGGAGTGCCTGAGGTTAAGGTAAATACTTCCGAGCCCACTTCTTGGTTGTCTCGGTTTTCATAAAATACGGTTATACATTGTTGTCAACTACTGATTTTGTGGGTTTTATCGGCGAATATGCCTCATGAAACACGCACAAACACGTGTTTATGCAAAAATCCCTCATGGATCTCCTATTTCATTCTGATGTTTCGTCTCGAGTCTCACTGTTTTTAATACATGTCATAAATGACATCATGTATTAAAGAATGAAACTTTAAAAAGAAATAGTAGATCTTAACCGGGAAAAATCAACACTAAAGCAGGATTTTTCATGGCTTGATTTTTCGGGAGATTTCCTTCTTTTTTTAGGGACAAAACAGGTTGAATGGAAAGCCACTTTACATGCTTGTGGAGCCAAGATATTTAGAAAATTGTTACTGAGGTATTACACATGCTTCTTTCCTAAATGTTGTTACATGTTCGTGTCAAAAGTATATTAATAAATCCCCAATTCTGCACAGGGTTGTATTGTAAGAGTTGAGGCTTCATCAAACACTTGTTTTTTCAGAGAGTTTACAGTTTTGGCTTCTCGAGTTTATGGTCCGAATCTCGTTACATTTTATGATTATTTCATTTTGTATTAAGAAACGGCTACGATTAGGCAGTTGTTAGCACTGACTTGTGAGAATTTAGACATGTATTAGTGAATCCTAAATTTCTTTATGTTTCCAATTTTCATCGATTTGGAGCTGTAGCATCTGAATTCTCTATTTCATTTCTTTTTTAGCAGTTGAATTTTAAAGTATTATGTTGCTTAGTCTTGCAAAGCCACAAAGTCAATAGGCACATCAAAGGAGCTGTAATGTGCAATAACTACTGTGCACCATGGGGACCAAAAACAGAATTAATTATCTGCCAATTTCATGACTCTGTTCACGTGGCAATAAAGAATGTAAAATGACCACTCTCAATTAATATTGTACATGGGGTTGAATAAAATGTACAGAATATATGACAGTGAGTGATAAAAGATAATCCGTCAAAAAAGAAAAGAAAAAGGGAGTGATAAAAGATAAATGTTTTTTTTTTTTCTTCTTATTTTGTTTATCAGAAAATTAACCTAACTATAGCAACTTGACCATCTAACTCCATATTTCAAACAAATATGTAGATGCAAAATGTTATCATACAAAATTTGAGACGAACAAACAGAACTCAAATAATTCTCTGTAACAAAAATGTCGCCACATACATATGGATTCTTTATAAAACATCAAATTATTTTAAAACCTATTCTTGTGCATTTTCCTTACTCAAATTAAAAGTAAAGTTGAGTAGTGAAAGATAAAAAACAAACAGTTTACTCCGGGTCAAACCAAGCTATTGGCATAACTGCCACAAAAGATGACACCAAAATTTTGCCAAGTATTAAGATGATTTGTAGGTGTACTACTGATCTTTAATATATGTTCTCTCCGCTCCACCGGAAGCTTCCCGTTAGAAGCTTACCATTTTCAATTTTGGACCTTTGCATCCTCACATCCTTCGATAGCATCAATTATACTACATTTTATTTTATATTATATTATATTCCTTATACTGTATTAAAAAAAAGGGGGGGGGGGGTGTTTAGGTGGGACAGGGGAGTAAATTATAAAAGACATAAATTGCTAAGAATGAAAAGCATACCAAATAGGAGGGGTGGCTCCAATCCATGTCTGTACTTCAGTGGACTCTGCCTCCAGCATCTCCCATACTTCTGAATCTTGATTACTTGTATCTCAACTCAACTCGATAAACAATCAACCATTCCAATTTCGATACATGATACGTGTACTAAAATATTACTGAAAAACATGCTTATGAGTTCCTCCTTTTATGATACAAAGGAAGAGGAAGAGGAAGAGGAAGAGAAGCTTCTGATTGACATTTATAAATATAGAGAAGGAAACAAGGCAAGCAAACATTCATCTCCATGTATGTATAACATCTTATCATCAACTTTTCCCAGTATATAACTATATATTAAAAGAAAAGTTGGAACCAAAGTAGTAAGTAAAGATAATCCACTTGGATCAATCGAAACAAGATCGAGGTGTAAGTCCATGGCAGATAAAACCGAGAATGATATAAACTACTAACAAGAGAAGGAATATGAATGCCACCCTACAAAAAAGAAGCAAAAGAACATCAAAATCAATTTTGAGCTATAGCTATAATAAACTCAACATATATAATTTAACTTACGTTAGCTTGAGATTGCTCCACCAGGCTGCGTTTCTATAACGACGGCTCTGCCTTCTGAAGCGAACTGTGTTGCTTTGCATATTGGCAGTTTTACCGACCAACATCTCTAGTCGATCACCCCTATCTAATACTTTATCAATATTCTGTATCATCACATTTCGAACCTGGCTCATTTCCCCTTTTATTCGGTTTATCCTATCAGCATTTGGATTATTTGAGTAGTAATCCATTTGTTGGCTTAGAACCCTAGAAAATTCATCGTTCATTGCGTAAGCTTGTGCGGAAAACACAGATCGACCGTAGCTTCTCACAAATCGTTGATGAATTTCTTCCAGAAATGCAAAAGGAATTCTCCCTGATCAGATCACGACATTCAATTCAGAATATAATGAAAAGGGAAAATAAGAAATTGGGGAAAATTTTAGGGCACGTACGCTCGGCGGCGGAATCGGCCATGCATAGGACGGTGAGGCCATCGGTGCGTTTGACGTGGAAAGTGTAGCGATCTTGTGAGTAGGAAAGGTTGGTGTTGTCCGTGTTGCCGGAGATTCTCTCGAGGATTTGGCGGGTGATTGAACTCGCCGTCGTGGAGGAGGCGCTGAACTCCGCTAGCACCACCGATCCACGCGCCACCAGCGCATAATGTATCGCCATTCTACTCTATATCACTCACACAATTTTTTGACATTGCGAAAGAAATTGAGAGAATTGCAGCGCGGCATTTGGCATGGCATGGCATGGGGACGACGACGACGGTGATGGTCTAAGATTAGAGGCGCGCATTTTGTGGGGGAATGAAAAATTCAACCAAAATCTCTAAATAAATTATGTTTTAATTTTTCTATGATCTTGTTTAATTTCACAAAAATTTAAGCGCATGAGATTAATTTTAAGTTATTATAATAGATGGAAAAAAATTGAATGAAAAAATGTTAGTTCATATATAATAGTCTGCATTAAAAAAAAAATTGTTTGCATGATGTGAATAATATTAATATTTTTAAGTATATAAATCGTTTTTATGAAAACATAAAAAATTGTTTGATGTATATTAAATCATTTTTACGGAAACATAAAACATTGTTTGATTGAAACTTTGTTGGTCTAATTGCGTCAAGTGCCATTGTGCTGCCCAACGTTGCAAAACCCGGACCGCCCATCAAGGCAAACAATGGAATGGTCATTGGTTTGACCAATGAATCGTTATAAAAAAATTGGATTGCTGTCTGTTGCACAATCAATAACAACTAGTTATATTGTCAATTAATTTTTTTTCAATAAAAATAACTAATGATATTCAATGGAAAAAAATTATTGTTCAGCAGTTTTGTATGCAATTGTCTAATAGATCCTTACTTTTTATTTTAATTTAACCATTGTCCCATATATTCTATTTTCTTCCATTTCAAATTTCAAAATCCCAAAATTCCCCTAGCCCTTGCTTCCCCCTCCCCCCACCCCCCCTACCTCCGTCCGCCTAACGCAGCGCAGCGCGTCCCTGCCTGCCGCCTTCCCCCCCAACCCCTCCGTCCGCCGAACACAGTGAAGCCGCGTCTCCCCCGCAGCGCGTCCCTGCCTGCCACCGCAGTGAAGCCAACAGTCAGCCGCCGCGTGTCCCTGCCGCCGCAAGACCGTCCGCCACCGCCCTAAAGCCGTTCGAGATCGGATCTCTCCAAGCCGCACGTCCGCCGCCGCCGTGAAGCCGTTGGATCTGTCCATCCCTGCCGCCGCAAATGCGTCAGTCGCTTAACAAGGTGAGTAGAATTAGATGGGTGGTTCCCGCTAGGTTCCCGGCATGGAAGAAATCATGCTCCTCTTTCAATTAGTTGAAATTTTTCTAATTAGTGTGTAGAGTTTTTTTAATTAATGTGTAGAATTTTTCCCCTAATTCACCCCCCCCCCCCCCCCCCGGTGTAGAGTTGAAAATTTTCTAATTGGTAGAGTTTTCCCCCTAATTAGTGTTGGTGATCAAATTTAATCGGGAGGGTTAGTGACTGTTTTAGTTCGGTTTTAAGATCACCAATCAATAACGTGTGATTGATTATCACCGTAAATGGTAAATCGAAGATTCGGGTTGTGAAATCGTAAATACGAAAGTCGAAATCGTATTAATTTTGTATGCGTGTACGATTAAGTGTGTGAGTGTGTGTTTTAGGAGCATTTTATGAATTTGAACTTGTATTTCTTTAGTTGGAGAACAACTATTTATAGAGACTAGCAAGCAGGAGGTGTCCAAGACTCTTGGTCTCCCCAGCTTGCATGCTAGACAAGTGTCCTTTGACCTTGTTTGACCTTATCTAAGTTGAATCTTAGTTACAAAGTCTTCTTTGGTCTTATCTCGGACTCATTGTTGTTCGTCCAGGTCGGCTTGATTTGTCCAGAAGGATCTTTCAGTAATAGTTGTTCGCCTTTTGAGGATATGGCTTCAAAGTTGTTCGCCTATATTTCTTGTTGAGCTGAGCTTTGGAATCTTGGTTCTTTGTTCGTCTGCATACACCTCTTAGGCTGGTAGATACACCACCTTTTATCAATGTTGCTCGTCATCCGTGGCTTGGCGAAACGTTCATGTCTCGTCTTGGGTCTTAAAACCTGTTCGTCAATATGTTGTTCGTCACAGGAGCTGTTCGTCACTTCATACACCTTCTGGATTGATTCATGCACTCCAACTTGATTTTCTTTATTAATCATCTTTGATTTGGTGTTGATTCTCCGTAATCTCTTTTAAGGTCTTAATCCCTGTTCGCCCATCATTGACTGATGTTCGCCTATCATTGATTGATGTTCGCCTATCAACAATTAGTGTGTAGAGTTGAAAGTTTTCTAATTAATGTGTAGAGTTTTTCCCTTAGTTTTTTCTCGAAGAAATCATGTCATTTTCCTGTTAATGTATATTATTTCTGGAAGTAGAAGTCGCCCCACTTACATAATGTTTAATCATCAATTGGATTTATGATTTGTTTTCATTTAATTGTTGATGAATGAACATTTTGATCTTAGCTACATATATAATTTCTTTAATTAATTTAGGTCGTTTGGTGACTGTTTGGTGGCTAATAGTTATTAACAATCATAAATTGTTTGTTGTTCTGGAGGGAAAATTACAACTATTATATATAATTTTTTATTATATGTACAACTATGATATACAATTTTTTATCGTATGTACAATGCTAAATTGAATATAAATTTTAATATATATGTACATTTTTTTTAAGTGGGATGTGTGGTGACTAAAAAATTCCGATGCACAATATTTAATAAGATGTATAATTTTGAAATGTTAAGATCCCTATAGTGAACTTATTTTATTTTTAAAATGGTAGAAAATTAGAAAAGATTCTGATATACAATGTTTTATAAGATGTGCAAATTTTGAAAAGATTGAAAATCAGAAAAGATCCCTATAGGGAACTTATTTGATTTTTAAAATGGTAGAAAATTAGAAAGTATTCTGATATACAATGTTTTATGAGATGTATAAATTCGAAATGGTGGAAAATCAGAAAAGATCCCTGTAGGGAACTTGTTTCAATTTTTTATTTTTGAAATGGTAGAAAATTAGAAAAGATCCCTATAGGGAACTTGTTTCATTTTTGAAATAGTAGAAAATCAGAAAAGATCCCTATAAGGAACTTGTTTCATTTTTTAAAAGGTAGAAAATTAGAAATGTATAATGTTTTATAAGATGTACAAATTTCGAAATGATAGACAATTAGAAAAGATTCATATAGGAAAAAAATTGTACATTAATCTTTATTACAACTTTATAGAATTGACTTGTCACATCATGCAGTAGAGCTTAAAGTGGTTTTTCCCATCATGTAGTGGAGAGTTTTTCCCCCTAACAACTAATTATATTGTCAAATAATCATTTTTTCAATAAAAATAACTAATGACATTCAATGGAAAAAAATTATTGTTCCACAGTTGTATATGCAATTGTTTGATTAAAAAACAAAACACATACACATAAATTAAAACAAATATAATATTCATGATCAATTCATTTAATTCATAATAAATCTCATCTTTTATTCTTATTCACATAAAATTATGAATAAATAGAGACAATTTGTAAAATTAAATAAGGGGCATTTAAGGGCAAAAAAAAAAAAAAAAAAGGTTGTTAATGTTTATTGAAATGCAAAACAAACATATATAAAGAAACATTTCAAAATGACAATTTTGTCTATTATTGTTGGATGGAGAGAGATGAAATACATTAATGACCTTTTTTGCCACATTACTTTTAATGTTAGTATTTTTCTAATATATGTGCATTTATGTAGAATGCAATATGTTTTGAACAATAGAGAATATTATTTTCACTAGTAAAAATAACCTTTATTGTTCTATTAATTTGATGGAGAAAAACTTCAATGAACCCGAATTCACATGAATTTGGTTCTTCAAATATCACTATTAAATATACACACCATTACAATTATACACACATACTATTATTGTTAAAAATCAAGCATATTTTTAAACAGTGATAGTTGATATGCATAATAGTGATAATGTATATACATAACAATGATATTTATAAAGAGAGTTTACGTGAACTCGAATTCAAAAGAGACCTACTCAATTTTGAGGAGAGTTTTTTATTTTTTATTTAAAAAGACCTACTCAATTTTCGGAGAAGCAAATTTTGATTAGCTTAAATAAATTAAAAGCGATTCTTAAAAGACATTTTCAACTTTTAAAATTATGCTTATAAATAATTTCACAAATACTTGGAATAAATTGAAAAAATATATATTTTAAAATAAAATTTAAACCCAAACAAGGAATTATATAATTTGCCATGGCTAAAAACATGGTATATATAAGTTCTAAAATAAACTATTTTTTCATTTCAAACCCACCCCCAAAAAAGTAAGTGACTTAAATAACCCCAAAGTGACATTTTTAAGGGCTATTCTTCGATTTTAACAATAATTTAGATGGATATAATTCTCGTATAATTTCAATCAGAAATGATCACATGTCCACCAGTGGACACAATATTCTATATCCACCACGAATGTGTTAATGATATAAGCAATCAAATAAAATAATAGTGGGCCCTCTGCTTGTGTCATTAGCACATTCACGGTGAGTGTATAATATTGTGTCCACCGATGAGCATGTGATCATTTCCGTAACTTCAATATATTAAAATAAAAATAAAAATATAAAAAATAACTAGAAGCCATTTCTAGCAAATGGGGCTTGCTTCAAGTTATTGAATGTGCTATTTCGCCGTCAAAATTGGGGTAGAGCAAGCTCTCAAAATTGAGCCAATCTACAAATAAAGCAATGACAATTGACAAACATACGGACAAATTACCACAGTAATAATTAACGTGTTGGTCCAAACAATATTTCACATTGCATTTACATGACATCATGAGATTTATAAAAATAGACAAGTATTTTTATTGGTACAATATTTTTTGGAGAAAGCCAAAAAAACAAATTCGTGTTGAAAAACAGAAGATCCATCCGTGTGGTCTCAACAAACTGGTATAAATAGTCTTGAATTTGTAATTTTGGTGGGACGACAAGTAAATAATATTATTACCAATGAGGGATTCAGGTCCATTCGAGAGTCCCAACATACTCTTTGCAGACACTACTTACATGTAATTATACAATCAGTATTTATTGTTAGAAACTGGGTATGAATATTTCGAAAAACTGAAAGTGGGAGAAGAGTGAGCACGAAACGAATTCGTGTAAAACCGAGTCTAGGTGAAGCCTATGCCCGCAAGATCGAATACGCCCGAACAGTGCTTACGGATTATGCGTACGGATCCCCAAAGGTAAAACGGTTTGTCTATTCAGACCGGTAGCACTACCGAGTATGAATCTCCGGCGAACTAAATCGGAATTTATGAGCTAAACGGGATTTTCTGCAGAGAAAGGAATTCGGAATTTTCTGGGTTCGTAAGTTATTCTGGAAAACTGGACGAAATGGGGTATATATAGGCGGAATTCCGACCCTTTAGAGGGCTGCTGGAGTGGAGTACGTGGTGATCATGGATCACCCACGTTCTGTCGTGGAGAGAAACTGCGTTTCTCAGGATTGGGAAGCAAGAAGGAATATTCCAGATGCTCTGGAGTGTATTAATCAAATTCGTAGTGTATTAATCAAGTTCGTGGGCCGACCCAATTCTAAGTGGGCCGACCCAATTCCATACGGGTCACCCAATCCGATTGGATCCAAAAAGATAATGGGCTATTTCATATTTTTGGTACTCTAAAAATATAGGTATGGCACCAAAGCCCAATTGCCAAGAACCAAGAACCCGGGCCCGGGCCCGGGCGGGGCGCGCGCGCGTGTGTGGTCCATGGTTAGGGTCCCCATGTCCCAATTTATAGAGCATGAATAATTTCCTACTTATATACAAGACAAACTTCTTGTAATTTTCCAATGTGGGATGGAACTTTATTTTCCATTCCCATGGAATTATTCAACACACATGATTAGTACTTCAACTTCCCAAATTAATTTCTCACTCACCGGAAATCGGTTTTGAGATATTAAATATACCACGCTCATCTACTCCGCGAGTAGAACAACATCGTTAATTTTATTTTCCCAAAAACTAACGTTTTTACTCCTCAAAAAATTGATCAAAGTAAGGGTATGAACCCTTTACAAAACCAATTTCCAACATTTATCAATTAATTAAATATATAATAGTTAATAGATAAATGATTAAAGTGTTAAATATATAATAGTTAATACGTAAATGATTAAAGTGAATACAATAAATACATGTAATTTAAATTTATATAATACTTAACATCCTCTATTATACTAATAGGGAGTTGGTCTTGCTTATGTGTTATGATATGGTTGATTTTACTTATGTGTCGTCTTGTGGTTGATTCTGTCTACGTGTCATATGCTTATATGTCATCTATGTCCTACGTGGCAAGTTTGTGAAAATCTAACATGTCAATATATCATTCTTATGTGTCATTATATAATAAAGAGTCTAATTAAAAAATATATGCATATATATGAATTCGAACCAAGGACCACATGAGTACAACTTATGATATTAACCGATTAAACTAAACTATGAATATACACAAAATTGGAATATCTTTTTTTTTTTTAACAGACAAAGAAAATTTTATTACTCATAATCAATTGGCATAAGATATGCCTACAATTTTGAGTAACAAGTATCATAGTTCTTATGATTCCTCATACAATTATCAAACTAGGACATTCAAGTCAATCTTTAAGATTAGAATTACAATGGATTGCATTCTTAACTAATAGCCAACTCCAGGTCCTTCATTTGATTTCCTCCAACAACTTTTCTACAGACGTCTCCCCTTCTTAAATAATTATTTTATTCTTCACTTTCCACAGTGCTCGTACCACACACTTTCATATCACCACCCCCACACCTTGTGATTTCTTCTTTCTCCATAGACCAGAAAATAAAATAAAATGATCAACAATCTTACCGGCAAGGCTGTAGGAAATCCAAGCCATGCCAAGCTTTTTCTCCATATTTCTTCTGCAAAGCTGCACTTAATGAAGAAATGTCACAAAGTTGGAATATTTATTGTATATAACTTGAGTCTATAAAAATATAGTAAATTGAATTGATCAATTAAATTTAAAACACTAATTATATGAAATTTCAATGTATAATCAACTTATTTTTATTGCCTGACTATATTTGAGGATTTTCAATTTTAAAAAAATCCTAATTTGTTAAAATAAATTAAAAATGAAATTAAACATATTAAATAATTTTGATTGTTTTATTTATTAAATGAATGATTGGTATTTATTTTAAATCAAATAACTAAATAATTTAACATTTAATTGACAAATTTTTATTGTCTTGAAAATACAGTGCACCAATTTTTTTTATTATTTGAATTTTTTTAATCTCAAATCGAAATTAATATGTCATTATATTGACTTAACTGTGTTTAACATGCGATAATATTTTGAATATATTTATTATATAATATAATTATATTATTCTACGATGAATAAATTTATAATGTTATTGTATATGTAATGCATTATAATGTATAAATCAATTCTTTTAGGAAAATCCTGCGCAATATGCGGGTCACTCGTCTAGTGTATATTATTAAAGTGAATGTACATGTAATTTAAATTTGTCTAGCAACTTATCTCATACGATTTTACAAAAGAATTTATCTAAACACCACTATGAAATAATGTCGAAAAAGAAATATTGCACATTTAAAATACTATTACGTGATTTCTTATTTATATCAAATTTCATAATTATCCCAGCAGAAGGTGGTGTGAGCAGACCATTTCTGTTTATTTGAAGCTACCAATTGACTAATATAAAAGAGTTTTCGATCCTCTAGGAGGCTAGATTGATGCCCCTGCATCATCCACTCGGCCTTGAGACTCCTACACTCTGAATCTGATATCAATATGCTGCATGTTGGTCCAGAGACGGATCCAAAACTCAACAGCGGGTGAGTTGAAGAGTGAACACTCGACACATTAAATTTTATCGTAAACTATATTGTTAACTAATTGTACCGTTTTTTTTTTTTTTGTATTGTACGTGTATTTTAAGCAATATTAGTTATTTAAATAAATGTATAATTTTGATTAAAAAAAAACAGTATAATGTAAACAGCAAATACCGTATATAAATATTGCAACTTCGTATTTAATTTCAATATTATATATTAACAAGTAGAATAAATATTAGCAAGTTTGTTTAAAACATTGATTTTAGTATTAAATACGAGTCCAATTTATGGGACAAAAATTAAATACAATGTAAAGTTTCAACTCGAACTAGTAAAATAATAATAACATAACAAATAAACAAATAATAGGGCAGGACATAAATATGTTATAAATTAACAAAGTGGGCTTTTAAAAAAATTTGGGCTGGGCCCATTCTTAATATCATCATATTTAAGCGACTTAGGTTATATAAACTCGCATATTTTGTTAATACATTCCATCTAAAAAAATTCGAAAAATGTAACAATTTTAAGAAAAAAGTTCTAAAAATACATATTTTAGTGTTTTTTTTACATTTCAAAAAAAAAAAAAAAATTCTAAAAATTGTCAAATTTTTTGAATTTTTTTCCAATGGAGTATACATATGGGGAACTATTTTAGGTTTGAGCTCAGTACAGCCCCTTAATAGCCCAGCCTATGTGTCAATCCTAACTTCTCTTTAAAACCATGATCAAGAGTGGAGGTTTTCAGTGACCCCATCATAATCCGATGTGGGATGCCTCCTAAGACATCTCTTCTCACCATCCCCATAGTGTATGAGACAAATGTATGTATTTTGATTAGGGTCGTATTCTATGGTTATGATTCTACCATATATATCTTTTTCATTCCGTCGAAAATCGATTTTACGGTATAGATGCTTATGACCTTACTCAGTCACCAAAGAGCCCTCCTCCCTTAATCCACGAGTTTGATCAATGCCCCTACATCAATGCTATTATTACTATTTATGTTTCTGATTTAGTAATCTCTTTGTTCCAGTTTTGTTTTTCCATTCCACTATTCACCCCCTTCACACACTTCTAAAACCATTCTACTAGTGATTATATAAAGAATATCTTTTTTTTTTGTCTCGTGCACTTAAATTCAATAATACGTTATCGTTAAAAACTATTTTATCCATTTAAATATTACAAATCAAATCTCACATTAAAAGTCAAATAAAAATAAAACTGGAACGAAGATAGTAACAATCTCAATACCAGCTGTTGTTGAAGCAGAAAAGTCTTCATTTTGCCTTTCAATATTTTTTCTTTCACAAAATTATAGCATCTACTCAAATGTATAGCATGCACTTAAATTTTAAACTCAATTTTCTCTTCAATTTTGATTTTTCAAAACACACCAAACTGTATTTTTTTCAGTTGAGGTTTTACCGATTAGTTCTTGGGGTATTACAAAAATTTTTTGGAATATTTTTTTTTCAAAATTTAAGTACATACCATTTATTCAAGTGCACACTAGAACTGTTTTTTTTTCTTTAAATGGGTTAAAAAGGAACGAGAATGAGAAAAACTATGATAGCAGTAAGAAATGGTAATGAATATGCTAATTATTACTGAATTGTTTGGTTGATATATAAGGACGATTATCATTTATCAATACTATAAGTTGTGTTTAGTTTAGTGAAAAAAAAATTTATAATTATATTTTTTTTATTAAAAATATTATAAATTATTACGATGCTTAATATAATATATTATAATAATAATTACAAATTTAAAATATTAAAAAATAATATATATATATATATATATATGTATATATGTATGTATATGTGAACTATAGGCTTTAATTCCTCTCCAAAAGCTAAGAAATCAATTTATATCTTCAATTTCCAAATTTTTAATATAAAACACTCTATACCCTCCAACCAAACATATTAATTTCATTCCATACTCATTTATTCTCTTGTCTCATACCCCAACCAAACACCCCTTCATATGCATTTCAATTACAAAGTAGAATCGATTTTATTACTTTATTATCAATTACTTTATCCACATCTGATAAATTTCTTCCACCGACTAAAGCCAACCGTATATGGTCACATGATGGCTTTGAGGTTAATCTTATCCATTTATGCAAATTAATTCGATATTATGCTAATTATATACAATTTTGGATTTAATGCATATAATTATATTCTTGCATATGTAAATGGTTAGGCCATGGTTGCATATTGTGTACACACGATGCAGTGATATTTCGCTCTTGGTTTTGCTGTGCTAGCTTCATTGAGATGGTTACTGGTTTGGCATCGTAAGTGGACTCTCTTCTTCATAGTTTGTACTTGATATCACGGACCGACGAGATATGTTCGATATCATGAAAACTATTAATAAAAGATTCACACTCGTATGCACCAGACAATTGGTTTACAATACTATTGCTCAACTGGAACAATTAATACTAATGTTCAATGAAAAACAATTAATAATGTCCAACATACACAACTAATATTATTCAATAAAAACTACAATACCATTTATAAATACACACTAATTGCATGGTAGCGAGTGTATACAAAAAATTGTCTTAATCTTTATTGAGCATATATCTTTGTGCGAGAGTGGGAGAAATCGAGGTTTCGCTAGAAGTTTTTATTATATTTGAATTGGATATCCGTACCTCTAATTTGGTTTAATTAATTCGATTCTTGTAATCGTAGCATGTATATTGTCAAATTCAATGCAAATAAAATAAGACTAAGCAAAATAAGTTATCCTTGGAATGAGTAGGATTGAATGCCCCATGTCCCGTGAAAAATAAAACCAGAAAATACTCAAATGTTTATCTCCATCTTTGTGCAGCGTCATTATATTTTTGTATCAACAATTTAAAACCAAATTAATTTATTTTCACAATTCATAACAAGAATTATATATAATAATAAATACATGCCCAGAATCCATGGAAATGTTACGTATTCAGTATTGTGTTGAGAGAACGGGCGTGTGATTACCTGCAGCTAAACCTTGAAAACACCCAGTTTCTGCAGCGTTTCTCTAATACTATCCTTATCACATTTTTGGCATTCCACACTCTTGGGATCATTGGTCACGACGACGTGGTCCAGAGGATAGTATCTGTTGGCATGGATTTTACTTGACCCAAGACCGCATCCCTTTAGAACTACTGTTTTGTGTATTCCACCAAGCAATCCCTCGTAATCAGAATCTCCCAACTCTCCCACAAAAACCACAACCTTCGACAAGTCTACCCCCCATCGAACGTACAAATACCTGCACCATCCAAACTCCTTGTTAACAATACTAACACTAACATGGTTCAAAATTATTCAAAGGGAATGAAAATGAGAAGACAATGAGATAATGTGGTTAATGCCAATATAAAATAATTTCACCTTCATCATACTTTGTACGGGGTAATGAGAGTTGAAATGAGTTAAGTTTATCATTACCCCATTTGATTAACTATCTCCCCTCCTTTAATCATTTATCCACAATAATTCCACTATTTCTCACCCAACAATCATTTTTTGTCCCTTTATTCCAAAAATTAGAGCAAAACACTAACAAAGGAACCACCATTGGGACGAGCCCTTCTCCAATATGTCTCTTTCATTATGGGGGCGTAGAGGAAAAAAAGATTATCATTACTATTTTCATTGGAAAAATTGAACAAAGCGTCAACTAAGGTTTTATCCATTCCACTATGTCGGCTTTAAAATTTTGTCAGCTTAAGATGAAGGCAACAAATACGCAAGTCATGAGAATTAGTAAAAATCAATGCTATGTTACCTGAGGGCCTGAGCTCGAGAAGCAAGAACAGGGATCATGTTTATCCTATCACCATTCTCACAGTATACAGCATTGCATCTCAGAGCCTGAATTCTCATCAATTTCTTAAGTTCCCTGAAAGGAGGAATCTGCAGCAAAACAACTAAGTTATATAAATTGAAGCAAAATGAGCACACAAGGTTTGATCATATCGTAGGAGACAGAAAAGAGTGGTATAATAATAATGATAGAAACTCAATGAAGCTCTCCTGATTCTTCATACCAGTGCTAGATCGCGCACCCTGAACTCGTGGCAATGTGAAGTTCCTGAATCAAGCTCCGTGATGACAGGTTCTTTATTGTCTTTATTTTTTTCATTGACAGAAGCAGCCCACCTAACCAAAGTATTCCTCAAGCTTTCTCCACCCCAACGATAATCAATGTGAGAGTGATAATCAGTATCTATCATGTACTGTGATTCAGAGGAATCACTGCTGGGAGATGGGAAGTATATTTCACACCCACTGTTACAGATGAATGCATCAAAATCACTGGACTTTAAACGAGCCTTCTCCAGAAGACGGTTTATATAGGACATACTATAAGATGTAGATAAAATGAAGCCAATAGACTGAGAATCTTTATCTGTTCTACTAGCTTCAAATATTATCTTGGCGATTTCTAGAATATCAGCCAACGTATCACAATCCACAGCAATGACAATGATGAGTTTCCTCATCCCCAATGCTGAAACCCTGCAATTTTCTGGTTTTTCATTTGCTGACAACTTCAGAGGTGTACTCTTGACCTGGTTTTCCTTATCTTTAGCCATTTCTTGGCCTTTAAGAACTAAGTTTCCAATCCCTTCATTTTTATCACCATCAAATGATATCTTTAAACTTAACGATAGATCGTGAATATCTCTCAAGGAACCTCCAGGAGAGTCAGTTTCTGAATATGCATAGGGGTTGTCATTTCTTTGCCATTTTGGCTGCCTTTGCTTGCAGCTTGTTATTCGGGCTAAATATGTCCTGCAATGCTCTGGCCATGAAAAACGATGGATATTTCTCAACCCATTCTCCCTACATCTGGCCCAAAGTTGCTTATCAGCAACAAGCTTCATTAGAGCATCAGAAATGGACTCCTGATCATGTGGATCGACTAGCACTCCATTATCAAGAACCTACAGGATTTTTTTGTGGTTAATGTGGAAGAAATAGCATAATATAAACCTACTAAAGTAACCATGAAGAAATGATATACCCTGTGAATATCAACAGGACCACCATTTTTTGTGGCAACAATTGGTAGACCACGTGCTGCTGCCTGTTTAGGAGACAGGTTTTGGTCATTAGATAACATATAAAAAATATGCTAGGCAATCATAGAAAAGGAAGTGCGCATTTACCTCAATCAAGGTGAGACCGAATGGCTCGATATATGCTGGATTTATGAAAACACCCTACAGAAAAAACAAACAAAAGGTTTTACCAATAGCGAGTCATTACTAATTGAAGTTTAGATTCAACTTCATGTGATTCATACCTTTGTTTTTGCAGCTAGATTGTATATGTCAGGTACGTCAGATTGTTTATGATGCTTAGGATACGCAACTTGACCATACAAGTCATATTTGTCGATCAATTTGATTATGGAAAGAAGGACAGATGAACTTGTAGCAGACATATCATCGATATCATTTCTGTTACCCATTATCAAAGTCTGCAACAAAATGAAATAGAAAACAAAGAAGCAATTGGAAACAGAGTCGCAAGTGTGCCGTTTCAACAGCTCAACACACTTCTTACTTCTCAGCAGGAGTAAGGGAAATGGAAATCAAGATTTACAACATACAAGGTTTGCAAGGTCTCTCAAAGCACGGCACTCTCCAAATGCTTTGACTAAAGTGACTAAATTCTTCTTAGGATCTGGCCTAGCAAGAGCAAGAATTATAGGCTTGTGCGGATTGGTAAAGAAACGCATGATCTGCAACAAAGAAGGAAAACCAAGAGCTAAAGATATAGCATGAAGTTGATAGTTTCACTCAATATAAGGTTTCACTCAAAACCTTCGACCTAATTCTGCATTGATGCATAGAATAGTTTGATTGAAAGCAGGATCATCACACAACTGTTCAAAAGGCTGTATATTGAGAGAGCGGAGAATAGATTAAACCTCTGACCAAATAGGAGGATCTGAAGCTCCAAAACTATCATCATTTTCACTTTGTTGGGTATCAACATTACGGAACTCCATTCCAGGAGGAATTACCTGAAATTTTAAAGTTTTAAGCTTACAATTTTATGTTATAATTGCTAAGTTTTTTGTGATTGGTTAAGGGGCGAGCATAAATGACTTACAACCATCCGAGGCATGATCCTTCCATAACAACTAACATTACGCTTAATACGAGCTCGAAGTTTACGCTCCAAAACAGGATCAAAACCATCATAGAGACGCCATTGCTCTTCTATTTCCTGCCTCGTGCTCGTAATTATTACCTCAGAAACATCAATGGTTATCTCCTCAGCCTCTATACGCCTCATTATTTTGTATGTCGAATTTATCTCCTCCCTCGACTGCCTCCCTTGCTTTAACAGTTGTTCTAGCTTATCACGCCCAAGTGAGTGTCCAGTGAAAACCATCGGCACATTTAGAACACCAGAGAGGAGAGCAGCAGAGTTTCCTGCATCGGCATAGTGTCCATGGATAGCAATAGGCCAGAGTGGTTGATCGCTGCCTATTTGCTTTCCAAGGCTCTTGGCCATCTGCAAAATGTGGCCTAGCGCACCATCAACAAACTCCGGTATATGAGGCCACAGAACTTCTTTAGAGAGGTACTTATCTTTAGGGCCGAAGGGGATGCGGATTATATATGCACCGCCACTCTCTCCAGTTTCATTCAAGTTGTTCTCAGAGTTTAATGGATTTAGCATCTCTGTTGGCTCACCGTATGTCCAGTCCACATCTGGCGCCATTACTTGCCTGGTAAGCAGATCAACGCGATAAACTCCAGGCATTGAACCCAATGCTCTTGCTAGTTCCACGACATACTTAACCTGAAAACAGGAAAGTAGAAGCATATATATAACTAAGATTTTGAACAAGAACAGAGTTTTGAAAGAATTGGAGGAGGAGTTTACCTGACCTCCCGTATCAGAATCCCGACCAAGTTCCATGTTTTCTCCCCTGATCAATCCATGAAGACTGCAGGGAAAAGGAAGAAACATTATATCAACACAGTGTACATTTGGAACAAAGTAACTCTTACAAAGAGAAGATATTGCATAAGATGATAAACAGATCATGCTCTTGTCGGTCAGAGGCTTAAATCAACGTAAAACCTGATCAGGACGATGTAAAGCTTCTTATCAGCATGGGGACTGCTAGCTATATTTGCCAACATATCCATAGAACTAACTCTTGGCATTTTTCCTCTAACACTGTCACCATGAGATGAAAGTTCACCAACTGTATCCCCCTTTTCTCCTTCTGATAAGTCTTCTGACATTTCAGCAGCTGCCTCTTTACGAGCCTTTTCACGTAACTTGTGCTTTGTTTTTCTTCGCTGTGCTTCTTCACTGTCAATCTAGAAGTGCAACCAAGTTAGACACCATAAACTATTTCATGAATTACTATAAGCAATCTATATAAAAGCACGCGCCTTCAAAATATTATGCAGCATAGATAATGAAAATTAGGAATAGCATCTGGTTTTCAATTATCAACCCAAAACAAACAATTGAAATCGAGAATCACCTGTTTTTTCTTGCGTGCCAAGGTCCAAATCCTCCAACACATATTCTCCAATCTCGTGTTTCTCTCCTCCGAATTCCGGATTGATGATGCCTAGAGCCATTCAGAAGAAGAGATCGAAATATTAAGTTTAGATCCATCATCTTATCATTGATGCAGTGCATGATAGATCGATGGTTCACTCATGATTTGCTATACGGTGTACAGATATTCCAAATAAGCTTAACAAACAATAAGCACCAAATTGAAATGCTGACTCTACTTGAACAACAGAACATGACCAAATTGCTTGTTTCCAACAATGGTCAAACGAAAGGCAAAGGTAAATCTCTTTGAAATTCACGATTTTACCAATCAGATAGGCAATACAATGAACAAATCTATACGATTCATTTTTTCTATGTATACAGTAATTAATACTACAGAGGTGTGTATACGTACGCGAACCCAGGATCGGTGGAGATCTGTCTCGTTGAAGCCGGAGATGACATTATCGACGAAGTATTGGGCGGGGCTGAACCGCCCACGCTCCCGCAACAGCAGAGACGATTTCTGATCGGTTTTGGTATCCACGTCGAGGATCGCCTCCAAGTAACTGTTTATCCAGTCATTTCCCGCCATTTTTCACTATTGATTTCGCCGCGATGGAAAGATGATGGTTAGGGTTCCGATGGCATTAATTGCCCTTTTTTGAAGATTGGCGTTAGTTTCAGTGCGGGATAGTGTGTGTGTGATGGAAAGCTCAAAAAGTGAATTGGGAATCGGAAAGCCAGTTATTGGTTGTGGCCGTTAAAATGCACAGGAGGATAAGCCACGTGGCCGAACTCTGTGAGAATTGACCCAGTTTCGGGTCTGGATCGTTGGCCCGATTTAAAGCCCAAAAATAGAATAAGACTTTTAATGGGCCCAGTCGAATAAATCGATGTCGGCTAAAATATTATTCCCCGAATATCTGCAACTGCAACTGCAACTGCAACAGTCCTATGCAGGAAAATCTATAAAAAATAAAAAATATCGTGTTTCTGTAATTGTCTCTTATAAAATATTTTATGTACATTTAATATATGTAATGTCGTGTCAGCTCGTTAGAGTTCTCACCTGTGAACCCTCTCACGTCTGCCACATGTACTGATCAATAACTTTCAATTGTTTATCTTTCAATGCTTTTTCTAGCACAACTATTCATGTATAGACACGGTTGTACTTGTACGAGAGGATCTCATCTATAAAACGGTGCCCCATTTAACGAATTGGGTCATATATTATTGAGAATGTGTAAAAATGCATATATGAATTATCCCACATTAAAATATTGAAAAAACAGGAACTAATTTATAAATCTGAACTACTTATATCACCAATTTATTTTAGAATGAAACTTTATTTTAGAGTGACTAATTTTCTTTCATATATTTGGTGTAATCAATTTGTGAGACTACATCGCGCCCCCTATTCATTTATATATGGTATTAGAGAGGGGTCTCATTCATGCTTGGTTGTCAAAATAAGAGAGCATAGATGATTATGTCGGAAAGCTGTAAGGGTGTGTTTGTTTTCAGCTTACGAAGTCCGGATGGGGGATGGACTTCCCCCCGTCCCGGCCAATTTTCGGATTTGCACATCCCATCCCCCATCCAAATACACATCCACCCCTATTATACATCTATACCCCTATTTTCACATAACCCAATATCTACCACATTAACTCTATTTTTTCACATAAAATATATATTTTATTAATCTATATCTTCTACTTTATAATACACCATCAATTAAATTAGTATATTATTTATTTTAATTATTTACAAAAAATTCAATGAAAACATATTAATAGTAAATATGCGTGAAATTAATTGTTATCTTCATCATTAATTATGTCTACCATATAAATAAATTGAGAACATTTTTTCTTGACTTAGCAAAAGACAAAACATGACTATAAATATTAAAATTTACTTTAAATTAATATAAAATTCATTTGTAGGCACGTCGCAGACAATCCCCACTATGTAAGAACAAAATTATTTTTATCGAAAAGCATAATTGAATATTTCGTAGATAATTTTTTATATTCTTATAGTGAATGAAGATTAACAATAGGAGAAAAATTACATTTTAAAAATAAAATAACGGCTTCTTATAAAAAAATGTATTGAATATATATTCATTAAAACATTGGTTATTTATTTCGTTTTATAATTCGTTATTAGACACAAAATTTGAAAATGAATAAAAATAATATTATAAATTAATGAATTAACGATGAGAATGTTCAAATTTCACCACATGTAATATGATGATGCATGCCTTTAGTATATTAAATATATGTATGGTGTTGTTGAATTGCTTTAAGAATTCAATTTGTTTATTATGTTTAAAAAAATAAAAAAATCTATGATTTCAATAAAATCAAATAAATTGGTATTAATTGACATTTTCGTGTCGGATAATTAATTTCTTATAATTTTAACCACGTTAATATCATTTTATTAATTCAATTGTTTTGTATTTTAATTCAATTCAAATAATATAATATAATTAAATAATTATATAATTATATAATTATACATAATAATATTAATTATTTTATATTACAATTCAACACAATTATTCAATAATTACCTCTTTAATAAATAATAATATAATAATACATCATCATTATTGATTTGACATAAAGTCTCATCCACCCCTACTACATTCAACCCAAAACAAACAAATGATTACTATTCACAGGATTTTGCCCATCCACTTTTTTTCCCCATCCGGATTTCCCCCATCCACCTCAAGACGAAAACAAACGTGACCTAAATGACTGTGACTTCATACAATTCTCCCTTTTAATTTTTCTACGAGTTTACTGTTCTTTAGTAGATTTCTTAAAAAAAAGAAGAGGAGAATGTATGTCGTTAGTATTTGAGAGTGTATTGTTTGGTTGTTTTGAAAATGAAAGAATGCAAAAGTGTTATAAGGAAAATAGGTGGATGTAGAAAAGTTGATTGATGAATTGATGGCAAGAATGTGGGTTGGATCTTTGAATAAATGTACTACATGGTTAAAACTTTATTGTTAATTTTTCCAGTTGTATGATGATGATACCACTTTTCATTGGTTTGCTCTTTCTGCCAACTTTGAGCTAACTATAAGTAATTTGAACACTGCTTGTGGAGTATTCCTATTATTTTATAATAAAGTTGTTATTTTGTTGATAAAAAAGCAAAATTGGTAGAACCAATTTTGATCTATATTCTTTTTCTTTTTTACTCAACTTATAACTTATAATTTTAAATATTTATAAATATATATTTATTTTATTTTTCCCTATATGTATGACATATTAAAAAATATAAATATATACTCCTTCGTTCCACCAATCTTTTATCCATTTTTTGAGTGATTCTAGGGTGCATCCAGTGCATACTATGCACATGGATTTTACACCCAATTTGAAATCAATGCTGACCAAAATTTAAACAATTGAAAGTTATTGATCAGTACATGTGCATAGTATGATCAGCATTAATGGCGAGCTTGAAGCTTTCCGGCGATGATGGTGGTTTCATTTTACTCTTCTTCCGGTGACTACCTCTGCCATTCTCTGCAATTTTGCTTCGTATTTCGGCCATCAATTGCTTCATTTCACTCAATAATGCACCATTCAATCGGCTTCAATTGGCCAAACTCTCAAAAGTATTTAATAATGCGTGCTATATTAGTATCCAACAAGTTAAAAATATCGTCTAATTTTTGTGCAAAATAAGGTTTTTTCACTTAAAGTGACGGCCACATATGTTGGTGAACGAATCTAATCGTAAGGATTAGTGGCTGTTTTAATCCGTTTTTACGTCACCAATCAATAACGTGTGATTGATTACCACCGTAAATGGTAAATAGGGGTGTGAATTTATCGAATTTGAAATTGAACTTATTTCGTGTATGTGTAGGTTAGGGTGTGTTTGTGTGTGTATTTTTGTCTAAAATTCGAAATTATATAAATAAGCTGGAGAACAACTATTTATAGAGGCTAGCAAGCATGAGGTGCTACTGACTCTTGGTCTCCCTAGCTTGCATGCCTGACATGTGTCCTTTGACCTTAGTTTGACCTTATCTAAGCTGAATCTTAGTTACAAAGTCTTCTTTTGGGCCTTATCTCGGACTCATTGTTGTTCGCCTAGGTCGGCTTGACTGATCTTGATGACCCTTCAACTGAAAGTTGTTCGCCTCTTGAGGTTGTACTTTGGAAGTTGTTCGCCTTATGGCTTCGTTCAGCTTGGCTTTGAGATCTTAGTCCTTTGTTCATGTGCACACCTCTTTGGCTGATTGTTGTATCATATTTTGACCAAGTTGCTCGTCATTGGTGACTTCACGATTGGCTCATCCTTGGTCTCGGGTCTTAAAACCTGTTCGCTTATTAGTTGTTCGTCGGGGGAGTTGTTCGTCACTTTATACACCTCCCAGATTGGTTAATGCACCCAAATCGTGATTTTCTTTGTTTAGACTTTAATTGTTGTTTGCTCCATATTTAGATGATGTTCGCCTATCAACAATTGCCCCCTATCCTGACTAGATGTTGCATCAGACGAGAAACTTTGTGGCGAGCAACTGTAGTTAGGATATCGTCTTGGCCAAGATTTGGACGAACAGCATCTTTGTGACGAGCAATATTGGGATAACCGTTTCGTCTTCCCATGATCTGGGGAGATCACGAAGATGACGCCAGCGCAAATGATTGCGCGCCGTTCACGCGCGAGCAACCCCGAGGCCCGCGCCCCTATAATTGCTTATAGGCCCTTCAACTTGTGGTTTAGCTCGGAATTAACCCCGTCTTCTTTCAATTTAGTCCCTGAGCTTTTGGGAAATTACGTCTGGGACCCCGTTTTTACTTGGGGTATAAATAGTGGGAAAACTGAAATTTTTCCCACTTTTCCCCCTCTTGTTACAGTGCTCCGGCGATTTCCACCTCCCTCCGGCGATTTCAAGCTTTCTGGCGTCCGTCCTTCAGTATTTGACTTCAAGTTTCAATTCCCAGGTAGTTACTCTCTTTTTTTTCCATCTTTTTCTCTACTTTTTCTCTCGAAAACTCTATCGCCACCGTGTGGATCCGAGCGCCACCGTCTTCTCCGGGAAAGCGCCGCCGTCTGTAACACTATCCGCCACCACCCGGATTCTTCCTTTCCCTCCTATGTCTTCGCATTCGAGCAATAAAACTGAGGAGACCTTAGATCCCCTTTTCCCAACTGTTGCTTACGATCCACAACCCGTTGGAGTTTCTTCAGCATCGAACGCTCACGTGGATTCAGTTGTTCGCTCTGTGGAGGACACCGGTGCGGGCCCATCTGGGAGAGAACTAACAGTTGTGGCGAACAACAATTTGGACGAAAGCTCTTCGTCTTCTGCTGAATCTGAAGATCCAGATCTTAACGAACTCACTCGCGAGTTCTTGGAGGGTATTAACTTCCCATCTCCAAAGATGTTGGAAAATGAGATTCCAACGGGAGTTGCTCGGCCATTCGAATGGCGAGCATATGTTGAGGAATACGCGAACAGTTTTCCTCGCCCACAGAGACAAATAATGGACAAGGTGAAAACTGGATACCAGGCGAGCAAGATTAAAAGTGTTGTTCGCGAAGATGAACTGGACTCTATCCGGAAGGACTACAAGATCCCATATGATATTCACATGTGGGCTCCTCGGAGAAAGGAAAGAGCTGATCGCCCACCTCCAGGGTGCACGGCGATCAACATTCACACTTTAATTGCCGGACTAAAGCTGCCTCTTCCACCCGTTGTTGGTCGATTCCTGGAGGCGACCAACTTGGCCATCACCCAAATTACTCCAATTGGGTGGATGAATCTTTTAGGCTCCATGTGCTTGTTCGCCTTGGAGGGGTATGTTGATCGGATCACTGCGGAAGAAATCAACTACTTGATGACAATTACAAACTGCCCCTTAGGAGAAGAAGACTATCACTATCTCAAGGCCAGAACTGGGTTGAAAATGGTGGAAGAGGTGCCGAACAAGATTCGTGACTGGAAGCAACACTTCTTCTGGATTGGGGGTGATTGGCGAGCATCTTCTGGTCCACACGGTGGCCCTGGACGAATAAATTCTCCAGCAGCCTATGGAAAACTGAAACATAAGTCTATTTTTTGCTCGCCTTTGGGCTAAGTGGTTCTAATTTAACTTTTCTTGTCTGTTCGCAGGCCCTCGTCTACCCAAGTGGGATTCGGAAGAGGAGTTGAGCTCCGAGTTTCTATTTACTTCGTGCTTGGTTGGCCTCCGCAATAGGGCAGATAGGACTATTGACTATCTTTGCCGAGCAAGGTGTCAAAGAGCTGCTCGCCTTTTGACTTACCCTCATCACTTGGAGGCCCAAGCTGAGGTGCCCCCAGGTATGAAAATTTCTAACTTCTGGTTCAAGTCTTGTTCGTCGTTGACTTGTTTAACTTGCTCGTCTAATTCTAACTCTTTTTTTTTAGCCGAACAAGTAACAGTTGCCGTTCCTCCCTCATATGCCCTCCTTGAGCAAAGGGTTCTCGAAATGGCACCGCCAAGAGGGAAGAAAAGGAGAGGTGACCCCCCTCAAAAGGTGCTCGCCATGACGAACAAGCCTGAGGGGGCCAGAGTTCCAAGACAGGCTGCTCCCCCTACTCAAGTTCATTCTCCTCCCATTTTCCCTCCTCGTGGTGGGAAACGTTTAAAGAAGGCAGACGGGACTCCAGTGTCCCATGATGTTCCGGATAAGGGGAAAGAGAAAGTGAGTTCGAGCTATGCTCGCCCTGAAGGGAATGTTGTACGTCGTTCGTCGGTAGAGCCTACGGAGAGATCTGGCAAAGCGAGCAAAGATACTGGCTCCCCTCGAGGCCCAGAGGACATTACATACCTAGGCCGGGACGAACGAAAATTCTCTGAGTAAGTCCTTACTCTCTTGCCGAACAAGTTTTTCTTTTGTCAAATTTTCCAAGTATTGATCTTCTTTTTTGTTTGCAGGTACCGGCCCAGCGATCACCCAGGGCGAGCAGACTTGGTTCACCATTTTGCCTGCTCTAAGACCCCAGCGAACATCCGTGACATTCCGGATGAACATGTTCGCCGAGCAACTGAAATTGTTGCTCGCGCCTGGTCGCGGCCGCTGAACAAGGCTGTCCTCGCCCAGGGCCCCATTGATAATTTTCACCTATCAATGGTTCAAGCCGCCAACTCCCTTGTTTCTGCTCAAAGGGGGATGGCTCAAGTTGCTGAGCTAGAGGAGACTGCTCGTCATCACGCCGCTTCCATTCGCCAGCTTACCGAGGAGAAGGAGAAAGTGGTGAATAATTTCAATGGCCAAATTGCTCGCTTAAAGGATCAATTAAAGCTGGCCGATGACCTGGAGAAGAAGCGTATCGAGGACTATCAGCTTGTCTCTGGCGAGCTTAAGAATACAAAGGCCGAGCTACTTTCCTCTAAAGCTGCGCTGGATGAAGAGAGGAAGAAGAGGGAAGAAGCAGAAGAAGAAGTTGCTCGGCTGAAGAAGCAAATGTCCGAGATGCTCTCTAGGGAAGAAGCCGAGCAAGAATTTCAAGCTCGGAGTGAGCCTATCTCAAACTTGGGTTATATCTGCGCCTACGCGGACAGCATTCGCACGACCGATGCTTATGACTTCAAGGATTTAGTTGAAGAGATGAGCAAAGATCTAAACGAATTCCTGGAGCACTATTCTCCGCCAAACAATATCGAGATTCAGCTGGCGGATCTGGCAGTACTAGGGGTTAAACTTGACAAACTTGACCCTAGTATTTCCATTACTCATCCTCCGCCCCCAACTGATGAAGGCGAGCAAGAGGAAGAGGTGGCCGTGGCTGACGAGCAGAACGCAAAAGAGGCTGAGGATAAGGCTGCTGAAGATTTGGCTCGTGAAATGATCGTCGAACCCCCTGTCGAGCAAGCTCAAGATCTTTCCCCCGCCGAGCAACAATAGTTTCTAGGACTTAGCTTTTTGTCTTTTGCAATAGTTGTTCGTTCCTTTTTTGTAGTACTTGTACTATTTTTGGGGCTTCAAAGCCTTTGATTAATGGAATGTCTTTCTTATGTTCGCTCATTTTCTTTATATGTTAATTGCTTTTACATTTTTATCAATGCCTTTGCAATTATAACATATAGTGTTGGGCTTTTGTTCGAATTGAACTTTGCCTTTAGTGGAATCAGGGTTCAGCCTTAGGTTCTGTTCATTTTAAAAAACGAACAACCTTTAAGTGGCTTTGGTCCTTAGGTTCTGTTCATTTGTAAAACGAACAACCTTTAAATGGACTTGGTCCTTAGGTTCTGTTCATTTGTAAAATGAATAATCTTTAAATGGACTTGTACCTCGAGCTTTTGGACTTTCCCTTTTTGACGAACAACTATTATATTTACATTGCGAAATAATTACAAGTGTTGTAAGACGTCCATCACTATCATATACAATCTGACGAACAGCTTTAAACACAAACTAAAACTTGCTCGCTTATAATATTTTTGCCGAGCAACTCTATCTACAAAATCAAAAGAACTAGCACCAGACTATACAATGTGCTGAGCAACTTTTGAATCTATACTTAGGAAAATTTAAAAAATTAGGCAAGTTTTTAGCCTTCCTTCAGCTCATACGCATCCCTTGCCCCCCAAGACACTTGTTCGCCCAACTTCAAACTTATTGATAGTACTTCTTCAGATGTACAGCATTCCAGGAGTATTGGGCCGGCTCGCCTTCCATATCCTCAATATCGTATATGCCATTAACGAATTTTTCCGTTATACGATACGGGCCCTCCCAAGTTGGTCCCAATACACCTGGAGGTTGGGCGAGCAACTTTCTTAGAACCAAATCTCCAACTCTGAATTCCCTAAGTTTAACATGGGAATTATAGTAACGTTCTGCTCGTTGTTTATAGGTGGCATTTTTTAGCTCCGCATTTAATCTTTTTTCTTCGAGCAAATCCATTTCTGCAGCCAAAGCAGAGTTGTTCGCCTGTTCATCAAAGTTGGTCGTCCTGAATGTATTGGCCTTTAACTCAATTGGTATTACAGCCTCTGTCCCGAAAGCCATTGCAAAGGGTGTTTCTCCGGTGCTTGACCTGGGAGAAACTCTGTATGCCCACAAAACTTCCGGGAGTTCAATAGACCAACTGCTTTTACTCTCCGCCAGTCGCACTTTTAATGTATGCTTTATGATTTTATTCATAGCTTCAACTTGTCCGTTCGACTGGGGGTGATAAGGTGTGGAGTAATGCTTCTTGATCCCCCACTTCGTACAAAATTCTCTCAACTCTTGTCCATCAAACTGTGGACCATTGTCTGTCACAATTGCTTGTGGAACTCCAAAACGATAGACAATGTTCTTCCAAATAAAGCTGATCATCTTCTGCTGTGTGATGTTCACCATGGCCTCTGCTTCCGCCCATTTAGTGTAATAATCGACTGCCACCATGGCAAATCGAACGTTTCCGACTCCAGCCGGGAAAGGACCAATAATGTCCATCCCCCATCTTGCAAATAGCCATGGGCTGTATACAGATACAAGTTCCTGAGCCGGGGTGTGGATGCCTGGGGCAAAAATCTGACACTGATGGCAAGTCTTGGCTTTTTTTATTGCGTCCTGACGTAAAGTCGGCCAATAATAGCCTTGTCTGATTGTCTTGTATGCCAAAGCTTGCCCCCCAGTATGGTTTCCACATACTCCAGCATGTATTTCTTCGAGTACCGCTTGCCCTTGCCCCCTAGGCAAACACTTGAGAAGTGGGATTGATATTCCCCTTTTGAAGAGTTGCTCGCCCACCAGAGTATATCTGGCGGCTCGCTTTGTTAGCTTGGCAGCTTCAAAAGGATTGTTTGGTTTTTCCCCACTTTTCAAGTATTTGAATATACTTGTTCTCCAGTCTTCTTCTTCACTGGTTTGATCGTCGAGTTGGTTGACATTATAGCTTACTGTTGATGGGTCTTTCATCTTTGTGACTATAATATCTGCCAACTCTACGGGGCCTTCACTTGTTGCTAGTCGGGCAAGCGCGTCTGCTTGAGTGTTGCTCGCCCTTGGAATTTGCTGTATGAAAACTTGCTGCAACATGGACATCAGGTGAGCAACAATCCGTTGATACTCGATCATGTGATCATCTTTTGCTTCGTATTCACCTCGGACTTGGTTCACGATCAATTGTGAGTCGCCGAATATTTGCAAGCATCTGACACCAACTGCGAGAGATAGGTGGAGACCAGCAATGAGAGCTTCATACTCAGCTTCGTTGTTGGTTGCCATGAAACCAAATCTGATCGCCGAAGTGAATACTTGTCTGTCTGGGCTGATTAATACCACTCCTGCACCTGAAGCCACATTTGTCGAGGATCCGTCAACATAGAGATGCCAGGGGTGATCTAGTCCTCTCGTCGGATCTGGTGGGAAGGTTAACTCGACTATAAAGTCGGCTAATGCTTGCCCTTTGATCGCTGTTCGAGGAGCATAGGTCACCCCAAATTGGCTAATCTCCAGTGACCATTTTAGAAGACGTCCAGCAGTGTCAGGGCGATGGAGGATTTGTCTGAGCGGGAAAGTTGTTAGTACTTCGACTTGATGATCGAAAAAGTATGGTCTTAACTTTCGCACACTCATAACCAGGGCATATGCCAGCTTCTCCGTTGGGGAGTATTTGATCTCAGCTTCATGCAAAGCCTGGCTGACGTAGTATATAGGTTGGTGGAATTTGCCATCTTCGCGCACCAAAACAGAGCTGATGGCAACTTCTGATGCGGCCAAGTATAGGAATAACTTCTCTCCTGGGATTGGTTTTGATAGGATTTTAACATCTCCCAGGTAATATTTGAGTTGATCGAAGACCGCTTGGCAGTTGTTAGTACATGCAAACTTTCCTTTTTTGATGGCCTCGAAGAATGGACGGCACTTGTCCCCCGATCTGGATATGAACCGGTTCAATGCTGCTAGGCATCCGGTGAGTCTTTGCACTTCTTTCACCGAACGTGGTGGTTGCATATCCATGATGGCTTTAACCTTTGAAGGGTTGGCCTCAATTCCCCGCTGGCTAACAAGATGACCCAAGAATTTCCCTGAGTGAACTCCAAAGCTGCTTTTCTTTGGATTCAACTTCATGTTATAGTGTCGAAGAATTTCGAACACTTGAGTCAGATGTTGAAGATGGTCTTCCTTCTTGGGACTTTTGACTACGATATCGTCTACATAGACCTCAACCGTGTCTCCAATTTGTTGATCAAACATCTTGTTCACCAGTCTTTGATATGTTGCTCCGGCATTTATGAGGCCAAACGGCATTCTTTTCCAACACAACAAGTTTTTGTTTGTATAAAACGTTGTGTTCTCCTGATCATCTGGATGCATAGGAATTTGATGATACCCGGCGAAAGCATCCATAAATGTCAACATCTCGTGACCTGCAGTGCTGTCCACCAATTGATCGATATGTGGGAGAGGAAAATTGTCCTTCGGGCATGTTGCATTCAGATCTGTAAAATCTATGCATAGCCTCCAGGTCCCATTTGGTTTCCTCACGAGTACTGGGTTTGCTACCCATTGTGGACAGAGTGCTTGTCGAATGAGATCGTTGTCTAGCAACTTCTTAACTTCTTCATTCAAAGCTTGGTATTTGTTTGGGCCGTACTTCCTCCGCTTTTGATGGACGGGCTTTCTTGCTTGGTTTATGTTCAGCCCGTGGCAAGCATGTTTCGCGTCTATCCCCACCATATCTGCGTGAGACCAAGCAAAGACATCTAGATTCTTGGTAAGGAACTCTTTCATTCGGGATCTGTAAGGCTCTGGGAGCTCAGATCCTATGAATAATTCAAGATCTTCGTTGTCGGGATTAACTTTGAACGCCTCCAGTTCTTTGACTGGAGTTGCTCGTCGTTTTTGTCCCTTCCAACGAGGATCAAGTATGGGTTCCTCAGGGTTGAAATCATTTTCGATGTTCATGGGCTCTGCCCCCAGGCGGGGTTCTAGATCATCAGTTGGCTCCGTCCCATTGTTGTTCGTTTGTACTTGGCCCTCCAAGTCCCCCACTGAAGGTTGTTCGTCATCACCCCTTTGTTGTTCGTCAGATGGAGGTTCCTCGCGGGTGGTAACGAGTTGTTCGTCCAACACTTGCTCGTTCAAGTGTTGTTCGTCCGTATCCATGTGGTCGTCTATGTCCATCATATTGTTCAGTATTGATGGTTCGTCGACGGGATAACTTGTTGCTTCCACCATGGATATTTGTACAAATTTTGCTCGTAGCTGTTGAATGCATTCTCGTGCTTTCCGTTGGTCTCCCTTAACTGTGCCTGCTCCACTGGCTGTTGGAAATTTCAAACAATAGTGGTAAGTGGAACACGCAGCTTTGAATTCATTGAGAAAAGGTCGGCCAAGAAACCCGTTATAGGTCGACTCCTGGTCTACAACCAAGAAATCTACCATTCTTGTTATATTTTTCTCGGGTTCATTAGCCGTTACAAGTTGTACTGCTAATGTTACAATTCCTAACGGTGTTGTCACAGCATTCCCGAAGCCTATGATTCTATGTGTTGTATTCCGAACATAACCCGAATAATCTCCCAGATTATCGAGGGTCTTCTTGAATAAGATGTTGGTGTAGGCTCCGGTGTCCACCAACAGTCTGTGGACTCTGGTCCCCATAATCTTTGCGCAAATTACGAGCGAATCATTATGCGGAGTTAAGACGCCTTCAAGGTCCTTTTCGGTGAAGGTCAATTCCGCCGTTTGCATGATGGACGGCTTAACTCCCATTTCTTGTACTTGGCCAATTGCTCGGAGCTCCGCTTTCCTCTTCCGATTAGAGTCGGGTGGTTGTCCATCAAAACACCCTCCCGCGGGACCTGCGGGTTCCATCATGAACAAATATTCTAAAGGTTGAGCCGAAATACTGGGAACTGGTCGCCCGGGTCTGTTGTTTCTCTGAGGTTGACCATCCTCTTCGTCTTCTGAGTTGTTCTCCCGGGCTCTTTTCCCAGGTTGCTTTTTAACGAAATCGGAGAGCTTTCCCTCCTCATAAAATCGCCAGAGTTGCTTAAGCAAATCTCTACACTCACTCGTAAAGTGCCCCACACTTTGATGGTAGGCACAATACTTGTTTGGGTTGAGTTTGCCAGTATCCTGTCGGATTTTACGTGGTGGGGAAAGCAACTCTTTCTCCTTTACGCTCTCATACACAGTATCAACTGATACTGTCAACACTTGGTTCAATTTTTCCTTCAAATCCGACCCTTCGGTGAATGCCTTCATATTCTTTGGGACCCTGTAGCTTGTCCCGACGGGCTTTTTGTTATTCTTCTTGGGATCAGCTTTGTTCTCCCCCAAATTTGTTTGTAGGGCCTCGTGCATGGAAACAAAAATGCCAGCTTGGTTTCTGAACTCGGCATAAGTCTTTGGGCACTTAAGACGTACCTCCTTCCATAACTTCGACCCTTTTTTCAACCCGGCCATCACAGCGATGATCTTTGTATCTTCGCTTATCGGTTCTCCTTCTAGCAAAACTTTATCGAATCTTTCCATAAACGCCCGGTCAGTTTCATCATCATTTTACCTCAAATCCGACAGCCGGTGTTTTTGGGAAAGATACGACCCCGCCGTTGAAAAGTGAGAAAGAAATTCTCGACTTAGTTGGGCGAACGAGTGAATTGATGCCGGGGGCATTGATGAAAACCACTTGTGAACCCGATCGCCCAATGTTAAAGGAAAATTCCGGCATTGGGTGGCATCGCTGGCCCCCACGGAGACCATGTAGTCCGTATACTTCGTTAAGTGGACCCGGGGGTCGGCGATGCCTTCATATTGAATGCTAGCCGGAAATTGAATCTTTTTCTGTATCGGGGCCTTCAAAATGTGAGCTGCCAAAGGTGAGGATGGCATGCTGGTCGTTCCCATCCCCCTCTGTTGGTCTAGTTGCCCCTGCATGTTCTCCACAGCCCTCCTTAGGCTTGATAATTCATCAAGATGTGCCCCCTGACTTGGAGGCTGTTCGGCGAGCAAAGGCATTAGCCTTTCTGCTCGTCGCAGTCCCTCGCTTGGAGTGGGCACTTCCTGGGCTTGCCTCCTAAGGTTGTTCGCTGCATTTGGCCCTAGGCGCCTGAAGGCTGACTGGGAGAGTCTTTCATGGACTGATGGGCGAGGCTGTTCAAAAGTTGCTCGCCCATCTTCTGCTCCCCGGCGAGCAGCTTCCCGTTGCTGGGGTTGGCTAAGCCTGTCCTGGGCACTGGAACGCATTGTTCCATGGCTAGACATAGTTGTTCGTCCGCTACCAGACTCAGCCTGTACTTCTCTTTGGTCGACCACCTTGGCCTTTCCCTTATTCCGTCTAACTTGGGCACTATCAATCTCTCGCTGTTCGCCCCTAGTAGTCCTGGGCCTAACAACCTCTAGGGACTTGTCCCTTGGCCTTGCTTGTGTTGGTCTGACCTGCTCTTGTTGCCTCTGGAGGGCCTGGAGAGCAGCTATGGTTTTGGCCAACTCGTTGAGGTTGTTCGCCAAAGCCTCAATCTCAGGAGGGAGGTTATGTGTTATGGCTGTATGCTGTGACCTGTTCGCATGTCTCGGGTCACGGTCCTGGTGGTCGGCCGACGTGGCCCGGGTCTGAGATGCTCTTTTCGACAAACGTGATCCTTGGGTTTCTTTAGATTGAGGCATTTCAATTTAAATTATTTCTTAATTTATAAATTGAAGAACACCAAGAACACTTTTGTTTGTATCTTCAAATATTTCTTGAGATTTCCTATGAATCTTCAAGTTTTCAACTCGAAGTTCTTGAGTAATCACACTAAACCAAGGTTCGAACCCTTCTTCTAGCGCCAAATTGTTGGTGAACGAATCTAATCGTAAGGATTAGTGGCTGTTTTAATCCGTTTTTACGTCACCAATCAATAACGTGTGATTGATTACCACCGTAAATGGTAAATCGGGGTGTGAATTTATCGAATTTGAAATTGAACTTATTTCGTGTATGTGTAGGTTAGGGTGTGTTTGTGTGTGTATTTTTGTCTAAAATTCGAAATTATATAAATAAGCTGGAGAACAACTATTTATAGAGGCTAGCAAGCATGAGGTGCTACTGACTCTTGGTCTCCCTAGCTTGCATGCCTGACATGTGTCCTTTGACCTTAGTTTGACCTTATCTAAGCTGAATCTTAGTTACAAAGTCTTCTTTTGGGCCTTATCTCGGACTCATTGTTGTTCGCCTAGGTCGGCTTGACTGATCTTGATGACCCTTCAACTGAAAGTTGTTCGCCTCTTGAGGTTGTACTTTGGAAGTTGTTCGCCTTATGGCTTCGTTCAGCTTGGCTTTGGGATCTTAGTCCTTTGTTCATGTGCACACCTCTTTGGTTGATTGTTGTATCATATTTTGACCAAGTTGCTCATCATTGGTGACTTCACGATTGGCTCATCCTTGGTCTCGGGTCTTAAAACCTGTTCGCCTATTAGTTGTTCGTCGGGGGAGTTGTTCGTCACTTTATACACCTCCCAGATTGGTTAATGCACCCAAATCGTGATTTTCTTTGTTTAGACTTTAATTGTTGTTTGCTCCATATTTAGATGATGTTCGCCTATCAACAACATACCTATTGCATTATTTTTTTATCGGGCAACAAATTTTTTTATTTACACAAATAAAAAATGGGTATAAGAAATACCCATATGTTCATAAATTACAATCTCAACAATCTAAAACCATTCTCGGATTTGCTAACCAATCTAGATAGGAAAAATTTGAAAAACCTAACTCTTTCACATAGAACCAACTCCACAATCTAGCATTTATTTCATCTACTATCTTTTCCTTAGAGAAAGGGCAGTTTCTAAAAATCAAAAAAATTCGCTCTTTCCACAACACCCAGACTATGCATAACCAAATAGCAATTGCAATACGGCTGCCTTTCTTTCCTCTTAGGATCCGTTTGTGGCCAAGTAGATTAAGAAGGGGATGAGAATGAGAAACAGTAGTAACACCCAACCACTTAAAACAATCCATCCATACCTCGTGTGAAATTTTGCATTCAAAGAAAAAGTGTATTTCCGTCTCTTCGAAGGAGTCGCAGAAAACACAATTTACATTTTCGGTTGGACCGATGATGCTCCTTCTTCTCAAATTGCATTTGGTCGGTAATCTTTTCCATAGTAATCTCCAAGCATGTGCAACAACTTTTATCGGCGCAACCTTGTTCCAAATCAGCTTGAATCCTTCTTCTCTTTCCATACTAAGTCGAGCAGTCCGATTGTCCAGCAGCACATTGTACGCGTCTTTCGTTGTGTACCAGCCACTTGATGTTCCTATCCACTTCCAAGAGTCGCTTACTCCTTGTTTAATCGAAAACCTGTAAATTAAAGACAATAGAACATCAAGAGATTCGTAATCACGATCGAATAATTCTCTTCTCCAGCTTATATTCCACCTCCATGTCCCCCCTTCCCATCACCCTACATTACCTACTAACTTTCCTCTATCCAAGCTTAACTGAAACAATCTAGGAAACTTAGATTTTAGCAGTTCCTCCCCCACCCACTGATCTTCCCAAAACCTTGTGTTCATTCCATCCCCTACGACTCTTTCTAGTCTACCTCGGAACCAGCCCCCCGACTCTCCTAAGGAGATATCTACAATGTCCCTCCACCATCCCGACCAACCTCTTCTCGACTCAAAAGATAAACAATCAGCCCTTCCCTCTCCCACAGCCCCATATTTAGACTCCACTATTCTACCCCACAAACAAGTTTTTTTAGTTAAAAGACGCCACATCCATTTTCCTAAAAGAGCAATATTGAAGAGTTCAAGATCTTTCACCCCTAGCCCCCCCTAAGTTTGGTGTTGCAAATGGCTTTCCACTCCACCCACGCTATTTTTTTCTCACACTCGCCACCCCCCAAAGAAAATTTCTCTGTAGTTTCACGATTTCGCTCAAGGTTTTCTTTGGTATTTTATAGAAAGAGAGATAGTAAGTTGGTAGAGAGGCTATAACCGAATTTAGTAGAGTAATTCTTCCACCAATTGAAATCTTGTTGGCCTTCCACCGCTTTAATCTGTTTTTGATTTTTGTCACAACACTTTTCCACACATCAACTCTTCGATGACTTAAGCCCACTTTGATGCCAAGGTAAGTGAATGGCATGTTCCCTTTTCTGCAACCCAGTATGTCCGCCATTTCAACGAGTCTATCTTCATCAACATTGATCCCAAAAAGACAGCTTTTCTCAAAATTTACTTTCAATCCTGAAAGCAGTTCCATATTTCTCAAGATGCGCTTCATTGTCCAGGCATTTTCTATCTTTGCAGAGCCCATGAAAATTGTGTCATCTGCATACTGTAAGTGTGATACTTTGATGTTATTTCTTCCAATTAAAGTCGGATCAAAGAATCCCAACTCAGTTGCTTTTGATACTAAAAGGCCCAATCCTTCGGCTACCAATAGGAAAAGAAAAGGAGAGAGTGGATCTCCCTGTCGTAGCCCCCGTTCTAACTTGAACTCGCTAGTTGGACTTCCATTCACCAAAATAGAGGTTGATGCCGTCGAAATGCATTCCATAACCCATCCCCTCCATTTGGGGCTGAAATTGAATTGATTCATCATTAAATCTATGAAGCCCCAATCCACCGAGTCGTATGCCTTTGCAAAGTCAATCTTGAAGAAGATTCTTTGGATATTCCTTTTTTTCGCCTCATCAATCGCCTTGCTCAACACTACGACGCTATCCAAGATCTGTCTATTCCCAATAAACGCACTCTGATTTTCAGAAATTATAGAATCCAGAACTTTGCAAAGTCTTCCGGCCAACACTTTAGAGATGATCTTGTAGAGTCCTCCAATAAGGGAAATTGGGCGAAAATCATTCATTTCAACTGGTTCTTCTTTCTTTGGGATGAGAGTGATAAAGGATGGGTTAATTCCTCTAACTAATCTCCCATGTGAGTGAAAATCTGACATCATCCTCATAAGCTCGTCCTTGTAAAGATCCCAAAACTCCTTAAGAAATCGAAAGTTGAATCCATCCGGCCCGGGACTTTTGGAGCTATCACATGACCATACCGCCTCTTTTACTTCGTCCTCCGAGAACTGTGATGTTAACAAATCGTTATCTGAATCTGAGACCTTCTATTGCATTTGGCTGCTCGTCTTCTCATGTTAGATGAAGTATGATGGTTCCTGCGAGAACTATGATGAATCCGCATATGTCAATTATTTTTTAGGTATTTTTTTATTATAAATTGGGGTATTGTTGATTATAACTTGGGGTATTGGTGATTAAGTCTTGGAGTATTAGTAATTATAACTAGTGATTATAACTTGAGGTATTAGTAATTATAAGTTGAGGTATTGACGACTAAGTCTTGGAGAATTACTGAATAATTATTTGGGATATTATTATTGAGTAATTTTTGAGGTATTGGTGATTATAACTTGGGATATTGGTGATCATAACTTGGGGTATTGGTAATTATAAATTGGGGTATTGATGATGAAGTCTTGAGGTACTATTAAATAATTATTTGAGATATTATTATTGAGTAATTCTTGGGGCATTGATGATTATAACTTGGGGTATTGGTGATATAACTTGGGGTAATGGTACGAATCGCGTGCGAACCATCTGTGACCCGACTTGTTGACAGACCCGCGAATTTCGGTTGGGTAGGGCCTGACCCGCAAGTTTTTATTATTTGGTCAAAATTAATTTCAAATTGAGATCAAATTCCAAGTGCATGCTATGCACTTGAATGCACCCTAGAATTTGTCTCATTTTTTAGGTTCCCAATTTTTTACACATTTTTCTTTTTGTATATAAACACCACTCACAAATAAATAAATAAATAAATAAATCCATAATATTCCTCTACAATATTTTTACTTTTTTTTTTTAATAAAATACTAATTTTGATTAAATTCTTTACCCAATATGATATAGGAGTTTTGAGGGATGCAGTCTAATTTGGTGCCCAGTCCGATTATGTAAACATTGATCCCAATATCAAAGGGTACGTTTGTTTTGAGATTTAGGTGTGCGGGGAAAGTCATGACTTTAAAATCTTAGGAAGTAAAAATCTTGATGAATAATATAAGTGTGTGTTTATTTTGGGATTTTAGTAGGGTGAGAATTTGTTTTATATCAAATCAATGTTTTTTTAGTAATAGATGTTGTATTATTTTATTATATATTGTAAGAGAAAAGTAGGAGAGAAAAATTGAGGGAGCGTTTGGTTAACAACTCTTCAATGGTAATGGAAATGAGATTGAAAATTAGTGTAATTAGTATGGTTTATGAGAACAAAATCACTATCTCTCCTACTAAATAAAGTAATCACTACTCCATTTTGATTACCCTATTATTCTCTTCCTACAATCATCCACCAGCAACCATTTGTTGTCAACTTCTATTTCAAAATTGAGGCATGACACTAGCAATGGTGTCACCATTGGAACACTTCTTCCCCTAACATATCATTTTTCTTATGAGGGCTGTTAGGATATAGATTAGATGTTTTGAAGATGTTAAAACAAGAACTTGTAATAGGACTAGCTGAACCTGTTAGTCAGCTACAGATTAGTCTAGAATAGGTCTTTGGTTAAGGGGGAAGAAATCTGTGCAGACCAGATGAGAGGTGACCAGATGAGTCTGATCAGAGGAGGTGACCAGATGAGAGGTGACCAGAGGAGTCTGATCAGAGGAGGTGACCAGATGAGGTGTCCAGACCAGAGCAGAAGAGTCACCAGAGCAGATGAGGTCCAGAGGAGTCTGACCAGATGAGCTCTGACCAGAGGAGTCTGCCAGATGAGCCTGACCAGAGGAGTCTGCCAGAGGAGCCTGACAGAGGAGTCTGACCAAAGGAGTCTGCCAGAAGACCTCACCAGAAGAGGACCAGAGCAGAGGCAGAAGACTTTCCCCAGACCAGACCAAACCAGATGAGGGAGACGGATTAGTTCACCCTCCCAGTAGCTTCGTAGTAATCTGGAGACAAGGAGATTTTGGAGATCATGATGGAGAAGAGGCAATCTGGAAAGTCAACTGATGGAGGATCTGTTTGATTGATTGCTTGATTGAAAGTCAACTAATCAATCAATATAATCAATCTTTAATTGATTATATTTCTCCAATTATGGTTGTTTGAATTGCTAGCTTCCAACGGCTAGTTAATTCCTACAACTATAAATAGGAGTGCTTGGATTAGTTAAAAAAAAAAAAAAAAACAAGAGTCGCGCGAGAGCACACAACAAGAACACACGAACTCTTCCAAACACTCACCTTGTTCATTAACGTTTATACACTCTTTAGGAGTTTCAGTTGGATCTTATAATTAACCTGTTCATCTTGAAAGGTTGTTGTAAGTTGTTGTACGAAGGAGCTGGTACTTCCAAATTCCAGTGGTTCGTGAGTACGTTGGTTGGAGAGAAAGTCCCCTTTGGAGAAAGGGAGAGTTGACGTAGGATCGTTATATCCGAACCACTATAAATTCCGGTGTTATTTACCTTTCTGCAATTTAGTTTTCTGCATTTTAATTTTAGTACTTAATTTATAAATTGGGTTTTCATTAAAAATAAACTCAAAACGCTTTCCGCTGGATAACCATTTTGGGACCAACAAGGGCCTAGATGAAAATAAATTTTCATTCCTATTACCATTGAAGAATTACTAACTAAGCGCGCCCGCTGAGTAGATGAGTAGATGATAAAAAAATGATGATGTGATTATATTTAATTATGTGAAAAGTAATAATAAGTTTATATGTATGGATTGAATTTGAGATTTAAAAACCCAAAAGTCTAAAGTCTGTCCAAGTGAATCCCAAAACAAACATTCACAGGTTGTTTAAATCAATTTACAAAGAGTGTGTCTTGTATGAGACCGTCTCATGGTATGAGACAATGAGAATGAGTGTAACTAAAGTATGAGCTCATTAACACTTTGGTAGGGGTAGGTGTTAATTTGTGTGGTCTCATGTCATGAGACGGTCTCATATAAGTTTTTGCCATTTACAAAGTATCAATAAAATACACGTGGCGGCGTGGCAAGAAAAGCACGATACACTCCTCTGCTCACTAGTCACTACTAGTCCATCCTTTTCACCTTTTTGGGCAGCTGTCCTACTCCTGTAATAACTAGAAGTATCCGCAGTTCCAAAAAATAAAAAACATTCATTACGACTAAAAATAGCTTAATCGAAGACTTAATAGTAATAGTGACATCTCCTGACCTGAGAAAATCTAAATGGATAATTTTTAAATCATCTCCAATGAAAAAGGTAATATGCAAGACTCGCACAAGGCAGAAGAAAGGGATAGATTATACTAGCTCTTTATTCTTTGCTGTATACGAACTCAAACCCAACAACAAACTTCAACTTTTCTCCCCCTTTTGTTTATTAAATTCACAATCCAACTATGAAATAAATTTCTGGGCTCTGCAGAAACTAAAAAATCTTTAATTTGCTAAAAAGATGGGATTTTTATTGGGCTATGTCTTGGGTTTTGCTTTGGGAGTTGGGTTGATCGTGGGTTTTGCCCGGCACCAAAACACCAGATCAAAGCGCCGCACTGATTTGGTATCTAATTTACAAATTACGTCTCTACGTTATGTTACAATTTCTTGGTTTTGAAGAATTTATATATGGTTTTTGGAAATTGCATTTATCAGGCAGCAGCAATTGCAGCATTTGCAAGGATGACAGTGGAAGATTCCAGAAAAGTTCTTCCGGATAAGTTCTACCCTCCATGGGTTGTGTTTTCACAGAAACAAAAGTTGAGTTAAATTGTATAACTATAAGTGTGTCTCTCTCTTTTTTTCTTTTCTTGAGTGTGTGAATTTTCCTCTAATAGGGCTTTCCTTTTCTCTCTGATTGCAGTTAAATTGGCTCAACCATCACCTTGATAAAATATGGCCTTACATTAATGAGGTTAGTTCCTTTCTTTAACTTCTTGTGTATGTTTTGATCAAATAGCATGTTGTTTTTTTAGTCTCGTAGCTATGGGGTTGCAATTTAAGGTTAGTGTGTTTCAAATTTGGCGGCAAATTTAAGCCCGAAGATAACCTACATTTGCGACAATTAAAACATATTGTCCCTAAAATGTCACACTCTAAGTTGCGGATCAAAAATAAAAAATAAAAAATTCCCAAGGTTTGAGTCTTGTGGAACTTGTTTGTGTTTTATAGGCAGCTTCTGAGGTAATAAGGAGTTCAGTTGAGCCGATTCTGGAACAATATAGATCTGCAATTTTGGAGTCTCTCCAGTTTTCTAAGTTGACACTCGGTACCGTTGCCCCACAATTCACAGGTCCAATTTTTATAGAGTTATCTCTGTTAGGTTAAACAGATTCATATACAAATTTGTCCTAAACAGAGGATATTGATCATTTTTCTCATAATCTTTTTGTACTTAATGTTTGAAAATTAAGTAGGAGTTTCCATGATAGAGGGTGAATCTGATGAGATAATTATGGAGCTGGAGATGCAATGGGACGGAAATCCGAATATTGTGCTTGGTATTAAGACCAAAGTCGGCGTGCAACTGCCTATTCAGGTAATACCAAGTTTTACAACAAACGAGATCTATCGCCTTCTATTTAACACTTTTTTTTTTGCTTCAGGTAAAAAATATTCGATTTACGGGTGTTTTCAGGATAATATTCAAACCACTAGCCGACGAGTTTCCTTGTTTTGGAGCTCTTTGTTATTCGTTGAGAGAAAAGGTGATTTTCGAACATTGTTTGTTCATTATTCACTTGAAAATGTACCATGTTTTTTAGTAGTAAATCAACTCTTTGTGCTTCATTAAATGTCACACATTCGTGTTTTTACGTGCAGAAAAATCTCGACTTTAAGCTGAAAGTGGTGGGTAGCGACGTATCAACAATTCCAGGAGTATCTGATGCTATTGAGGTTTGAAAATTTCTCACAGAATTCTCTGATGACTCTCTGATTTTGTTAGAAATCACTTTATCTTGTGTTCATAGGAAACGATACGAGATGCTGTTGAAGATTTCACCTGGCCAGTTCGTAAAATCATACCCATATTACCGGGAGATTATAGGTCGACTATCCCTTTCAGCGTTCGACCAAAAAAGAAGTGTTTTCGTCTCTAAATTGTTTTACCCTAAAGAAAGTTTTACCTTTTACAGTTACCTAGAGTTGAAGCAAGTTGGAACTTTGGTGGTGAAGCTTATAGAAGCTAAGGAACTAACAAATAAAGATATTGTTGGCAAGTCTGATCCCTTTGTTGAGCTATTTGTTCGTCCTCTGCGTGACAGGATCAAAACGAGCAAAACGATTGTGAGAATCTTAGCCTAAATTATTCAATTATTTCTTACTTATTTACTTTGTAGTAAACTGGTGACATATTCTTCAGAATAATCAAACAAATCCAATCTGGAACGAGCACTTTGAGTTTATTGTAGAGGATGTATCTACTCAACACTTGACTATAAGAGTTCACGATGACGAAGGAATTCAGTCTTCTGAGTTGATCGGTTGTGCTCTAGTCCCACTCAGTGAGCTGGAAGTTGGTAAGGTTAAAGATGTTTGGTTGAAACTGGTGAAGGACCTGCAGATTCAAAGGGACCAGAGAAACCGAGGTCAGGTAAGCTAGCCAAACGTCAAATATTCTGCATATAAACTAAAAACTTTTGTTTCGATAGGTCCTTAAACTATTTTTTATTTTAAAAAGCCCTTCAAGTAATTGAATTTCGTTTCACAAGCTCCCGCAATATGTCAATATCTGTTGATGCATTATACCTAGCTTGTATTGTCCATTAATCAGATTCTTTCATGAATCTTTCTCATGAGTTCAATATTTGGTGAGCTAAATCGAGTTTGGTTGATTGTAGGTTCATCTAGAGCTCCTGTACTATCCTCTGGATGCTGCGGGTGAATTTTATACTCATTTTGACCCCGATTACAGATTGACAACTGTGGAGAAGGTGTTTAAACACAACATCGATGGTGCAGACTCCACAGATCCTCCGAAATCTGCTTCTGAGTTGAAAAAAGATGTTATCATTAGAGGAGTTCTTTCTGTGACGGTGATCTCAGCTGAGAACTTGCCTTCCACAGATCTTATGGGTAAATCTGATCCTTTCGTGGTGCTAACAATGAAGAAGTCTGAACAGAAGGATAGAACTAGGGTACGATTATAGTCCCAAGCTTGCTTTCTTAGTGGTCTTTTGGAGAAATATCTAATCACTCATCTTATTTCAGGTTCTTAATGATACGTTGAATCCAGTTTGGAATCAAACGTTTGAGTTCGTTGTGGAGGATGGGTTACGTGAGTTGTTAGTTTTGGAAGTTTACGACCATGACATATTTGGCAGGGTAACTTATAGCTAAATAATTTTTTTTTCCTCTCGTGCATGGCAACAACGAATATCACGTTGTGGGCTTTATTAAGTGAAAATATACGATCCGGAAACTGTAAATATCAAAGACATTCATTCTTCCTCAATCTCTTGAAAATTGAGACGGGGTGTTAGATGATTGAATAGTACGAGGAATTGTATGAAAAAAGTAAAATAGGTGTATTATAGGTAGAATTTTATAGGTTTTACAAGGTAGAATTTTGAAATCCTAAATAATCTATATTGTTAACTTGGTGTATATTTTCAGGACAAAATAGGAAGATGCATTATGACACTCACAAAGGCTATACTAGAAGGAGAATTTAGAGACACTTTTCCCATTGATGGCACTGAATCTGGAAAGTTGAATCTCCAACTCAAGTGGACCCCGCGAACTATTGTTCGGGATTGATCGAGCAGCAGAACACTTTCTTAATTGGTGCTTGCCGAGAAATTGAAATAATTGATAACTGAACTGAAACTACATAAAGGGATTTGTATACATATACCATTGCTACATTTAAGGGAAATATTGTGTTGTTTTGATCATTGTGTAAATACTGTAATATCAGTTTGATGTGTTCAAAGTTTTTATTTTTATGTTGTAAAACTATTTTGTTTTTCTTTAATGACAAGAGAATACCTACTAAATTTTGTATGCGTTTATTAGCATTTGGCTTCTCTTATGAGCATGCGGATAACTTGCAAAAATCAATGAAAACAATCTAATAATACCTTAGTTAACAAACAATGAACACTATACTCCTGTATGGGGACAGATTCCCTCCAGTCCAATTTTGGTCAATTTCCTCCTTTTCAATTCATCCAAACCGTCAATTAATATCAATGTTTAAAATTCTGACACGTCATTTACTTTTTAGATTCGGTCATTCCCGCCATTGTTTTTTTTCACTCCAATTCCCTTTTCACTCATTCTGAGATTTTAACTTTCACCTCCAAATTGAAAATGAAACAATTGTTTGCTCAGCATCTATGATCTCACTCATCAATGGAAGACGAAATTGAGTCAATGCAACAATTATTTGAGGTAGATTTATATTCTAATATGACATTATTTTTTATTTATTATAGATCTTGCGTGAGACCGTCTCACGGTGAAACGGGGCATGATACATTAATATTTTTGTAAAGAATATGTTTTAATTTGTGAACCGTTTCACCGCGAGACAGTCCCGCACACGTGTTTATTTTTTATTTTTGAATCTTGAGAATAACAAAAGTATTAATTATATTTTTACTTTGCTTGTTTTCCGAAAGTTAGACGGGAACAAAAGCTTTCATATTCAATTTGAATATAATTGTCTCGTTCAATATATTTTTTTTTAATATAGTTGTCTTTTGCATTTGGTATATAGAGTATGTTTGTATTGTTGCTCTGTGTGAAGAAATGATTTAGTTGGAATTTGTTTCAATGTTTATATAAATGAATTTATATGTGTTGGCCATGTTTATATTATGTATTTTGAGATTGTGTATTGAGGCTATTATTTTAATTTACAGCTTGTATATTCTTATTTAGGAAAATGAGTGCATTAGATCGTCAATGATGGAAACCAAAAATATAGAGATGGATTTGAAGCCCAAAGAAGGAATGGAATTTGATAGTGTAGAGGCTGCATGGAAATTCTGGGTTGCTTACAGTCGGATGGTTGGATTTGGAACTAGAAAACAATACGTCAATAAAAGAAAGAAGGATGGTTTTATTACTTCATGTAGGTTTGTTTGTTGCAAAGAAGGTGTTAGAAAAGACGACAAAATAGATCATCAAACGGTGAATCATCGTCAAGAGACCAGAACTAATTGCAAAGCCAGAGTATCACTAATGCACATCAATGGAAAATTTAGGATTCATGAATTTGTGGAAGGCCATAACCATGAACTTCAACTCAAAGAGACAATTCACATGTTGGCATCGCATCGTAATTTATCTGAGACTCAAGCGCAAGAGATTGATTTTGCCGATGATTCAGGTCTTCATCAACGAGATTCATTTCAGTTGATGAGTAGCCGTGTAGGAGGAAGAGAGAACCTTGGATATACTCGTCTCGATCAAAAGAATTATCTTCGCACGAAAAGACAAAGAAGTTTAATGTACAGGGAAGCAGGATGCTTATTGCAATATTTTCAACGACAATTATTGGAAAATATGTCGTTTTTCTATACATATCAAACGGATTTGGAAGAACAAATAACTAATGTGTTTTGGGCAGATGCAAGAATGCTCATTGATTACGAATGTTTTGGTGATGTGATTTCTGTAGACACCACGTATTGTACAAACCGAGCACATCGACCACTTGCTTTATTTTCAGGATTCAACCACTAAGAGGAGTGGTGATATTCGGGGCAGCCTTAATGTATGATGAAACAACCGAATCTTTCAAGTGGTTGTTCGAGACATTTTTGGAAGCTCATAAGTAAAAGAAGCCGCAAACAATTTTTACTGATCAAGATCAAGCAATGGCCAAGGCTTTACGTGGAGTGATGTCTGACACTTATCATGAACTTTGTACATGACACTTAATGCAAAACAGCATCGAACACGGGTAATTTGATGAAGAATGACTCTTACTTTATGCGTGACTTTCAAGCTTGCATGTACAAGCATGTGGAGGAAATAGAGTTTGAAGATGCATGGAACAACTTGCTTTCAACATACAATGTTAAAAAAAAAAACGCGTGGTTGAAGTCAACTTACAACATCAAAGAAAAATGGGCAGCATGTTACATGAAGAAAGAATTTACATTAGGCATGCATAGTACATAAATTAGTGAAAGTGTGAACTCGAGTTTCAAGAGTTTCATGACCCCTAATTTAAACATCATCCAATTTTTTAAGCACTTTGAGAGGGTGGTGGAAGAAAAACGGTATAATGAGTTGAAGTGTGAGTTTGAGGCACGACACAAAGTGTTAAGGATGAAAAGTCACTATTCACTGATGTTGCGACAAGTTGCAGAATTGTACACGCACACTATTTTCGATTTATTCCAAGAAGAGTTTGACCTACACTTGGCTGCTTTTGTGAAGAGGAAGAGTGAAACTTTTTTGGAATCTGAGTACATCATTTTGGTTGTTGATCAAGCCGGAGAATGGAGAGTTTCGTTCAACCATTGCAACAAGTTCATTTCATGTAACTGTAGAAAGTTTGAATAATTTGGTATACTGTGTTGTCATGCTTTGAAGGTGCTTGACGTTACTGATGTTAAATTAGTGCCTGGTCAATATATTCTCAATAGATGGACGAAACACGCACGAAGTGGTTGTGTCTATGATGTCAAAGGAAATGAAGTTCAAGGTGATGTGAAACTGGATACCACACAACGATATATAGAGATATTTGTCCTTCACTTATAAGGTTAGCAGCTGAAGCATCCGGTAATGAAGAAGCATATTTATTTCCACGTGAGGCTGTTACTAAGTTGAGCAAACAAGTCACAATGATTTGTAATGGACAATTAAGTGTGAATAATGACAAGAGTGATACCATTGCAAGTGGAAGCCAACATATATTGAAACCAGTGGGATTCAAGAAGAGAGATGGTAGAAAAGGCAAGAAGCGCATTAAAAGTTGGGTCGAGACACAATCCAAGAGGAAAAGAAAGATAACAAGTGCTAATGATTCACAAAATCAACATGAAGTCACTGTAATTATGATTTATACTTTTATATCTTGTTGAGTTATCTATCTCATTAGTCATTGTTACAAATATTTTGCTATCTTCTTTTGCAGGGTAATGATGGTTATTCAAGCCAACTATATGATTTGCAATTTGTATCTTTTGGCAGGATGAACACACCCCAAAGTCAATTTAGTTTCACTAAACTGTTGTTGGTAAGTATATTTGGCCTCGACATGTTCGTTTAGTTTTCTTTAGTTTGTAATCAATGTGTTCTAATTATTATTTTATATAACATGATCCATCAAATTATCCAGCTCCATCACTTAATGACTAAATGAACAAGTGAGATATGGTTCATCAAGTGAGACATAGAGCAACATTCATTCCGTTTTTTGTGTCTTGTAATCAATATTTAAGTGCAAAATCAGAAGACAATGGTAGATTGAATGAACAATTTATTGATAAAAAAAGTGACTTCTATTACATATCTAATGTACAACTTTCTTGAAATGATAATATGTCTATTACAATTTGGCCAATACTGATACAACCCTGGACATTTTCTCAGGATGTGAAGATTTGCTTTAAAGAAAATTGCATCACCAACTTCATTATATTTTTGTGGATGATGACTTGGAGTGACTGAGAAGAGGTCCAGATTCTTCACTGCATTACTTCTTTTTTCTGGAATTTTGTAATGGTTTTGAATCCTCTCCAGGAACTGCTACTTGCTTTTGAGCTGTTGAATTATCATCATGATTTGATAATTCACATGAAAAACCAAAGTTGAAATGTTATACATGAGGTAGATTAGACATATACTTTCTGGTTTTTTATAATATTGAGACTACTTAGAACTCATCAGATGGCTGCATACCAAATAACATTCTACATGTTTATTCCTCATGATAATATCATCACAAGAAGCAAAATAATCTCAAGGGGAAATACTTCACAAATTAAAAAATAATTGCAATTCAACAATAAGTTCAAGTTCTACTCTAGTTATCCAAAATAAGAGACAAAATAGCATCTCCAATTAACCACAAATCAATTAGCATGTTCCTGTAACTAATTCTCCACTATCAATAACCAAAATATCACATACATGGCAAACCGAATGTTGATAAAACTGGTAAAAAATGAATGTTGAGGAAATTAATGTTAACAAAAACATTTTAATTGATAATACACTTTATATGCCCTATGTAAATCTATTTCTCACCAACACTATAAGAGAGAAAGAACAAGAAATAGATAAACCTCAAAATAATTGCAGGGATTCAGATTCCTAGTAGGTTGAATTGATTCACTAGATCGAGAAATTCCAAGAGATATACATATATATGTATATATATATATATGTGTGTGTGTGTGTATCGATGAAAAAAAGGGGATCGAAAGAATTTGGAATTTCCTATGGATGGTGCGTGTGTGGGTGGAGTGGGACAGATGCGTTGCAAATGAAGAAGCAAGCAGTCTTACCATGGGGATGAAGGTGAAGGGAGTTTCCTAAGGATGGTGAGGAAACTCTGATGTGGAATAGATGAAATTTGGATTTGGGGCATTAGAATATTTTGAGAATGTCAATATTATTATTTTTTAAATAAAGAGAGTGTAGGTGGTTTATTTTGGTCTATGGATTAGAATAGACGGTCAATATTCAATTAAATTGAGGAAATTTAGGAACATTTAACAAGAGAGGATCCGACTCCATATTTATATACATTATATACTAAAAAATAGTCGTGTTCTTTTTGCAAAAGTTTAATGCGATATATTGGAGGGGTATTGTGGGGTCCATTTATGAATATTAAACTGATTGTTTTTTAAAAGTATGCAATTATAATTTTATAAATAATCATTTTATTTATAAACGAACCTCAGCCTGACTATTTTTATGGATGGAGAGGGCAATAATTTAAGTAGTTACACATATTATTTGAATAAGCGCAATACTTTAATAAGAAATAGCAAATAATATTACTATAAAAGTAATAAAACAATACTTCAATGATGAGTAACAAACCACATTTAAAAAAGTTAGTTATATAGGGTTACTAGTTGTAGACCCACGAGTTTCGCGGGCTTGAATTTTTTTTATTAGATTTATTTGTTGAACTACACGATAAAAATATGTTCATGAAAATGTAGTTGTTTTAATTTTAATTATTCTGTCAAGTAAAAATGCACAAATATCTCCGTAAAAAGTTTGTTTATTCATCCAAAACAAAAAGCTAAAAATCAGTTCAATTCATCAAAGATTTCTAAAAATCTCTCTAAAAACAATATTCGTAGTATACTTCGATGGCTTCCCTTCGGAGTCAAGGCACAGTATTTTCAAACCATCCCTGCTTTTAACCCTCGAAACCGCAACATAAAGTTGTCCGTGTGTGAAAATTGGCTTTAGCAAATAAAAACCGACGGTCGACAGCGATTGACCTTGACTTTTATTAATAGTCATTGCAAAACACAACAATATAGGAAACTGCCTCCTAGTAAATTTCACGGGCATAGTTGCGTCCGAGTTGCTCAAATTCATTATTGGAACAAAAACATTTTTCCAATATTTCTCCTAGAAATAATTTCAGCTTCAATCACATAGTTTTCTAGCCTAGTAACAATCATCCTCGTCCCATTGCACAACCCAAATTTTTGGTCGATATTTCTCAAAAGAACAATAGAAACTCATTCCTTCAATACCAGTCGATGGCTAGGCATCTCACAGAACTTAACAGAGTTCAAAAAATCCACGGAAACTAGCTCTCATTTGCCTCCAGGACGGAACTTCGACTTACAGACACTATCATAGCTCAAATAGACCTTCGCTTCCCCAGGAATAATCGATAGTATCTTCTCATTGATGCAATCAACGTCCCGATGCGTGAGAGCAAGTATGGCCCTGTCTTCAAAATATTTATGCGTACGTAGATTGTTCTCGATGGACGGATAAATACTATGAATAATGGACATAATTGGATCAACCTCATTAGTGATAAGGTTTTCAGGTGGAATCTCAAATATCCGCAAAACCACTCGTAACGCGACCAATTTTACCATCCCCAACCTTCAGTATCCAATTTGAAAATTCAGCAATCTCACTGTTACAAGAATTAGAAGATGAAATTCCAGCCTCCAACCTCATATTTCTCGTCAACTTGAGTACCTAGATACAGTGCCAAGGATTAAAAAATTACAATTAACAAATTAATGTCAAAATATTTAAAAAAATAATGAATGTCTAAAGCACAATCTAAAGAAATAAAAATTACCTTACAATATCCCAGAGGTACGATGAATTTATTGTAGAGTGAATAACATCCTCCCTACTGCCGTTTGGTACAAGCGGAAGTATTTGACAAAAGTCTCCACCAAGAACAACTGTTTTTCCGCTAAACGGTAATTCACTCACAGATCCATCCGGACAACATAGGGACAGTAGTCTATGTAATATACATTGAATTGCATGTGGTATGTGGCATAATGTAGGACATTAATTATGGGAATATAAAAAAAATGGCTACACAATAGTCAATTATCGTGCATATATAAATTACAAATTAGAATCATATTTATGAGGAGACAAATACCACATAAAAATGGTCAACACCTAAGACACATCCAAAATATAAGTGGCATGTGATATAATGTACCACAAAAAATTTTGAAAATACAAAAAAAATGTGGCTATACAATTGCAAATTATTGTTCAACACAATAACAAATTAGAATCATATTCATGAGAAGATTTATAACTCATAAAAAATGGAATCATATTGTTATAATTATGCATTGTTAAAAAGATAGAGGATCATAGTTATTATGTAGCCACAACCAACGGATTAACCTTATAAATATAGGAGAAATTGCATCTCCGTACCCACAACAATAGGTGGTCGGCAAACACGACCCTTCGTGGATATTTTAGATAAGGTAATTTTATTACAATATTTTTTATCAAAAAAAAAGTACACCTATTAGTACGTATTTATGTATAATTTGCAACGTTAACCGCAATAAAATTACATCCCTAGCAACAACGATTAACCGAGAGGACCGAATTGAAAAATATGTGACCAAAAAATGGAATTTGGGTTTAAAAATTGAAAAGGATATATTTAATGGACCAAGCCTGCAATTACTCCTAAATATATAGTCATGCATCACACATATTTGTTATTTAGTACACTTTTTTTTCAAAGTTGATCCCTACTAATATAACATTTTGTAAAACACACTCACACCGCCACGAAAAAATACAGGATGAGTTTCTAAATTTAAAGAATTAAAATTCGAAAGCAATTTCAAGGTAGTTAATCTTGTAAAGATTGGAAAGAATTGCTCAAAACTATGTAATAAGTAAACAATCGAGAAATATTATTTCTAAAATTCTTAGACTGTAAAAAATAATTGAATTCTTATACAGTAATCTACCTTAAATAAGTAACAATTTTTTTCTAGAAACAAAAAAACATCGAAGAGCAACAATAGGATGGCAATTGGAAATGGCTGAAACATAGTGGAAAGAAATAAAAAAAATGAAATTTGGCGAGACAAAGGTTGCAAAGTTGGTATCTAATTTTTTTTAATTAAATCGGCATACAAAAACAAATATAAAAAAATAGCATGTATATAAAAAAGACTGATAATTGTCTCATTAAAGAATAATGTCATTTTTGTCTAAATAGTATAATTGTTTTTAATTGAAAATTTTACACGATCAAAAAAGCCCTCCACGACACATTGCACATGAGAATACGACATGTCATACCTCCGTTGGCAAATTACTAAAGATGCGATATTTTGATATTGGTCCATTAGCTCATGGAACACAACATAACATTTCATTAAACAAACTCAAGTGCAGTATTGGTCCAATATCTTTCGTGTGGTTAAAATCTCACCACCAATTACACACATTAGAAAATATCTTTACAAAAAAAACACGGCTACGCTTCAAATTATGAAAAAAGGTCCTATTAAAATTTTAAAAATATAACACTGGATCAATATCGCATTGCCATTTTTCAATAAGTTTTTAGTGTACAGACAACACGCAACCGTGAATATATTTAGGCGCATGTATTTATTTTTGGCATGAAAAAATTGATACCAATATTATTGTGAAGCAATCAAATGAACATGTATACGTAAATTTATATTTTTAGAAGATTGAGATGCACAGTGTGCAACACTCTGCATCTTATATTCAACAATATTTATACATCTAAAAAATTAGATGAACTCTAAAACACTACGCGACAATATTTTTTTCCCATAAAAACCAATACATCGCGGGCTCGTGAGGTAAAAAAAAAACAAAAATTAATACACACATTAAGAATAAATAAATAAAATTTATCTGTATAAAAAATTACAAAAATATAAGTAAATAAGACAACATATTATTCAATTCAAACTCACGGCAAGTGGTACAAATTTTTAAGATCTTCAGTGCTGCAAAGCACTTATTAAGTGGCTATAGAAGGTACTTTAGCGATACAAATGCACCAAGGCCATAAATACATTAAAAAAAAGGACTACTATTAACTCAAATTGTAAAGAGATTATCACGATGAAAAATATCAGCTTCCGAATAAATGTTGAAGTAAACTCTTGTTACTTATCCAACAGTTCCCACGACTTTTTCTATAGAAAAATAAACAGGGTTTACAAAGTTAAACAACATTTTTTTATATATAGTCTACTATGAATAATGTTCATACAATAGGTAGCAAAATAAAAAAATTAATTGGTTAAAGTAAAGTGTATCTAAAAAATAATTATCTCGCGGTTCATATATGAAGCAATTTAATTCTAAAACATACTCTCAATAGTAATATTTTATTATTAAAGTATGTAATACCACAATGAGGTTAATTATGTTTTTAATCTATCACCAATGTTGTCTTAACTACGAATTGCTATGTATACAATAAGTCATTTTATCACTAAATTAACTCATATACGTAAGAATTTTATTTTTTTAGAATATTATATTATGTGTGATTACAAAATTTGGATATTGTCTTTTAGGGCTTACAAATACAGGAAACTATTTTTATGGGCTTATAAAATTAGAACATTATCTTTTCAATCTTTCAAAATGAAGACATTATCTTTTATGTTGAGCAAATTTAGGTCAAATTCAATAAAATGTGGGTCAAATAAAGCTAGATTATGATATGTTTAGTTGGCCGTATTTTATAGAATTTGGTCTAATTGGCATAAATTAAAAAAGAGTACCCTAGTTTTGTAAGTTTAAAAAGATAATGTCCTAATTTTGCAAGTTCGTAAAGATATTGTCTCAATTTTGCAAGTCTGTAAAGATAGTGTCCTAATTTTATAAACACTCATAAGTTAGTGTCCTAAAATAAAAAAATTTCCTTATAACCAATATATTTAAGAAAAGCAAGATTGAGAAACAAAAAAATAAGGTCAATTTAAATGGAGAAAAGTATGAAACTTTTTCAAAAAAATATATTCTTATGATAACCGCTTCAGAAAAGAGTTGAGAGAGTTGACTCGACCTTTAGTTGTTGTTTTCTTATAGAATCAAAACCATAATTAATTAATCTATAAGATATTTTAGTACCATTCGTTTTTTTAAATAAACTTTTTAACATTTGAAAACAATCTTCAAGTTAATTATCTATTTAATTGTAGAAGTTGTTATTTATGACCACTTCTTCCGCTTAAATGAAATTTAGGCCAAATTTTATAAAATGTGGGTCAAACGAAGCCCTATTATGATATGTCCAGTTGACTATAATATATAAATTTTTGACTAAATTGTCCAAAATTAAAAGATAGTGTCCTAGTTTTGAAAGTTTGTAAAGATCCTAATTTTGCAAGTTGGTAAAGATTTTGTCTCAATTTTGCAAGACAGTAAAAATAACTTTTCAAACACTAATAATGTGGTGTCCTAAAATAATAAATCTTCCCTTATAACCAATTTAGTTAATGGTAACAAAGAGTATTAGTTGTTTATTTAAAAAACATTAATTGGTTAAAGCAAAGTGCATCTAAAAATAATTATAAAGTGGTTCATACATGAAACAATTTAATTCTAGAACACACTTTCAATAATAATATTTTATGATTAAAACATGTAATACCACATTAAGGTTACTTATGTTTCTAATCCATCACCAATATTATCTAAACTACGAATTGATATGTATACAATAAGTCATCATTAAATTAACTCATATACACAAATAATTTTTTTTAATGACATTATCTTACGGGTGTTTGCAAAATTAGGACACTATATTTTGGGGCCTACGAATTTAGATAACTATCTTTATGAGCTTATAAAATTAGAATATTATATTTTGTGTTTGTCAAATTTAGGCCAAGCTTTATAAAATGTGGGTTTAAATATAGACCGATTATGAAATACCTATTTGGAAGTATTTTAAAAAAGAATAGGCCTAAATTGGTCAAAAATAAATTTTGGCCTAAAGATAATGTCCTAATTTTACAAGTTTGTAAAGATATTGTCTCAATTTTGCAAGTTCATAAAGACAGCGTCCTAATTTTACAAACACTCATAAGATAGTATTCGAAAATGATATTTTTTCCTTATAAACAATATATTTAAGAAAAGTAAGATTGAGAACCCAAAAAATAAAGTCAATTTTAATGGAGAAAAGTATGGAACGTTTTAAATTTTTTTTATTATGATAACCGCTTCAGAGAAGAGTTGAGCGAATTGACTCGATCTCTAGTTGTTTCCTTGTATAATCAAAATCATAATTAATTAATCTATTAGACATTATATTTTCATTTATTTTTAATTTTAAATAAACTTTTTAATATGTGAAAACTATCTTCAAGTTAATTATCTATGTAGTTGTAGAAGTTGTTACCATATCTTCCGCTTAAATAAAATTTAGGATAAATTTTACTATATGTGGGTCAAACAAAGTCCGATTATGGTATGCCCATATAACTGTATTTTATAAAAATGGTCAAAAATTAAAAGATAGTGTCCTAATTGTGCAAGTTTATAAATATACTATCCTTATTTTAAAAGTTCATAAAGATATTGTCTCAATTTTACAAGCCCGTAAATACAGTATCTTAATTCTACAAACACTCATAAGACAGTGTCCTAAAATAATAATTTTACTCTTATAACCAATTTAGTTAATGGTAACTTAGAGTATTATTTGTTCATTTAAAGAACATTATTTGGTTAAGATAAAGTTTATCTAAAAAAATTGTAAAGCGGTTCATATATGTAATAATTAAATGGGTTAATTACAAATAAAATCACGACCTTTTTGTTAACTGTAATGTAATCTAAACTTTTGAATCGTTACAAATAAAGCTTCAACTTTACATTTTTTAGCAATTCTAACAAAAAGGCAGATTTCAATTTGCCTGAAAATGATTATTAATTATGTGTTGTCATGCGAATCAATCTAAACACATTAATACAATTAATTATTCATTGTCGACTAAGTGAAACATCATTTTCGGACAATAAAAAATTTAGTTTTTGGTTCGAATTGCAACCAAATGTTAAGTTGGAATTTTATTTGCAAAGATTCAAAAGTTTATATCAGATTGCAATTTGCGAAAAGGTTGTGATTTTATTTGAAATTAACCCTAATTAAATTCTAAAATATACTTTTAATAGTAATATTTTATGTTAAAGTATATAACACCACATTGAGATTAATTATGTTTCTAATCAATCACCAATATTGTCTGAACTACGAATTGATATGTAAATAAGTCACACCTTATAATTTATCACTAAATTAACCCATATAAGTAAGAAAAAATTATACTTTTAGGACATTATCTTATTGGTGTTCACAAAATTAGGACATTATCTTTTTAAACATAAGTGGGATGTAATGGTCAAACTTTGTTAATATACATGGGTGGGAATTAAAAGTGTATTAATACAAAGTTTTGCAAAATTTACTCAAATTTCCTTATAATTGTCCTAAAAACGTAAATTAAGTTGAAATATTATTGAATTGTTTCTAAAAGCAAATCAGTCAAATTATGTTTTAACACATATTTTAAAAAAGTAAACTCCTATACTGAAGACAATTATATAGTTGATATGTCCGTAATTTTATATGTGGCGCAACATCAAATTTGCATGCATTAATATTAATTAATGATGGTTGAAATAATTAATTCGGATACACACATTAAATCATCGGAAGAGGCTAAATTCCTATAGTTTGCACGTTTTCAATTTTTTCAGCGCGGACGAAGCAAAAGAAAACCAAATAAAAAAAAGAAAAAAATGGTCGAAAGGATTGACGAAGGAATAAATTGCAATATTTATCCCATGATCTCTCCACTAATTTAGTACATATCCTAACAAAATACAATCACATTAAAATTGGATAGATCTCAACGAAATTATATTTTAAGCAACTCAATTTATGAGACAAGAGATAGTTTTAAATTAGTTTTAATTGAATTTTTAAATTGGCATCAATGAAATTAGTTTTTGTTCAACTCGGTTAATAAGGCAAGATAAGGATTTTTAATAAATTTGACTAATTCCTATTATTTGCATGTTTCCCGTTATTTTCTAGCCCGACAAAGCAACCGCCTATTAAATAAAAAAAATGGAAGACATGGTTGATGAGGGAACAAAACTGCAATGCTTAGCATAGCACACGATCTCTCCAATATTTTAGGACCTACATTAACCAAATACAAACACATTAAAATTGGGTGTTATCATTAAATGAGAAATAAATTTATATTTTAATACAAATTAAAAAAACAAAATATATTATAAGTCGAAGACAACATTTAGTATGAAATGGTGAAAATTTTCAATAAGGCAACGGTGTAAATTTCACTTAATTAAAAAGGTAACCAAAAATACCTTATGGAAAGTAGCCACGAAAAGATACCAAAATCTAGGAAAGTTAACTAATGCATCAGAATTTATGCACATTGATATGGCCCAACTACTATAATTTGTCATGATTTAAAAATTAGCTTATACCCATAAGGCACGGATAATAATAAGAGTATATAGCAATTTACCGAATTTAGGGAGTGAAATTAAATTGGTTCAGTACATTTATCCTTAGATGACAACTCTTAGATTTATTCAACGTGATATAGATCAAATCCAAATGATCGAATCCAACTGCTTTCGGAGGGATTCAAAAAATAAAAAATAACAAAAAAAGGATGACGAAATACAAAAACCAATTCTATTATTAACAATACAACTATTAACCAAAAAGGATTAGAAATTGCGAACGGCATTACACGATTTTATCGAATCCAACTGCTTTCGGAGGGATTCAAAGAACAAAAAATAACAAATAAAGGATGATGAAATACAAAAATCAATTCTATTATTAACGATACTACTATTAACCAAAAAGGATTACAAATTGGGAACGACATTACACGATTTAACAATGGGTGGAGCGAGAATCTTGTAAGATAATGTAACGGGAAAAATAAATACAAATAGGAGTCCAATCCAAGAATAAAAAAAAAAAAAAAAAACCACATCCACAATACGACACGAATACTTTAAACACGACGATGGCGACGAAGCAACAAAATGGCAGCGGCGTGAACCAACAACGGACTCGGACCAAGAACATCAACCAAAAAAGCAAGAACAATTCGATCACGACAAATGCGAAAGATAAAAAAAATGACATCGCATGCATTTTAAACGAACTCCAAGAAGAGCAACCACATAAGCCTAAACAAAAAACCGGAAAAATCCAAGAGAAGATGAAATGGTGAATGAAATGATGAGAGGGGAAAACTATATTTATAGATCAAATTGAGAAAGAATGGACGGACACGATTACGATGAAATAAAAGAACGGCCAAGAACATTTTGCAATTAATGCTTCAATGAGAGCAGAGGATTCTTCACAAAGACAATTCCTAGAGATGCCACATAGGCATGTGATTAGGCATGAAATTGTCATGATTCGTCACTCGAAATGCCCGTGTTTTGGTTGATGTATGTGAGTTTTTAGAGTCATTTGAGTATCATTTTCATAAACTAATGAATTTGTCTCTTTTATGCTCATAGATGGATAGAGGGCGAAAAGAGGAGTTCGTAGGACTTTGAATCGACTCAAACGGACGCCCGAATGAGAGGATATCGAAGAAATACGAAAAGTGTTAGTTCGGGGGCCGGAACAAAAGTATCATTGGAGTGCACAAGCAAGGAGCACTCGTGCACATAGTGCACGAGCAGTCGTGTATAGTGCACGAGTAGGTGCAGGTCGTGCACTAGTGCACGAGCACTCGTGCACTGTGCACAAGCAGAAGCAGGTCGTGCACTAGTGCACGAGCACTCGTGCACTGTGCACAAGCAGAAGCAGGTCGTGCACTAGTGCACGAGCACTCATGCAGGGTGCACGAGCAAAAGGGGGTCGTGCAGTTTTTGCTCTCTGGACGATTTGGGGTGCTCGAGTGGAATGAGCTCGTGCACTAGTGCACGAGCAGTGCACGAGCTTGCGTGATTTTTCGGCCCATACGTTCCCGACTCGACCCATTGCCTATATATACCCCTTCCAAGCACGTTTTTACACACAACTTGGACCACCACACACCACTTGATAGATTTTGACTTTTAGAGTTCGTTTTTGGAGAGGAAGGAGAGGAGCAAGCTTTAATTTACGTTTCGAGGTTTTCTTTACGAATTCACATCACGGTTTTACTTTTTAGTTTCGTTTCTTCAGATCTTTGTTATTAAACACTTTAGACTTCATTTTATTAATCTAATTTCAGTTCTTAAAATTATTTTCTTTCAAAACCCTAGTTCATGCTTTTTAGTTTTTCACTTCAATTCATCATGTTTATGTTCGTTACTTCGTCAATTGCTTTTGTTATCGTTATAACCATGTCCGGCTAAAACTCTTGCATGCTTGGGGTAGGATGAACTCGTAGAAGTAGGTTGTGGGTATGTAATTAGGGTAATTCGTGATGTTAGGTTTTAATTTTCTTAATTAATGAATTCTTAAAATTAATCTTAATTTTACTTTTGAATTTCGTTCGAAAAGTGTTAGAGAGAGGACGACCTTATCACTCTTTAACAACTAGTAGACTTAACGAGAGGGTTTAGAAAGGGTTAATTCATCTACCAGTTTAGCGAAGGAGGACGACCGCATCACTTTATTTAAATTAGGGTCTCATTAATTAAACACAATCTATTAACTTGTTAGTGGATTAGTGAAGTTGATTGTTAGGATAAAGTATTAGGGTTGAAATCTTGATCTTTCATCTTGCATTCTTTTACTTAGGTTATTTCTTGCGCGTCACGGTTATTTTGATTATGTATCTGCTCCGTTAGTATACGTAGGGATTCCTATTCTAAGCATCACCATCACATACTTGCATACAAATCTTAGATACTTAGTTTAATTTTCCTTTTGCATTCGTAGAGTAATTTAGTTTAGATTATTTTCTCTTTTCAAAAACTAAAAACATTTCACTCATATTAACTACGACGCGTAGATCTTCAGGGATCTATGTGCATACACTTCATCCTTTGGGTTCGATATACTTAGTCATTATACTTACTCATACTACAGTGAACTCGTACGCTTGCGAGGAATCTACTAGTAGAAGTTAGTATATTCGCTTCAAGTCAGCATGCACAGGTTTTGCATTAGTAGTGTTATGATCATTACTTATCTAAGGTTTTATACTACAAATAAAAAAGCGATCAAGATATCAACCCACTTTTATTTATTTTTAGGGTTTTATTATGTTATTAGGGTGTTGTTGAGTCGTACGTTTAACCTCGTACTTGAGAGTTTATTTTGTAGGCTTGTCTCGAAGGAGTGTCAAATAAGTGGAGATTGAAGGAACTCAAGCAAGGGAGTGTGCAACGTTGTTGAGAGAAACTAAATTATTTGGTTGAGGTAACCCACAACCCCAAACTTAGACCTCTTCGCAAGGTCGAAGTTTGGGGGGTGGAGTTTTTTATGTTTCTTGTTACATTGCACCGGAGCACCCCCTATCTTTGAGTGTATTTGGTTATTTGGTGCCTTGAGATGCTCTTTGGGGTAATTTTGATTTGATTCGCTATTGCGTCTTTCATGCCTATCAATCAACTTATGCTTGTTGATTGCTATCTTTGAGTATGATTTGATGAGTAGAGTTGAGTTGTGAGAGTGAGTTAGGAATTCTATTGTGTGAGTGTTTGAGTTAGAGTGGATTTGAGAAAGAACTAGAATTCTTGTGAATTTTTCCTTTTGAGTGCTTGTGTGATGAGAGTGAGAATTCACTAGGACTAGCATGGATGTGAAAGCTGTGAGATTTGAGCCTTATGAGATTTTGATGCATAAATTAATCTCTTCGTTTGTGAGTGAGTCGTCACCTTAGAGGATGCTAGAACTTGTGTGTGCTCTTGCTTCTTGATTGTGTCTAGTTTGATATGTCGAATGTGATCTTAGGCCATCTTTATTTTGAATGAGTCACTTAGCCAACAATCTTCCTTACCATTGACATTTGTCCCTTGTTAGCCCCTTTGAGCTTTAAGTCTATTTCATTGGCTAGCACATATGAACACTATTCCAATTCCTAAGCCTTTTTGTCCCAATTTGAGTGGAGAATATGAAAAGTGTGAATATGAAGGGATTGAATTGAGTTGAAAAATGAAAATGTGATTGCTTGAGTGAGTATGAGAAGAAGGTGTGATGAAGTTATGAGTTGTGGGAAAAAGAGAAAAAATTGAGAATGAGCAAAAAAGAAAAAAATGAGCTCATATGTTTGTGAAAAAAAAATGATGAAGTGATTGAGAAAAGTGAAAAGAGTGAGAAAGAAAAAAAAAATTGAAGTGTTGAGAGTGTTGGAATTGAAAGTGTGTTGATTGAGAATGTTTGAAGTATTTTGTTCCTAATCTCGAAGTACCGAAGTTTGATTTTCTATTCTCCATTCACTTGAGTCACTTTACCATATTGTTATCCCACCTGTCCAAAGAGCCTACATTACAACCTTGAGAAAAGTCCTTTTTGATTCGGCATTGATTTCTAGAGTATGGTCGGAGTTAAGAGTGCTTACAAGCCTATGACTGCCAATATGTGTGATTGATTATTTGAGCGAGTCTCTTTATCATTGTTATACACTTGTGAGGGAGTGAGACACATCGTAGAGTGCACATCCATGTTTGATTTTGGTGATTCTTGCTGTTGTTGCATGAGTATGATGAGGGAAGGCGAGTGAGTATACTTGTGATTGATCTTTGAAGCTCGAATTCATTTGCTTGCATGATTTGATTCGTTGACTCATTCCTAACAATTTCACTTGACTTATTATTTCGTTGCTTGAGGACAAGCAACATGGTAAGTTTGGGGGGGTTGATTAGGCGTAAAATTGTCATGATTCGTCACTCGAAATACCCGTGTTTTGGTTGATGTATGTGAGTTTTTAGAGTCATTTGAGTATCATTTTCATAAACTAATGAATTTGTCTCTTTGATGCTCATAGATGGATAGAGGGCGAAAAGAGGAGTTCGTAGGACTTTGAATCGACTCAAACGGACGCCCGAATGAGAAGATATCGAAGAAATACGAAAAGTGTTAGTTCGGGGGAGCAAAAGTATCATTGGAGTGCACAAGCAAGAAACACTCGTGCACATAGTGCACGAGCAGTCGTGTATAGTGCACGAGTAGGTCCAGGTCGTGCACTAGTGCACGAGCACTCGTGCACTGTGCACAAGCAGAAGCAGGTCGTGCACTAGTGCACGAGCACTCATGCAGGGTGCACGAGCAAAAGCAGCTCATGCACTAGTGCACGAGTAAAAGGGGGTCGTGCAGTTTTTGCTCTCTGGACGATTTGGGGTGCTCGAGTGGAATGAGCTCGTGCACTAGTGCACGAGCAGTGCATGAGCTTGCGTGATTTTTCGGCTCATACGTTCCCGACTCGACCCATTGCCTATATATACCCCTTCCGAGCACGTTTTTACACACAACTTGGACCACCACACACCACTTGATAGATTTTGACTTTTAGAGTTCGTTTTTTGAGAGGAAGGAGAGAAGCAAACTTTAATTTACGTTTCGAGGTTTTCTTTACGAATTCACATCACGGTTTTACTTTTTAGTTTCGTTTCTTCAGATATTTGTTATTAAACACTTTAGACTTCGTTTTATTAATCTAATTTCAGTTCTTAGAATTATTTTCTTTCAAAACCCTAGTTCATGCTTTTTAGTTTTTCACTTCAATTCATCATGTTTATGTTCGTTACTTCGTCAATTGCTTTTGTTATCGTTATAACCATGTCCAGCTAAAACCCTTTGCATGCTTGGGGTAGGATGAACTCGTAGAAGTAGGTTGTGGGTACGTAATTAGGGTAATTCGTGACGTTAGGTTTTAATTCTCTTAATTAATGAATTCTTAAAATTAATCTTAACTTTACTTTTGAATTTCGTTCGAAAAGTGTTAGAGAGAGGACGACCTTATCACTCTTTAACAACGAGTAGACTTAACGAGAGGGTTTAGAAATGGTTAATTCATCTACCAGTTTAGCGAAGGAGGACGACAGCATCACCTTAGTTAAATTAGGGTCTCATTAATTAAGCACAATCTATTAACTTGTTAGTGGATTAGTGAAGTTGATTGTTAGGATAAAGTATTAGGGTTGAAATCTTGAGCTTTCATCTTGCATTCTTTTACTTAGGTTATTTCTTGCGCGTCACGGTTATTTTGATTATGTACCTGCTCCGTTAGTATACGTAGGGATTCCTATCCTAAGCATCACCATCACATACTTGCATACAAACCTTAGATACTTAGTTTAATTTTCCTTTTGCATTCGTAGAGTAATTTAGTTTAGATTATTTTCTCTTTTAAAAAACTAAAAACATTTCACTCATATTAACTACGACGCGTAGTTCTTCAGGGATCTATTTGCATACACTTCATCCTTTGGGTTCGATATACTTAGTCATTATACTTACTCATACTACAGTGAACTCGTACGCTTGCGAGGAATCTACTAGTAGAAGTTAGTATATTCGCTTCAAGTCAGCATGCACAGGTTTTGCATTAGTAGTGTTATGATCATTACTTATCTAAGGTTTTATACTACAAATAAAAAAGCGATCAAGATATCAAAAGATAACCTGAAGTTTTAACAATATTAAAATTACTTACCAATGGCTCCCATATTACAGTAAAAGGGTGATGTGTATTTTTAATATTTTAACGAGTAATTAACAATATTTTATTAACTAAAAAGTGATACTATAATGAATAACTATGCAATACTTATCAAAAACGAAATTCCTTCGGATCCAATTCCAAGTTGATTCCCAACCCCACTGGTTAATTTTCTCCAGCAAGAAATAGACAGTGACAAGAGAAGATAAAATTTAGTCCCGACCTCAGAGATATCAAATGCCATCACCTGCTTGGCTTTTGGTTTTAATTCTCATTTTCATGTGATATCAGGAGCAACAGAAATAATTGAGATGGGATGGACTGATCATGGCTTAGAGTAAGTATTGAAGTTCAACCGTGCAATTTTGACTTATTTTTTAATTAAACGGTTGTTTTTCCACTGAAACTGTAGAATGAAAAGTAATTTACCCGTTCCACAATTATTTACACACGTTTCTTTATTTCACAATTGTTCGTATACAAAAAGAAAAAAATGAAACACTTTCATAAACCACTCTTTATAATAATTGTTTTTTTTTCTTTTGGATTCACAACACATTCGATCCGATTAATTTTTTTATTTTATATCCATCAAAACTCTACTCGTTACACTATTTTTTAAAAAGTTTGTCCACTTCATAATGCAAATATTAGTAGGACAGAGGGAGTAACATTGTTCATATTACAAACATATATTTGTTTTTATATGAACTAATATTCTTTATTTTGTTTTTTTATAATTATAATTTTATGCAAAAATATCACACCAATTTATATGTTCAATATTTATAATGTAATGTCAAATAAATAATAGTGGGCTCTTCCTATCAAAAAAAGACGAAGAAAAAGATGGGTTCTCTACTGATGTTGCATTACACCCCAACGTGAACATATAAATCGATAGATATACTATTAATTAAATAAATCAAAATTACCGCCGGTGCGAAGAGGGTCAAATAATATACCGTGTTTTAAGTTTGCATCTCATATAAAAATTCATTATTTAGCTTCATAAAGCAATGCCTAGAGTCTAATTATATTAATATAGATACCAAAATTTCGTGGGAAATTGTTCAACAAATTTTAAATTAGCCAATGTTTGTATATTGTAATATAACCTTTAACCAAACACCACCTTGATAAAAGTTTTGTTGCTTGTACTCCAACATTTCTGGCTTCTCTCTCTTCCATTTTCCAAAAGCATGCATCATTCGATCACTATAATCTTGCAGATTTTCACCGTTAATCTACACATGCTATTTTCCGTTGGGAATTCGTGTTAGCTTCTTCACAATTGTAAATTTGTATGCAAATTGTGTTAATGATTCAATTTCGGCATCTGGAATTGCGATGGCTTGGAGATACAAGGCGGGTCTGTGCTTGATTGCTATGGTGGTCATTATTTGGGTTACCTCTGCTGAGGTTACTCAGGTCAGATTTTCCTTTTCCCTTTAATTTTAAGGTTTTCAATCAATTTTTGTGGTTATCTGAATTATCAATTATAGCTATTCACATCTATAAATATTGTCTTTTATGAAATAATCTTGTGCATCAATTTTATGTGATTAACTATTTTGTTTATATTTTTAACTTATAGCTTATCACGTATCACCTGCTCTCTTTGAAAATGAAGTGCATCTAGTTTTATGCTACTTATTGCCTTGGTGATGCAAATCCATATTTTTGAAATTTGCAGCTTTAATATCACTATGTAGCTAAATTGTTGTTGATGATTCTTTTTAATAGGATATAATTTGAGGAAGAAAGGACAGAGACTTAAGTAGAGAAATATGAAACTGGAATTAATTTGTGCATGTCTTTACAATGTTAGCTGCATTGCTGCTATGGCCTGGAGAATCAATTATTTGAATGCCCTTTCTGGTTTGAACGTCGTATGCTTCGTATAAAGAGTCTTCATCCACGAGCCAACTCTGGCCCGATGACTATAGACCCTCCTAAACATTTGAAATATGTTTTTAAAACTAAAAAACAAAAAAAACAAAAATATCTGGTATGAATCTCTTGAAGAAGTTAAGAGTTCACTTTAATATTCCAAAGCTTCTGATATTATTAAATAGTTTGGTCTCCTACACCTACACCTACACCCAACTAAAAGTTCTACTTCCCTACTTTGCCACATGATTTTGTCAAACAGGATATTTTCACGGACTATAAGCAGCCATTCGCAGTGACATATCTGGGAGCTTCTTTAATGGTCATTTATTTGCCAGTCGCATTTGTAAAAGATTTGATATGTAGTGTCCTGCGAAAAAATAATCTGATTGTGAAAGGTGTTAGACATGATTCTCCTTTAACGTACATTGGAGGACAGAAATATATAGAATTGGAAATGCAAGGAGGCCTGAGCAAAAAAGACAGTGACATAAACCTCTCAGAATTTGATGAAGCAAAACCGTTAGTTTCTGAACTTGGGGACACCATTATAATTACCAGACATGAAAAAGAGATCACCACCAAAGAAATTGCTAGATATGGATTTTATATCGCCCCTCTTTGGTTTATCACAGAGGTAATACCATATGTGTAAATCCAAAATGGTTTATTGTGGACTGAGGTTATTTAAATCTTTAGATGTGCCTGATTTGTTCGTTTTTGTTTACATCTATTTTGCAGTATTTATCAAATTCTGCACTTCTACGTACAAGTGTTGCAAGTACCACTGTTTTATCATCTACCTCTGGATTGTTTACTCTCTTCATTGGTGCATTTTTGGGCCAAGATTCCTTAAATATACCAAAGGTAGTTTCTGTGTTTGTCAGCATTGCTGGAGTTGCCATGACAACCTTAGGAAAAACTTGGGCCTCTGATGACTCACAGCAAAACACTTCCTCGTAAGTGCTGATGTTATAAAGGCTACTGTTAAATTGAAGCTTTCAATTTCAGCGAATCTATTAACTGTTCGAATTTTTGTTTCTTTAAAGAAGCAAACACTCTCTTGTTGGGGATCTATTTGGCCTTCTATCAGCTGTGGCATATGGCTTTTTTACAGGTGTGGGATTCTTTGGTTTAAGAATGAAACGAAATTGTAACCATGGTTAGTAATGGCTATTAAATGATACTTGTAATTAATGCTGCAGTTCTGCTTAAGAAGTTTTCTGGGGAGGAAGAGGAGCGGGTTCAGAAGTTGTTCGGTTTTATGGGATTATTTACCCTTTTGGCACTTTGGTGGCTTGGTAAGACTTTCATCGTGTAAATTCTTTGTTTTATTACATGGAGTACTTAACTTTAAGAAAATTACCAAAATCAATATCTTGTGAATGCTGGAGAATAGGATATGATGTTGAGCAAACATTTATTGGGTTGTTCATTATTGTATTATATCTAGACTTGTCACATTAGGTGCGTACTTTGAGAGGCAGCTTAATCGTGCAAGTTGGAAGTCTTCTTTACAGACTAGTTGCTTAATTTATTTTCATAGATAGAACATTATAAGTCTAGTGGCTGAAACAAAAAAAATTAAATGACTTTTTCTTAAACTGACATCTAATTCAAACATCATCGATGTTTCAGTATGGCCATTGACAGCTTTGGGCATAGAGCCAAAGTTTACAATTCCGCGTTCTGTTAAGCTAGATGAACTTGTTGCTAATGGACTTATAGGAAGTGTTCTTTCCGACTACTTCTGGTATGCAAAACGACTCTCTCTTTTCTGAAACTCAATTCAAATATGGTTAATCTTGAGCCATGCTCTATTCTGCTTAATTAGGGCATTAAGTGTTGTTTGGACAACCCCTTTGGTTGCCACATTAGGCATGTCCCTCACCATCCCGATTGCTATGTTAGCTGATATGATGATTCACGGGAGACATTATTCTGCTATCTACATTCTTGGTTCAGTTCAGGTAATTATGTTTTGAAATTACAAATACCCCCTTGAGGTATTTTATTCACCCCCATCTGGTTTGTATCTTTCTTACAAATACGAATGCAAGTTTTGTTTCTTCTTGAAGCATGACATTGAAATGCCATTGTAGGTATTTGCTGGATTTCTAATAGCCAATCTTTCTGATTGGTTATCAACGAGGACATGTATCTCTTTGAAATGACATTGTAGGTACTTGATGGACTTCGTTCTGATTGGTTATCAACGACTTTTATAGCACGCATACTGTATATACGAAGTTAATGCAAGATAGTACGATCGGCCTTCATTGTTGTCTGTACGAGGCCGCATAAATACGTCATTCAGCAGGTCAAGTAAAATTGTACAAGTTTACTTTAACCAATACTGTAAGTGGATCAGAGAGCAATTATGTCCTGACCCTCAAATTTAACCATTATTCTTCACATTGATTCTTTAGTTTAGGATAATTTACTTCTTTGTTATACCACTTTCTTTTGAAGGAAGCAATGTTGATATATGGCTGGTGTTTGTACTCAACTTCTTGACACTACTTATATATATATTCACTTACGCCAAGTCTCACATTCACCTGGGAAGATCCGTGCACTTCCCACATTTCAGTTAAAGCTACCGTTACGTTTTCAGTTAAAGTTAGTATCACGTTTCACACTTGTGTCTAGTTGCACGGTGCACTAAAGACTGACTCGTGCACTCATGTATTTTTAGTTGTGAAGCTGGTTACACAGTTACTTCGTAGATAAATGTCCTAAAGATATACATATTCATACAAGGAAAAACAAGTAGACAAATCCTAAAAGAAAGGTTGGTCTTAAAGAAAAATCAATATCTTATAAAATAATATCAAGATTATCCAAGTTCTATATATAAGATGATAACAATGAAATAACCAAAATAAAGTTGCACACGATAGAAATAAAATTAATTCTCAATTTCAAGAAAGGCAAAGTAAAATCTAAGTTGATAAACATCAACTCTAACAATTTCAATCTCCTTGTGGATTAGAGATCTCACTTTCTCAATCAAAACTTGAAAACATGCCTCCACCATTATTGGAAGTAGTCGATTAGAAAGAATTAGCACCATAGAAACTCGAGTTGTGATGAATTAGCAAAAGATAAGTATGTTAGGGGGAGAGGTAGATACAAAGTTTCTTACTTCAACATTGTATTTAGCTCCAATTTGTGAGGGGTGTTCAAGCACGTCCCCACGTCCATTAAAAATGTGTTTTTTTTTAAACAATTTTATTTCTTTATTATGCAACTATCACTTAATTACTTCACATGTCATTGATTTTATACTCACAAATAAACATATAATTCATAAATGGACTCCATAATACTTTCAAATACACTTTATTTATTTTATTTACGTTTTTCCTAAAAGCTGTTAAAAATAAATGAACACATTTTTCGTAGACAGAGAGTGTAGTATTGTATTGATCGGCCATGATGACAATGTTACTAGAAATTCATGAGATGTGTCTTATAAAATTAAAATTACAACTCACTCTCTCACCCTTAACATTGACTTCATCGAGTTAGATAACTACAAAGCGATGTAACGATGTAGCCATTTTTTAAGGTACATAGGTACCACAAGCTTGCTTTCATGTCATCGAATATAGATGCTTTAATATACATAATCAGCATTTATGGGGTCCCAAAAATATATGACTATTTTTAATGACGGACATTAAAGTTCACAGTTAAAGATTGGACATATTCCGGCAAATTTAGGCTCCTAAAATATCGATAGTTTATCAATGGACTACAGTGGATTATGAATTTGACGCTGTATTCATCAATTAACATAATAAATGTAGTTTAATAATTATATAACATAACAAACATTTTATGGAGTATAAAACTTACTTAGGTGTAGATCCCGAATTTAGCAAAATTAAAGATATGTGTATGTACAATAAAAAAAATTAGATTTAAACGTAATTTTAATTGTTTATTTTTATTTTTGTAAACTAAAGCATTTATATGCGCTTAAAGCGAATGTACGTAGTTTCAATATGCAAAGAAGTGAAATAAAAATATTTAATACTTAACTATTCTTTAAAATATTTAATACCTTAAAATATTGAATTTATTAATTTCAAATTTTAGTTTCATTAATTATAGTTCCTCATAATATCCAAATAACTGATATTGTTTTGACGGTAATATCCAACTAACCGATATTATTTTGATGATACTAAAATTGGCAAATTTTAAAGTATGAAATTTACTTAAATTTATTACATTTAATAGATTGATTAATTCCAAATTTAATTAGTGGCTATAATTGTGTATCCCATGGTATCAAATTAATATTTTTTTTATTAGAGATTAAAAATAAAAATGAATACAATAAAAAAAAAATCTAATCAGTTCCATAATTCAATAAACAGTATATATAGAGTGAAATTGATTCATACATGAATCATTGAAGGATATTAGTTGGTTTCACTAAAAAAATATTAGTTGTTTTTTTTTCTGAAGGGGAAGCCATTTCAAAGAGAGAACGATCTTCACTGAAGAGTCTTAATTTGTTTTCACTGAACAACTAAGACTCTTCAGTGTAAACAATTAATACTCTTCAGTGAACACAACTAATATTAGTGAAAATAACTAATACTTTTCAATGATTCATGTATAAATCAGTTTCACTCTATACTTTGTCTTCAAATATAATAGTGCAAATAGTAGGTTTTACATGAAAATAGTTTATGATAAACTTATCATAAAACTGTTTTAAAGTATTGAAATTTCGACCATGAGTATAAAAAAGTTAATCAGGAGTATCATTAATTTGGGTTCAAGAAAATTACAACAATTACAATATAATACCACCAATCCAAATTAATGATACTCCTTATGAGATTATTGATACCCCTAGTTAAATAAATGATACTTTAAAACTATAGTACTTTGCCTAGTGCAAATATTTAAGGATAAGTTCAATGCCCACGTTTTGATAGTACTAAATATGATTAGTTTTAAGGGTCAAAATCTCTTAACTTAAGAACAAATTTTTCAAAAATTTACTCTAATTTATCAAGTCTACTGAAGTAAATGAAAATAAAACAATATTTATTTTAAAATTAAAGTTTGAGATTTTAATGTAATTATTTCGTATACAAGTTATATTGATTAATTCATAGAAAAATTGAATATTTTGTTCTAATATTCAGTTATAATATTTCACAGTAGTAGTTTCCCAAATTCAATAAATTTGTTCTTTATTTGTTAGTAGTTTTTTATATATATAATAATATATGGTTCTATGTTTAAAAACCTACTAATCAATGCAAGATTTAGGGGGAGAGTCAAATTATTATTCATAATTTCGTTAACCGAGAAAAATAGTCTAAATATTTTATAATTCATAGATTTTCTATGGGTGAAAAATATTTAATTATAATTTCCGTAATTATTTAAATCCTACAATACTATAAAGCAAAGGTTGTATTTGCTTATGTGGCAAAGCCACAACACTCTATTTCAAAATCATTTTTTTCTCATAAATCCTTCTTTCAAATATATTAATGTTTATTTTAATTTCATTTGTAATTTGTAATGGTAACTCTCCATTACCATTCATTACCTCTTCCCAATAAATGTTCATACATTTATTTTAGTTTTATTCTCTCCTTTAAATACGTTATTTTTGTCAATCTTTCTTCATTTCTTCCCAGTTTTTTAGTATATATACTCCATAGAAATTTGAAGTGTATCACAATCCAACTTATTCCTCTTATTTCTTACATTTTCTTTTGTTTAGGTTTATTGTGTATTAGTAGTTTGTCATGATTCCTAGCTTCTCTACTTATTTAGATTTTTTCCTATAAACTATTCATTGATTCTTATATTTTGTTGGTAATTGATTCAATATGATCATTTTATATCCAGTGAATTATAAGGATGCATGACCTCTTTGTTTACTAAATCGTGTTAATTTCATTCGGCAATAGAGAATTTACAATTTTCGGCGATACACCATTCTTAATTAGTTCTTTACGGAGGTCTTTGTTCAATTTTTACACAAAAGTTGAGATCACGAAGATGGAGGAGGCCATGGTGTTTGGACTAGGCTTATACAAAGGCAAAGTGAGAGTAGTAATATTGAAAATGAGATTATGCTTTATCCCAATTTTTAGTTTATCGTTCGTTTTATTGATTTGTTCTGTTTTAATGATATAGATAGTAGGGTACATTATCTTCATACTCTTAAAACTCAATTCTAAAAGTGTAAACAATCCATCCTTTAAATCAATTAGTCTTTCTGCAATTTTTATAAAATTTTGAAAAGACGATGTAATATAATAATTATTAGTATACTTAGTTTTAAAAAAATATTAGCATGAAAGTGTAATACACATACATGCATACCTTAAAATAAAAACATAATATTCATATATTGTCACCATCATACATTGTATTACACATACATACCTTAAAAAATCAAACAAAATTCCTAAAGGCGCTGATTTATAAATTAAAAGTGATTGCATAATCTATGTATATTCCATTTCATCCATCAATTTAGTTGTTTAATATTTTGCACATGATGATAATATATAAATTATTTGTCAAAAGATTTATTATAATAATTAAATATATCCTCTTAATATCTATCAAATTATAAGTAAATTTTTTTAAGAAATATAATGAAAAACTCCGCACATTAAGATATTTTTGTTCAATGTTGTTATGTATAGTGTTCATGAATAAAATTTAATGACTAAAAGTTACTCCATATATTACATAGAACTCAAGCATATATGATTTACTTTTATTATAATGTGTAGAATATAAAAAATACAACAATACTCAATCAGTAATACAATAAGTAAAACATTAATTAATACTCCATATGGACTTTATGAAATAAAATTTTTTCAATGTAATTTATTGGTGTTAAAATCCAACGATTCATACAATATGATTATTTTCCATAATCATGTTTAATTAAATAGGATTAATAAATATAATATTTCGTGAAGTAGGCACTATTTTTAATATATTAATTATTATTTATAATTAATAACATAATTAGAGTATTAACCTTGCTATATACCAAGCATGAAAAATGAGATTGCTTAGCATGAAATTAGATATTTGAAATAATTATATAGTGTTGTGATTAGACGTTACCTATTACTAACATTTAATTTGAATTACCTATATAAATGAAAGCAGTGCACTGACTTTGCGTGGGGTATAAATAATTTATATGAATAATAAATTTTATTAAGTCATTTCATCGTTTCTACTATAACCTTTACGGATTACAATTTTTAGTATATAAATACAATTATTTCATATTTGTAATATCTTATTGATTGATGATATTAGTCATTAGTTATAAAATAATTAATTATGTAAGGCATTATCATTTATGTACGTAATGTTATCCAAATTATTAATATAATAACTAAATAAATTTGGTCACGATTAGTTGTTAAAAATTAATTGTATTATGTAGAAACGATGTTGATCGATTATTGTTTCTCGAGATGTAGAGATCGTGAATTTTTTGGTATACTTAATCTAAATTTTTAAAATGCAGGCCAGGATATATTTTAATGTACATTGAACCCATAATTATATGACATTTAAAAGTTCAATTTCATCCTTCAAATCGATTATGAAATTGAGATTTTTTTTAAAAATGATAAGTCAATGGTTTATATTAACATCTCATAAATAAATAAGTAAATATATATATACTTATCCTATTCAAAGTTATCCACATCGACAATATTTTACACATGTTTAGTTGATTTGGTATAGTTGATGTGTTTTTTTAGTTATTAATAAAAATATTATTTAAATAAATATTCTGTTAAATTGTTTAAACATTGTTTAGATAAATTTTCCATTAACTTTGGGTTTATGTTCACTTTGGAATTTTGAATTACGTCCTATAACTTATACAAACTTGTATTTTTTATCCCTTTACTTGATACACCGGGTAACTATTCAGGTAAATCTCGCGTGACACAATTTTTTTGTAATTTATAGAATGAAGCTCAAAATGTCACGTTAAATCTACCAAAAGAGTTACCTGGTATGACAGGTAATAGGACAAAAAATACAAATTTTGTAAGTTATAGGATGAAAATCAAAAGTTCATAATTAACAAGACAAAAAGCAAAGACAACCAAAATTAAAGGATAAAAAAGTGCATTTTTCCCAATTCTTATATTCTAAATTTTTTTATTTAATTTTTTTTCTTAATATCTTATTAATACAGTGCACTCAGTATAATAAAGTTAAGTGCAATAGAGTAATGACATAAAACTCTTTTAAAAGGTATACTTAATCTTATGAGCATTTGGTGGTCTAGAAACCAAATGTCATATGAAATTTTACATCATAATTTTCAACTTATATTTATTATCATGGAAAATTAGTTTTTTATAATTAAAAGTTTATAATTTATAGATTTCATTTGTGGTTAACTTATTTTTAAGATGTGATCGAATTCTTGATATTTTGCATATAAAATAAAAGATTTAAACCTTTTTCTAATGTTTGAAGCCTCATATGAGGCTACAAATACATATATTAAGTTAGGTTCTCTATATTCTTATTATATGGGTTTTTTATAAAGTGACAATGTTGAATGTATTTAGAAAAAATATTTTCTCTTATTGTTTGGAGTATTTGGTAGATAAACAACCATAACATATATAATAATCTCATTCAGTAATTATGTTTGACGTTATTTATACCAAAATATATAAGATATTATTCTTGAGGATTCTCCATATATAAGAAAGAGAAATCTTTATTTTTTTTAATATTTTTTATTCTGATGAAATTCAACTTATAATGATGATCATTTATTACTCCCTCCGTTCCGGGATTACATGCACACCTCCATCTTCGTCCGTCACAACTAGGGTTGTATTTATACATTGTATTTATCATTTTATTATATAAAATATATAACTTAAGATTTAATCTTTAACGTTGTCAATAGTATATTTAATATATAAAAATAAATAAAAAAATATGCATAAATACAACCCTATTTGTGACAGAAGAAAAATGGAGGTGTGCAAGTAATCTCGGGATGGAAAGAGTATAATATTTTCACCTCCGTGTTTAGACTGTCGATATTTTTACTATATGAGTTTTTTTCTAAAGTGGCATCGATGAATATCTTTAGAAAAAAACATTATCTCTTAGTGAACAATAACAATTAGTAAATAAACCATTTAGCTTATATAATATTCTCCTTCAGGAATTGCGCTTAGCGTTGTTTACACCAATATATAAGGTAATATTTTTTAGGCTCCTCCGTGTATAAGATGATAAATCTCTGCATTTAGATATTTTTCAATCAAATCAAATAAAATTCAATTTTTATTGGTGCTTATTTGTTCCAATATTCCCATCTCTGTATTGAATAAGATGCTATATAAAAAATAAAAATAAAAAGTCATGTAAGAATAGATGCATGGACTTTCATAATTTAAGCAGTTATTTTGTAATTACATTTTCTATTAACCACTTGACAAAATAGTAATTTAGAAAAAGTTTTAATGTGAGCATTTTTAAAGATAAACTCTATTGCTTTCATTGTAGTGGTGCATTTTATATTTGTCAATATTTTAGTGGTGAAATGTCATAGTTATTAGAGATAGTTGTATGTAATTCTTAGAAAATTTACTTTTTTTGTCCTTTAACTTTAGTTAACTTTGGTTTTCATCCTGTTAACTTTGGGTTTTTTAATTTAATTTTATAACTTATAACAAATATTTGTGTTTTTTACCCTGTTAACTGTTACACCAGGTAACTCTTCTGATAAATCTCACGGGACATCGATTTTTTATAATTTATAGGATGAAATTCAAAATGTGACATCAAATTTATTGAAAGAGTTGCCTGGTCTAGCAGCTAATAGGACAAAAAACATAAATTTTGTAAGTTATTAGACGAAATTCAAAAGTTCTAATTTAATAGGACGAAAACCAAAGTCAAAAGATAAAAAATTGTATTTTCCTTAATTCTTATGTTCTAAGTTTATTCAATTAATTATTTTTATTAATATCTTAGTAATACATTGCATCAAGAATAATAAATGTATGTGCAATAGACTAATGATGTATTCTTTTAAATGATATACTCAATGTTATGAGTATTTAGTGTTTACAAACGAAATGACTACTAATGATGTATTCTTTTAAATGATATACTCAATGTTATGAGTATTTAGTGTTTACAAACGAAATGTCATTTGAAATTTTATATCATGATTTGCAGCCTGTATTTATTATCATGGAAAACTATTGTTTTACACTTAAGAGTTTATGATTTTTGTATTTTATTTGTGGTTAACTTATTTTTAAGACATGATCAAATTATTGATATGAGGCATTAAAATAAATGGTTAATTGCAAATAAAATCACAATCTTTTCGCAAATTGCAATCTAATCTAAACTTTGTAACCTTTTCAAATAAAAATTCAATTTAATGTTTGGTTGCAATTTGAACCAACAATAAAAAAAATTATTGTTCGAAAATGATAGTTCACATGCAATGAATAAGTAATCATGTTTAGATTGGTTTCAATATATATATGCATAAATAATCATTACATTCAAGCATATTTATTGGATGAAATTCAAAATGTCATGCCAGATTTACTAAAAGAGTTACATGTGATAGGAGGACAAAAAAACACAAATTTTGCAAGTTGTAGGACAAAATTCAAAAGTTCAAAGTTAACAGGACGAAAATCAAAGTCAACCAATGTTAAATGATAAAAAAAGTGCATTTTACCCAATTCTTATGGTCTAAGTTTTTTTTTAATATATTATTTTTATTTAATGTCTTATTACAATGCATCCAGTATAATACAGTTAAGTGCAATAAGTCATGACATAGAACTCTTTAAAAGATATACTCAATCTTATATGTATTTTGTGGTCTACAAATCAAATGTTATATGAAATTTTACATCATAATTTTTTACCTATATTTACTATCATTGAAAACTAATGTTTTACAATTAAGAGTTTATAATTTATATTTTTTATTTTTTATTGACTTATTTTTAAGAACTGATCCAATCCTTGATATAATACATATAAAATAAAATATTTTTAAACTTTTTTCTAATTTTTTAGGCCTCATGTGAAGCTACAAATACATATATTAAGTTAGATTTTCAATATTCTCACTATGTGAGTTTTTTCTAATTTGACATCGTTGAATGTATTTAGAACTTTTTTTTCCACTTACTGAACATTTGTAGCAATTAGTAGATAAAATTTTTTTAGAGCATATGTAATAATCTCATTCACTAATTGTATTTGGCACTATTTATACCAAATTGCATAAGATGCATTTACTGAGAATTCTCCATATATAATTGTTGATGGGCGAACAAGAATTAATAGATGACGAACAAGGATTAAAGCTACATCAAGGATTATGAAGAGCCAACCTCAAATCAAGGAAGATCAACAAAGAAAATCAAGTTGGGGTGCATAAACTAATCCAAGGAGTATGTAAACTGACGAACAACTATTCGGCGAACAAGATATTGACGAACAGATTTAAAGACCCAAGATCAAATATGGACCCGCCACCAAGTCAATAATGACGAACAACACTGGTAAAAGTGTTACACTTATCAGCCTAAGAGGTGTATGTTGACGAACAAAGGATTATGGTCCCAAAGCCAATCTGTGTAAAGCACAAAGGCGAACAACTTCTGAGCCATACACCCAAAAGGCGAACAACTCTTATGAGAGAACCATCCTGGATCAACTAAGCCGACCTGGACGAACAACAATGAAGTCCGAGATAAGAACCAAGAAGACTTTGTAACTAAGATTTAGCTTAGATAAGGTCAAACTAGAGTCAAATGACACATGTCAAGCATGCAGGCTAGGGAGACCAAGAGTCAGGGACACCTCATGCTTGCTAGTCTCTATAAATAGTTGTTCTCCAGCTTATGAAATACAAGCTAAAATTCATAAACACTCCCAAAACACACACAATCACACCTAAACGTGCACACATACGAAATTAATTTAATTTCGACTTTCGTACATCCAATTTCATAACCTGAACCTCGATTTACCATTTACGGTGGTAACCAATCACACGTAATTGATTGATGATCAATAAACCGAACTTAAACAGTCACTAATCCATCCGATAAAATTTGATCACCAACAGTTTTGGCGCTAGAAGGAGGGTTCGAACCTCCGATTAGTGTGATTACTCAAGAACTTCAAGTTGAAAACTTGAAGATTCAAAGAAAATCTCAAGAAATATTTGAAGATTCAAGCAAAGGTGTTCTTGGTGTTCTTGGTGTTCTTCAATATTAAAATTAAAAAAATAATTTATATTGAAATGCCTCAATCAAAGGAAACCCAAGCATCACGTTTGTCAAGGAGAGCATCTCCCACCCGAGCCTCGTCGGCCGATCACCAGGATCGAAATCCTAGACATGTGAACAGGTCGCAGCATACAACCATAACACATAATCTCCCCCCTGAAATGGAGGCCCTGGCGAACAACCCTAACGAATTGTCAAAGACCATAGCTGCTCTCCAAGCTCTCCAGAGACAGCAAGAACAAAATAAGCCTTCACAAGCAAGGCCTAAAGATAGACCCTTGGAGGTTGTTAGGGCCAGGTCAACAAGGGGCGAACAACGTGAGGTGAGCAGCGCCCAGGTCAGGCGGGACAAGGGCAAGGCTAAGATGGTCGAGCCAAGGGAGGGCCAAGCGGAGTCTGCTCGCGGGCGAACAACAATGTCGAGCCACGGAACAACACGCTCCAGTGCCCAGGACAGACTTGGCCAACCCCAGCAACAGGAGAAAGTTGCTCGCCAGGAAGAAGGACATGGGCGAGCAACATTTGAACAGCCTCGCCCTTCGGTCCGTGAAAGACTTTCTCAATCCGCCTTCAGGCGTTTGGGACCTAATGCGGCAAGCAACCCTAAAAAGAAGCTCCAGGATTTGCCTTCTCCAAGCGAGGGACTGCGACGAACAGAAAGGTTTGTACCTTTGTTCGCCGAACAGCCTACAAGTCAGGGGGCATCTCTGGATGAGCTATCAAGTTTGAGGAGGGCGATAGAAAGTATGCAGGGACAATTGGACCAGCAAAGAGGTGTAGGGACGACCAGCTTGCCATCTTCACCATTATCAACCTACATTCTGAAAGCCCCGATTCAGAAAAAAGTCCAATTCCCTGCGAGCATACAGTATGACAGCCTTGCTGATCCCCGAGTTCATCTAACAAAATACTCAGATTATATGGTCTCGGTGGGAGCTAGCGATGCCACTCAATGCCGAAATTTCCCGTTAACCTTGGGAGATCGGGTGCACAAATGGTTCTCAGCATTGCCACCAGCATCCATCCATTCATTCACTCAGCTGAGTCGGGAGTTCCTGTCTCATTTCTCAACGGCGGGATCGTACTTGTCCTAGAAACACCGGTTGTCAGACCTAAAATAAAATGATGACGAGTCAGATCGAGCATTCATGGAAAGGTTTGACAAAGTGCTATTGGAGGGTGGGGCCGTCAGCGAGGGCACAAAAATTGTTGCTATAATGGCAGGACTGAAGAGAGGGTCAAAGTTATGGAAAGAGGTACATCTGAAGTGCCCAAGAAGCTATGCCGAGTTTAGAAATCAGGCCGGCATATTCGTTTCTATGCATGAAGCCCTGCAATCAAACTTGGGGGAGAACAAAGCCGACCCCAAGGAGAACAACAAAAAACCTGGTGCAACAAGCTATCGAGTCCCTAAAAACATGAAAGCATTCACTGAAGGGACAGAACTCAAAGAAAGTTGAATCAGGTGTTAACAGTGTCAGTCGATACTGTTTATGAGAATGTGAAGGACAAGGAGTTGCTCTCCCCTTCCCGGAAAATTCGCCAAGACACTGGCAAACTCAATCCTAACAAGTATTGTGCCTACCATCAAAGCGTGGGGCACTTTACAAGTGAATGTAGAGATTTGCTCAAGCAGCTATGGCGTTTCTACGAGGACGGAAAGCTCTCCGATTTTGTCAAGAGACAACCCGGAAAAAGAGTCTGGTAGAACAACTCTGAGGACGAAGATGATCAACCCCAGAAGAACAATAAGCCGGCGCGACCAGTTCCTGCCATCCCTACTCGTCCGTTGGAAGATTTATACATGATGGAACCTGCAGGTCCCGCAGGAGGATGTTCTGATGGACGACCGCCAATCTCCAACCGGAAAAGAAAGGCTGAGTTACGAGCGATCGATCAAGTCCAAGAAATGGGGGTCAAACCATCTATCATGCAGACGGCAGAACTGACCTTCACCGAAAAAGACTTGGAAGGAATTTTGACTCCACATAACGATTCGCTCGTAATCTGCGTAAAGATCATGGAAACTCGAGTCCATAGATTGTTGGTAGACACTGGAGCCTATACCAACATCTTGTTCAAAAGCACACTTGATAAACTTGGGGACTTTTCAGCCCATATCCGGGACTCAAACCATCGAATCCTAGGCTTCGGAAACGCAGTAACTTGTAACGATCGAGGAACCCGAAAAGAATATTACAAGAATAGTAGATTTCTTGGTCGTAGACCAGGAATCGACCTATAATGGGTTCCTTGGTCGACCTTTTTTGAATGAATTTAAAGCTGCCTGTTCAACTTACCATTATTGCTTGAAGTTTCGAACAGCAAGTGGAGCAGGCACAGTTAAAGGAGATCAAAGAAAGGCTCGGGAATGCCTCTTACAAATGCAAGCAAAACATGCGCAAGTATCCATGATGGAGGCCACAACAAGCTATCATGCTGAAGAACCATCAATATTGAAGAACATGATGGACATAGAGGAAGACCACATGGATACTGACGGGCAACATCATGACGAACAGGTGTTGGACGAACAACTCCTTACCACCCATAAGGAACATCATCCTGACGAACAACGAATGGGTGGTGACGAGCAACATTCATATGATGGCTTGGAGGGCTAGGTGTTGACTAACAACAATGAATCAAGGCCAACAGATGATCTAGATCCCCGCCTGGGGGCAGAACCAATGAACATCAAAAATGATTTCAACACTGAGGGACCAATACTTGATCCTCGGTGGAAAGGACAAAAACGACGAGCAACTCCAGTTGAAGAGCTGGAGGCGTTCAAAGTTAATCCTGAAAACCCGGATCTTGAATTATACATAGGATCTGAGCTCCCTGAGCCTTACAGATCCCGAATGAAAGAGTTCCTCAGCAAAAATCTAGATGTTTTTGCTTGGTCTCATGCAGACATGGTGGGGATAGATCCAAAACATGCTTGTCACAGGCTCAATATCAATCAAGCAAAAATGTCAATCCATCAAAAATGAAGAAAATATGGCCCAGACAAGTATCAATCTTTGAACGAAGAAGTAAAAAAGTTGTTAGACAACGACCTAATCCGACAAGCACTCTGCCCACAATGGGTAGCAAACCCAGTCCTTGTGAGGAAACCAAACAGGACCTAGAGGCTATGCATAGACTTTACAGATCTGAATGCAGCATGCCCGAAGGACAACTTTCCACTTCCTCATATTGACCAATTGGTGGACAGCACTGCAGGTCATGAAATGCTAACATTCATGGATGCCTTTGCCGGGTACCATCAAATCCCGATGCATCCAGATGATCAAGAGAACACAGCATTTTATACAAACAAAAACTTGCTATGTTGGAAGAGAATGCCCTTTGGCCTCATCAACGCCGGAGCAACTTACCAGAGGCTGGTGAACAAAATGTTCGACCAGCAAATTGGAGATACAGTGGAAGTCTACGTCGATGACATCGTAGTCAAAAGTCCCCGTAAAGAAGACCATCTCCAACACTTGACCCAAGTGTTCGAAATTCTTCGACACTACAACATGAAGCTGAATCCAAAGAAGAGCAGTTTTGGAGTCCATTCAGGTAAATTCTTGGGTCATCTTGTTAGTCAACGAGGAATTGAGGTTAATCCAACAAAAGTCAAAGTCATAGTGGATATGCAACCACCACGTTCAATAAAAGAAGTGCAAAGACTCACAGGATGTCTAGCAGCACTAAACCGGTTCATATCCAGATCGGGGGATAAATGTCGTCCATTCTTTGAAGCCATCAACAAAGGACAGTTCACATGGACTAACAACAGTCAAAAGGCGTTCGACCAACTCAAAGACTACCTGGAAGATGTAAAAATCCTATCAAAACCTGTCCCAGGAGAAAAGCTATATTTGTACTTGGCAGCGTCGGAGGTGGCCATCAGCTCCGTTCTGGTACGAGAAGACGGCAAATTCCATCAACCTATCTACTACGTCAGCCAAGCTTTGCATGAGGCGGAGATCAAATACTCCCCAACCGAGAAGCTGGCGTATGCACTAGTTATGAGTGTGAGGAAGTTACGACCATACTTTTTTGATCATCAAGTTGAAGTGCTAACAACTTTCCCACTCAGACAAATTCTCCATCGCCCCGACACAGCTGGTCGTCTATTAAAATGGTCACTAGAGATTAGCCAGTTCGGGGTGACTTATGCTCCTCGAACAGCGATCAAAGGGCAAGCGTTGGCCGACTTTATAGTCGAACTAACCTTCCCACCAGATCCGACGAGAGGACTTGATCACCCCTGGCATCTTTATGTTGATGGATCTTCGACTAACGTAGCCTCGGGGGCAGGAGTGGTTCTAATCAGTCCAGGCAGACAAGTATTCACTTCGGCAATCAGATTTGGTTTTATGGCGACTAACAACGAGGCCGAGTATGAAGCTCTCATTGCTGGTCTCCATCTATCCCTTGCAGTAGGTGTCAGACGATTGCAAATATTCGGCGATTCACAATTGATTGTGAACCAAGTCCGAGGTGAATACGAGGCGAAGGACGGCCATATGATCGAATATCAACGGATTGTTGCTCACCTGATGTCCTTGTTAGATCAAGTGTTCATTGAACAAATCCCAAGGACGAGCAACACTCAAGCAGATGCATTGGCCCGACTAGCAACAAGCGAAGGACCTGCAGAGTTGGCAGACATTATAATTACAAAGATGAATGACCCATTAACAACGAGTTATAATGTCAACCAACTTGACGATCAAACCAGTGAAGAAGAAGACTAGAGAACAAGTATAGTCAAATACTTGAAAAGTGGGGAAAAACCAAACAACTCTTTTGAAGCTGCTAAGCTAATAAAGCAAGCCGCCAGATATACTCTGGTAGGCGAGCAACTTTACAAAAGAGGAATATCACTCCCACTTCTCAAATGTTTGCCTAGGGGGCAAGGACGAGCAATACTCGAAGAAATACATGCCGGAGTATGTGGAAATCACACTGGGGGGAAAGCTTTGGCATACAAAACTATCAGACAAGGCTATTACTGGCCGACTTTACGCCAGGATGCAATTAAAAAAGCAAAGACTTGCCACCAATGCCAAATTTTTGCACCAAACATTCATACCCCGGCTCAACAGCTCGTATCGGTTTATAGCCCTTGGCCTTTTGCTAGTTGGGGAATGAACATTATTGGTCCCTTCCCAGCAGGAGTTGGAGGAGTTCGATTTGCCGTTGTAGCAGTCGACTATTACACAAAATGGGCAGAAGCAGAGGCCATGTTGAAAATCACGCAACAGAAAATGATCAATTTCATTTGGAAGAACATTGTCTGTCGTTTTGGAATTCCGCAAACCATCGTGACAGACAATGGTCCGCAGTTTGATGGAAAAGAGTTGAGAGATTTCTGTACAAAGTGGGGGATCAAGAAACATTACTCTACGCCCTATCATCCCCAGTCAAATGGACAAGTCGAAGCCGTAAACAAAATCATCAAGCATACGTTAAAAGTACGGCTAGCGGAAAGCAAAAACAGTTGGTCAACAGAGCTTCCGGAAGTCTTATGGGCATACAGAGTTTCTCCCAGGTCAAGCACCGGAGAAACACCCTTTGCAATGGCTTTCGGAACAGAAGTTGTTATACCAATTGAATTAAAGACCAACACAATCAGGACGACCAACTTTGATGAGCAAACGAACAACTATGCTCTGGCTGCTGAAATAGATTTGCTCGAGGAAAAAAGACTGAGTGCCGAGCTAAAAAATGCTACCTATAAGCAGCGAGCAGAACGCTACTATAATTCCCATGTTAAACTTAGGGAATTCAGAGTTGGAGATTTGGTTCTAAGAAAGTTGCTCGCCCAACCTCCAGGTGTATTGGGACCAACTTGGGAGGGCCCGTATCGTATAACGGAGAAATTCGTTAATGGCGTATACGATATCGAAGATATGGAAGGCAAGCCGACCCAATACTCCTGGAACGCCATACATCTAAAGAAGTACTATCAATAAGGCGAACAAGTTCTTAATTGGGCGAACAAATATCTTGGGGGGCCAGTGAACCAAGTAAGGAAAACTAAAAACTTGCCTAATTTTTTGAAAATTTTGCTAAGTATAGAATATAAAGTTGTTCGGCACATTGTATAGTCTGGTGCTGTTTCATCTTTTGTTTTTTAGATAAGGTTGCTTGGCAAAAATACCATGAGCGAGCATGTTTTGTTTAGTGTTTAAAGTTGTTCGTCGATTTGTATATGTTAGTGACGAGCAGTCTTACAACACTTGTAATTTTTTATGAATGTAAATATAATAGTTGTTCGTCAAAGAGGAAAAAGTCCAAAGCTCGAGGTACAAGTCCATTTAAAGGTTGTTCGTTTTTAAAATGAACAGAACCTAAGGACCAAAGCCACTTAAAGGTTGCTCATTTTTTAAAATGAACAGAACCTAAGGCTGAACCCTGATTCCACTAAAGGCAAAGTTCAATTCGAACAAAATCCCAACACTATATGTTATAATTGCAAAGGCATTGATAAAAATGTAAAGGCAGTTAACATATAAAGAAAATGAGCGAACATAAGAAAGGCATTCCATTAATCAAAAGGCATTGAGCCTCAAAAATAGTACAATGATTCAAGAAGTCAAGTACTACAAAAGGAACGAACAACTATTACAGAGAAGAAGAAAAGAAAAAAACTAAGTTCTAAGAACTATTGTTGCTCGGCGGGGGGAAGATCTTGAGCTTGCTCGGCGGGAGGTTCGACGATCATATCTCGAGCCAAATCTTCAGCAGCCTTATCCTCAGCCTCTTTTACATTTTGCTCGTCAGCCGCGGCCACCCCCTCCTCTTGTTCGCCTTCATCAGTTGGGGGCGGAGGATGAGTAATGGAAATACTAGGGTCGAGTTTGTCAAGTTTAACCCCTAGTACTGCCAGATCCGCCAGCTGAATTTCGATATTGTTCGGCGGTGGATAATGCTCTATGAATTCGTTTAAATCCTTGCTCATTTCTTCCACCAAATCCTTGAAGTCATAAGCATCGGCCGTGCGGATGCTGTCCGCATAGGCACATATATATCCAAGGTTTGAGATGGGAGTCGTTCGAGCCTGAACTTTGGCTTCGAGTTGCTCGTTTGTATAGAGGTTGGCTTTCCTCTCCCGAAGACGAGCAATTTCTGCTTTTAGTTCGGCGTTCTCTTGTTCAGCCGCAGATAACTTTTTCTCCCCCTCGCCGAGCAAGACCTCCTTGTCCTCGAGCAGGGCCTCTTTGTCCTTCAGCTCTTTGGACAGGCCTTGAATTTCTTCAAGGCGCTTGTGCTCAACATCAATGTAAACATTGATCTGGTTGTTAAGGCGAACAATTTTAGCCTCGTATTGGCCGACCAGGCCATCCTTTTCTTCAGTAAGTTGCCGAGCAGTGCTGGCATAATGACGAGCAGACTCTTCTTGCTCGGCAACTTGGGCAATTGCCCTTTGGGCCGTGACGAGGCCATTGGCATGGAGCATCATTGAGAGATGGAGGTTGTCCACTAGTCCCTGTTGGAGGATGGCTTTGTCCAAGGGACGCGTCCAGGCTCGGGCGACCAACTCCGTCGCCTTGTGAACATGTTCGCCAGGAATCTCCCTTATGTTAACGGGAGTCTTCGAGCAAGCGTACTGATGTACAACACTTGCTCGACCAGGATAATCGTCAGCACGATATCTGCGAACAAGAAAGAAAAGGATACTTAGAAGAATAACAAAAAAATAATAATGATGAATCTTGCTCGGCAGAAGCTGGTATGGACTTACTCCTTGAATTTCCGGTCATCCCAACCCAGATGGGTGAGATCCTCGGGGCCGTGACCAGAAGTAGAATCCTTGCTCGCTTTACCTGATCTTTCCACAGGCTCAATGGAGCGACGAACAGCATCCCCCTCTGGACGAGGATGACTGTGGCCTACTTTCTCCTTCCCCTTACCAGCAATAGGGACATCGCGGGCCAACGGAGTCCCATCCGCTTTCTTTAAGCGCTTCCCCGCGTGAGGGGGAGATTTTGGAGAAGACGGCTGGACAGGACCAGGGGGAGCAGCTGGTCGCGGGGCCCTGGCCCCTTCGGTTTTGTTCGTCATCGCTAGAATTTTGGTGGGCGGATCACCCCTCCTTTTCCGTCCCTTCGGAGGCGCCATCTCAAAAACTCTATGCTCCAAGAGGGCAAAACAAGGTGGGACGGCAACGGTGACTTGCTCGGCTAAAAAAAAAAAAAACTTAGACGAGCAAGTTGTAGGAGTCAGATGACGAGCAAGGTTGGTTTTAGAAGTTAGAAATTTTTCATACCTAGGGGCACCTCAGTTTGTGCTTCCAGGTGATGAGGGTAAGGGAACAAGCAAGCAGCTCTTAAGCACTTTCCCTCACGCAAATACTCGGTGGTCCTATCTGCTTTGTTGCGAAGGCCGACCAAACAAGAGGTGAACAGAAACTCGTCCCCGATCTCTTCTCCTTCCGAATTCCACTTGAGCAATCGAGGGCCTGCGAGCAAACAATAAAAGTTAAATTAGAACAGTACAGTTTGAGGGCGAGCAAGAAAATAATCTTACGTTTAAATTTCCCATAAGAGGCTGGGGAATTTATTCGTCCATCACCACCGTGTGGACCAGAAGATTCTCGCCAATCACCCCCAATGAAAAAGAAGTGTTGCTTCCAGTCACGGATTTTGTTCGGCACTTCTTCCACCATCTTCAATCCTGTCCTGGCCTTGAGGTAGTAGTAACCTTCCTCTCCAGGGGGACATCTTGTGATCGTCATAAGGTAGTTGATCTCTTCTGCAGTTATACGATCAACATACCCCTCTAGTGCGAACAAACACATTGTCCCCAACAGGTTCATCCATCCAATTGGAGTGATTTGGGTGATAGCAAGGTTGGTCGCCTCTAAGAAACGACCAACAATGGGTGGAAGTGGCAGTCTCAATCCAGCGATCAGAGTATGAATGTTGATCGCCGTACATCCTGGAGGTGGGCGATCAGCTCTCTCTTTTCTCTTGGGAGCCCACATATGGATATCATAGGGAATCTTGTAGGTCTCCCGGATCGAATCTAGTTCATACTCGCGAACAACGCTTTTGATCTTGCTCGTCTGGTACTCAGTCTTCACCAGATCCAATACTTCTCTCTCTGGGCGAACAAAGTTGTTCGCATGCTCCTCAGCGTATGCTCGCCATTCAAAAGGCCGAGCAACTCCAGTTGGGATCTCATTTTATGTCATTCTTGGTGATGGGAACCCTATTCCTTCTAAAAATTCGCGAGTCAGCTCGTCAAATAATAGATCTTCTGATTCAGCGCTGGTTGAAGAATCGTTCTCCGAATTTCTGCTCGCCGCGACCACTATTTCTCTCCCAGATGGGCGGGCACCGGTATCCTCAACTGAACGAACCACCGAATCCACGTGAGGGTCCGACGCCGAAGAAATCTCGAAGGGAGGCTGATCGACAGGGACCGCAATTGGGAAAAGTGGGTCAAGGGTTTCCTCAGATCCTTTATTGCTCGAGTGGGAGGACATCAGTTCAGATGAAAGAATTCTCTAAGGGGAATAACGAGGTTTTTTTATCTCCAGTAGCAATCCTAGGCGGACAACGGCGGCGCAACTTTCTCCACACGGCGGCGAAGGTACAGATATGGAAGAAAAAGAGAGAAAGAAGAAGAGATAAGGAGATAACTACCTGAGGAATGAAAGTTGAGGCCAAATGCAAGAGAAACGGACGCCGGAAAGCTTGGAGTCGCCGGAGAAGAAAGGAATCACCGGAGCACTGTAGCAAAGAGTGAAAAAGTGGGAAAATATTTGTTTCCCCTTCAATTTATACCCCAAGAAAAAAAAAGGGGTATAATGTGTAATTTTCAACAAAATATAGGCCAAATTGAAAGAAAACGGGGTCAAATCCGAGCAAGATCAAAAATCAAAGGGCCTAGTTGTAAATATAGGGGCGCGTCGCCTCGGGGCTGCTCGCGCGTAAACGACGCGCAATCATGACGCTCACGTCATCCTCGTACAACCCCCAGACCTTGGGGAGACGAAACGACAGACCATATGTTACTCGCCCAGACCAATGATGTTCGTCCCAACCCTCATTATTTTGATATCCTAACTATAGTTGCTCGCCACAAAGTTGCTCGTCTGGAGCAACGTATAGCCAGGATAGGGGGCAATTTGTTGATGGGCGAACAAGAATTAATAGATGACGAACAAGGATTAAAGCTACATCAAGGATTATGAAGAGTCAACCTCAAATCAAGGAAGATCAACAAAGAAAATCAAGTTGGGGTGCATAAACTAATCCAAGGAGTATGTAAACTGACGAACAACTATTCGGCGAACAAGATATTGGCTAACAGATTTAAAGACCCAAGATCAAATATGGACCCGCCACCAAGTCAATAATGACGAACAACACTGGTAAAAGTGTTACACTTATCAGCCTAAGAGGTGTATGTTGACGAACAAATGATTATGGTCCCAAAGCCAATCTGTGTAAAGCACAAAGGCGAACAACTTCTGAGCCATACACCTAAAAGGCGAACAACTCTTATGAGAGAACCATCCTGGATCAACTAAGCCGACCTGGACGAACAACAATGAAGTCCGAGATAAGAACCAAGAAGACTTTGTAACTAAGATTTAGCTTAGATAAGGTCAAACTAGAGTCAAAGGACACATGTCAAGCATGCAGGCTAGGGAGACCAAGAGTCAGGGACACCTCATGCTTGCTAGTCTCTATAAATAGTTGTTCTCCAGCTTATGAAATACAAGCTAAAATTCATAAACACTCCCAAAACACACACAATCACACCTAAACGTGCACACATACGAAATTAATTCAATTTTGACTTTCGTACATCCAATTTCATAACCCGAACCTCGATTTACCATTTACGGTGGTAACCAATCACACGTAATTGATTGATGATCAATAAACCGAACTTAAACAGTCACTAATCCATCCGATAAAATTTGATCACCAACAATAATAAAGATATATCTTTGTATTTAAATGTTTTTCATTCAAATGAATTTCAACTTATAATGATGCTTATTTATTATAATATTTTCCATCTCCGTGTTTAATAAGACTCTATAGAAAGACTCATGTAAAAATAATTTATCATAATTTAAAATTTTATTTTGTAATTAAATGTTACATTCTCCTTTTGACAAAATAGTGGTTTAGGAAAAATGTGAAATGTGAGTACTTGCTGTCATTGTAGTGGTAGTTTTTTTTCTGCCAATATTTTAGTGTTGAATGCTTAAATTAGTATAGATGTTATATGAAATTTTATGTTCTAAGATTTTTTAATCAATTATATGGTTATGAACTCTTCAATAGTAATGGGAATGACATAGAAAATTAGTGTAATTATGATGGTTAATGAGAATAAAATCACTACCTCCTCTCCTAAATAAGGTAATCACTATTCCATCTTGATTACCCTATTCTCTTCCTACAATCCTCCTCCTCAATCACTCACCTCTTCCTCTATCAACAACAATTTATTGTCCACTCCTATTCCAAAATTGGGGCATAACATTAGCAATAGAGTCACAATTGTAACAATTCTTCCCCCAACATATCACTTTTATTATGGGGGTATATATGGAAAATAATTTTCATTCCCATTATCATTGATGAATTGCTAACCAAGCGTCTCCTTAATTATAATTTAGTGCATCCATTATAATGAAACTATGTTGAATAAAGTTTTGACAGATAACTCTTTTGAAAGATGTACTTATTCCTATGGGTACGTGGTGGTCTACAAATCAAATGACAAGTGGAATTTTAAATCATGATTTTCAACCTATAGTCATTAACATGAAAAACTAATGTTTTACAACTAAGGGTTTATAATGTACCTCTTTCATGAGTGGTTAACTTATTTTAAGACGTAAGATTCTTGATACATATATTAAGTTAGTTTCTTGATTTCCAAGTACACAATAAAAGTTTTATATAAAGAATTTTTTTTATAATTGTAATTAGTAATTTTTTTAATAAAGATAAATATTGTAGCTTTATTAGTATTTTATAATCTATATAATATTGAAGCAAATAATACATAATTATATCATTGAGTATTTAAATTTCAATTAAACTAAATATTTCTTTATTTGCAAATATATTAAAACATCAAAATATATATTTCCATATAATTTTTTTATTCTCTAAATAAATTTATTTACAATCCCGCGAAATTCGCGGGTCTAACACTAGTAAATTGATAAAAGTAAAGTCATGTTGTAATAGAATAGTTGACTTCCAACTTTGATTAGTTATATTAGATTAACTAGTGATCGTCTTACCCGTGCTTCGCACGGACGGAATTTGTTACAAATTTTCAACTATAACAATAACTCAATTATGAGTATGTATATGGTGAAATTAGTTCATACATGAATTATTGAAGGGTATCAATTATTTTTACTAAAGAGTATTAGTTGTTTTTACTGAAGAATATTAGTTATTTTCACTGAAAAGTCTTAGTTTATTTTCGTTTAACAACTAAGACTCTTCAGTAATAACAACTAATACTCTTCAGTGGAAAAAACTAATACTAGTTAGTGAAAACAATCAATACTCTTCATTGGTTTATGTATAATGCATTTTCACTCTATAATTTGTCCTCAATTATAATTATAAAACTAAACAACTACCATTTTTTAAAATAAAATATAACTAAACTTTTTTTTAATCAAGATCAATATACTTATGATAAGAAATTTATACTCCCAATTAAACATTCATATTACGGCTTAGGTTTCACATATTACCTAAAATCTTTGTTTGAGCATCAACCTTATTTGGCCGACTAACAAAATATATATCTTAAAATTCAATGTAATTAGAATATTGGTAAAATTAAAAGTTTACTGTGAATATTTTAATGAAAAATATTAACTTTATACACTTTAATATATGAGTAAAACAATTATTTTGTTACACACAAAGTATAATTATATTATACATATGGTAAATAATGTATTCACTAATAAATTTAGACTATTTATACTAAAAAAAAAAAGTAAATTTTGATTAAATAAAAAAGTGTATTAGATTAAATTGAAAAATTTACAATGAAAAACTAAATTCAGTATAAATTTTTAAATGTAATATAACTATATTTAACAGTGTAATTACCTTATACTTTTCAGCGTAAACAACCTTAATTTTTTAGTCAGTGCACTATGCATCTGATGCGTAATATGTCCGACTGATTATTTGCCAATATCCATTAATTGGAAAGTACTAAATACTTAGGCATAATACATTTATATTATATTGTAATAAATAACTTTATTCCTCTTCTCAAGAAATATGCATGGTAAGGAACATTGGAAGTGAATTAGTAATTACTTTGTTTCACATTAAAAAAATTGGACTTCGTATTGTTCATCCATTAACTAAAAATATTTCTCTGTAAAACTGATCAACTTCCATTATAGTTGTCTCTATCTCTTACCATTCAAAATAAAAAAAATTATACATATTCAATTTTAGAATTCTCCACTTCACCGCTCTTCTCCTGAAGATGAAGCGATGTTAACAATGTTTGGGAGAATCACTCAAACACAAATTAAGAAACTAAAAACATTTCTACAATTCTTTTTTGACTTACCACCACGAGAAACATCCATCTTAGATTCCAATGGTTAGTATAATTTTCATTCTTTTACAAATTTTGATTTTATCCACCTATTATTAATCGAAATCTCAATACCAAAATCTATAGATTTGTCCATTTTATGAACTGATTAGGCATCCGACAATTGAAATTATACTAACGGTTCATTTTCATGTTGGATTATAATCGTCAAGAAGATGTCCCAAGAAAAGAAAGTGCAAATCCATTTCTACCAACAACAATTGAAGATTTGATTCGTCATTTACAGAAAATCAAACTCAAGATTAAGGTACTCATTTTATCTTGTATATCATAATTAATCTTGTTTGTTCCATTTGAAAAAATAGTTTAATGAATCACTACTATTCTTAGATTGATCTTAAAAGGGTTCAACAAAAAACTTAAGGACAATTAGATAATAAGCATCCAACAAAACAGTGGAAGATGCGAGAAACATAGAAAAAACGAATCAAAATGAACAATAGAAGAGTCGATGATGTGAGAAACAGAGCAAAGACGGTAAGTTTGATAATCTCCACTTATACAATTAGTATGTTAATTATTATATTGGATTTTATTTTTAAAAAAAATAACTTTGATTAGTATACCCTCATTAGTTATTTTTTTCTATAACCTTAATTGTAATTACTATTATATTTTATCTCTCTCTCAAATATCTCATCCCTTCTATAAATCACCTAAATGCCTCCCTCACACAATGGGTCCCTCATTTAATAAAAATGTAAGGTAAAATGTGAGTGAGTTTTTTTTTTTTTTTTTTTGGAATTGTGAATAAATTTATTAAAGGTAAATATTGAATGGAGTATATATTTATTAAATACACTCAATTCGATTTTACATCCAAATCAAAATCCTACGAACCAAAAATCTTTAGCATTTCATAAAAATCATAAAAAAATATGGAGCAGTGCTTAAAGCTGGAAATAACTTATGTTCCAACAAACATAAATAAATAAATAACTAATTGTAAAAAAATTATGTTGCAACATGCTCAAAGAATAAATATTCGAAGTCTTCAGGATTAGAACTATAACATGATTGTCTTTCTTCTCAAAATTGAAAACTCTGCATCACTCTCTTCAACCCTTCTTTTTTGTGGTTGTGAGACATCTTAAATGGCAAAAATGTAATCAACTTGATCTTAGAAAAAAATCTTTAGCAAATCAAATCTTATAAATCAAACACTATTAAGAATATTTTAGATTTAATATTTACTCATCAATACCATAATAGCAAAAAAAAAAAAAAATATATATATATATATATATATATCATAATAACCAAAAATAGTTAACAGTGTCCAACTTCAAAGAATATTAAACAGAGTTAGTTTACAAAACTGAAGTTCCAACAAATATGAAAGGAAAAAACGATGAACAGAAACTCATTCTAAAATCGAGATCTTCACCGAAAATCAGGGAATTCACAATCAAGAAAAACCAAGAAACCGATGGTGATATTGTCAAAACTCCATCAAGTTGGAGATCAGTGCCGGTTACCGAGAAGTCTGAACTCAATTTTTCAGCAATCCAATACCATCATCACTCCCAAAACTGGAGAAAACATCAACAATGATGAGTTGCAAGAACTAATACTTTTAGTCCGGAAAAAAAAAAGTAAATTTACATCCTCTAAACAATATTACAAAAGAACAATAAAAATATTTAAGAAATATACGAAACACATAAGAACACAACAAAAATACTCGAAAACATTGAGAACTCACAAACGATGATGATGAGAAAGAACAGATTGAAGGGTATTTAGATAGGATGTAAATCAAAACTGCTCCTAAATTGTAGCATTAATCCAATGGTTCACAATTAATCAAATAAATCAAATGGACGTCATTAGCTTATATCAATTCAAAAATACAATGATGATTATTGATTCATAGTTAAACAAACTTACCATTATAGTTAGACAAAGAAATGGACGATGGTGATCAAGTCACAAAATGTTGATCAAAGGTCCAAAAAAGTTATCACCCAAATCTATTTTAAAAAAAATCTTTGTATTATATATTTATAGGTTATAGATTAATAAACATACATCAAAATGTTATAATATAAAAAAACTAAAACACTAAAATAACATCCAAACAATTGAATTAAAGTATTCATCCATTCAATTAACATGAAGTACATAACAAAATAATGTTAAAACAAAACTATAAACATTTCTAATAACTTCTTGAAATAGTATATTTTTTTATAGCATTACATTCAAAATTGTCATTATAATACGACATTATCTTCAAGTCCAATCGACTAAAAATCATTGGGATTGCAACATACCGTGTACCATGACTAAATAATTTTTTTTTTTAGAAATACTCCAACATCAGAAAATGATTGACATTGAATTTTGTTTCTTGACATAACATATGTAACAAACAACAGGACTTGTCTACGCGTAAATTTGAATGGTAATCTACAATTTAAAAAATTAGTGATGATTTAGGTATCAATGCTAGTTCACTGGTGCTGCTACCAGTCAGTAACAACCTTATTCTCAATTACTCTATCACGCAACCTAATGATAACCAACCTATAAATAAATATTAATGTATTAAACTTTAATTTGAAAAAAAAGATAAAAGTTGGTGGCTAATAAATTTTAAATAAATATATATAATAATAAACTAATCTAGATCCATTACACAATCCCCTTGAATGATCTATATTTCTCAACAACATAACTGATGTTCCAATATGTTCAGACACATTGGAGAACTTTAAAGTGTTGAAAAATTTAGGATTGTGCACATTAGCTAGAACATCAAAATTCGAATCAGACCTACAAAAATTGTTGAAACTGGAATCATTTTCTTCTCATTAAACTAAATCTGGAGATGTTTTATAGATATAACATAATCAAGTTTCGGTGCAAGGATAACCATGTCCTGTAAAATTTCTGATCATACATCTGAGATTTGCAATTTGGATAAATACAATCAACAAAGGTAGTAATAGGATCATCAATAGTACAAATAGAGGAGAGAGAGATAGTTGTATTGAAATTTAATAAAGACGGGTGGTGAGTATTATTAAGGATGTAAGTGTAAGTATTATATCTTAGATAAATTATAATTTTATAATGGATATATTGGTAAAGATTATAAAATGAGGTGGTGAGTTTAGAAGTGCGTGAAATGAGTAAAATAGTGGGAGTAGATCATTGCGTCATATAATAAATTATTTATAAAGAACTTTATATTTAATTTAATTTAATTAAAAATTAATTATTTTCATATTTAATTAAAAAATACAATAACAAACTTGTTTATTTTTTTATATATTTTTTAACAAACAAACTCGTAAAAAATTAAATAACAAATTGAATAAGAGAAATATAGCAAAAATAAGTGTCCCAAATCTTAATATAAATCACAAAAAATAAATCTTCGTAACCCAACAATGAATTGTTTCTGATTCTCAACATGCATAGAAATTAATAAAAATATGTTATGTAAATAAAATATTATATCATGGTTGAAATTTAGCAATATAAATAATAAAATCAATAAAGGAACTTAAATAAAAAAGACCAATATCAAGTAACCTTGATATATAATAAATAATTAAAATCTCTGACATTAATATCATTATACTTCTTAAAAATAATTTTATCTTTTTTACATAATGCAATATTATACTCCCTCCGTCCCCAAGAAACTTGCACACTACCTTTATTTTCGTGTTTTAGCTACCGAGTTGTTTATTAATATTTGAAATGATAAAATAACTTTAAAAATATATATATATATTAACAAAATTAATAAATAATTAAAAGAATCGATATGCATCCAAATAAATATAACTCTCACCAAACGATATTTAAATTTCATCATTATTGTATTTCTTTTAGATTAATAGGCAAAATATGAACCAAAATTTGAAATTGAAGTACATGTATTAATGAAAATAGAATGTCACTAAGTAATATAAATGGAGTCTAAAAATACTTAAAAACTCGTGATTCACATGTTTATATACACTCAAAACAAATATATTTGTATAGTATTATAAAAACTTAGTTTAATAACAACCTTATATAAAAAAAATTTAAAAATTAAATATATAAAACCTTGCCATTGAGCTCCTCATGCCCATCACTTAAATTAGGACTTGCTTCTTAGCTATGATAACCACACTTTCTAAATATCTTTATATGAAGTGTAAGTACCGAATGTCATGTCAAAAATATGCTATTAGAATATTGGAAGTCTTTCATGCCAAAAAATAAAATTATATTTTTTTTATAATGAGAATAAAATTCTTAGAATATGTTTTAACTTTAGAAATATAATTTAAAAATATATTTTAAAGATGTTAATTTTATTTGTTATCGTCTACATGGATATTTATGTCACATTTTCGGCCGGGACATCATTTAGTATTGTCGAAAAACTATTAGATGTTTCAAATTGTAAAACTTATAAAGTTGGTGCATTAAACTGTAAATTATAAAGTTGGCGCATTAAATTGTAAAGAAAAATATATATAGAGTGAAATTGGTTCATACATGAACCATTGAAGGGTATTAGTTGTTTTCACTAAAAAATATTAGTTGTTTTCACTGAAGAGTATTAGTTGTCTTCAATGAAAAGTTTTAGTTAATTATTTTCAGGAAACAACTAAAGCTTTTAAGTGAAAACAACTAATACTCTTCAATAAAAACAATAAATGCCCTTTAGAGGTTTATGTATGAATTATATTCACTCTATACTTTATCTTACGGAATTTACACAATAATATTCTCTCTTTTTTTTAAAGAAAAAATGAGAATGATATTAATCATACACATTCGAGACGAAATTGATGGAAATGTATATTCCACAAAATATAGAAAACTATAAATTAGATTATGAGTTGACTGTGCAACATATTAAAAGTAAATTACAGGTTAAGTTGCTATATTTGACTTTTATAGTATAAAGTAGGTACGAAGCTAGGTAAAAATATTATTTTAGGGTGTAAAATAATTATATCATCTTTACTCATAAATGCAACCAAATTTAAAACGGAGTCAAATAATTGAAAGATGAGTAGCATTTTTGTTCACTTTTCAGTATAATCTAACCTCATTTTTCAGTGTAATCAAATCATACTTTTCAGTATAAACATATTCAACTGTTGGATGAGTGCATCGTGCACCTGGTGCATATAAGAGAGTTCATTGAAAGATTTGTTATTTTAGAAATTTAAGCACATTATAGTATATTAGGATAACTACACACATGAATTAAATATATTCAATTGCACTTTTAGAAAATATTATAAAAAAAAAGTTCAAATTATGTTATTGAATAGGTTTTATTTGAAAATGATTCATGATAAATTTATTATAAATTTATTTTAAAGCATTAAATATTTAATCAGGAATACCAAAAATCTTTTCAGGAGTATCAAAAGTTAGGTAAAGAAAATCAACAATAATTACAATATAATACCACTAAATTAAATAATGTCATGATAAGCTTGAACAGTTTCCATATAAAACTTTGTCTATGTTATTTATATAGTGCATAATGATGAAATGCATAGTATGCACCCAAATGCATAGTATGCGTTTGAATTCTAATGAGTTTTGAAAAGTCAAAATTAATTTAAAATTGAACTTAAAATTTAAATGCATTCTATACACTTGAATGCACAAAATAATCACAATTAGATTCAAATTTATCACATTTCGTATTTTCTTAGATTTGGTCAGCATGCATTAATTTACTGCACAATCTTCTCCCCCCAAACTACCCAAAATTTGGTCCAACATTAATATCATTGCATAATCTAGTCCTCAAATTAAATTAAAATCAATTTATATTTATTATTATGTTATTAATTTATATTGTTTCGTCAAGGGCTAATAATAACGTAGAATAAACATAAAAATTTATGCAATTATTTGAATGAGAAAAATCTAGAAACACCATTTATGAATTTATGTAATTAATTTTGTAATATGTATTCATTCAAAATAGGGTTCCTAGTGTTCTCTTTATCTTTCATGAAGTTATGTTGGGAAATTTAAATAATTAATATAAATGCAAAAATAAAAATACATATATATTTTTATAATCATAATTTAATTTGAATACGTCTTGTATAAGATCGTCTCATGCCATAAGACGATAAGAGTGAGCATAAATTGCACATAGCGCATTAACACCTTCATAGGGCTGTGTTTAAATTTTGTGAGACGGTGTCACACAAGTTTTTGCATTTAATTTAGATGATCATTATCAAGGGATAAATATGTATAGAAAAACTTAATAAAGATAATAGTTAAATGATAAATATTATCAATCAAATTAATTGGGATTTTATCCGAGAAGTTTTACTTTTACCATAAAATATTAGTTTAATTACATATTAGGGCACATAATCAAAATTTATAAAGATACAATACACAGTATGATTATTGTAATATGTTTTAAAAAAGAATATGATTACCAGAATAAGTTTTATTTTAACACTCATTATTATGAGATTTTAGGCACTAAAATGAAATACAATAAGAACGTGCATGGAGTCATATATAGAATTTTTGAAAGAAAATAAAAAAAAATACAAAAATAAGAAAGCTCAAGGAGTATTATCTTGTTCAGGCAAATTATAAACACCACCGCTTTAGACATAAACGAAAATTTGTACATAAAAATAATACAAAATTTGAAATATACATACAAATATTATTTGATAATCATATCCTAGATTTCGAGACTATGTCATTTTGATTTTAAAGGACCGGCCGAATGACAAAGTATTCCGGCTGCTGCTTGTGGTGTATATTCAACCATCATCATCAAGCAGGTGTGCAAGCTTTCTCTCACCCAATTAACCGCTGAAATCAAAAGCCAATTTGATACAATAAACTTCTTCTGTATGAATGAGCAAGATTGACGGCGAGGTTCGATTGCAAGGATCTGAACATGTTGATGTAATAAACTTCTAATAAAGTGAAAGGATCAATTGCAAAAAGAAATCTGTGAGCCACTGTGAAGAATGAAGTGAAGACACATATAAATAGATAATAAAAATGTGAAATAAATGTATTTAGCTATTACATATTGTAATTTATAAAGGTTGTAGTAGTAAAGATTAAACGACTTATGCTTAATCTCAACCCTCCATTTCCTATATGGTTATTTTGACCAACCTTGGTATTATCTTGATCATCCAATTTATTTGAAAAAAATAAAAAAAATCTAAGGTACATGACTACATTACATAAAAAACAGAAACCTAAAAAATTTACAAATTGATGATAATTAAGACGATATTCATAAATAAAGATTTTTTTTGGAGATAATACATATTATATTAAGAAGATTAATAAATTTACAAAATTGATTTTAAATCAATTAAGCTAATTATTTTCTTTGATTTGAATTTTCCTGTAATAATAATAATAACAACAATCACGACTTAAATTGATATCATGAATTACAGATAACTTAATTTTTTTTTTTGGGGGATTATATATAATTAAAGAAAATTATATTATTTTAAATAGTAAACATTCAAGGTAATAATAACATATTAACTAATTACATGGAATAGAAGCATATAATTTTTCTTGATTTCATTTGACCTTGCATTAGCATAACCTTAGTCAAATAAAATTTAATAAAAAAATATTACCAAGTATCTTCCAATTAATAATTAAAGTTTTCATGCAAATTAGCTACTTCGAGTCACCCCCAAATTATCATTACATTGCCATAAATTAAAAGTTAGTGGCCTAAAAATAAGTTAATCCATATATATCCAAATTTAAAATAAAATAATTTATAAGGTTAAGTATTCAAAAAAAAAAAAAAGACAATTGACGTATAATATAGTTATGATTTGATAAGAAGACGAAATACAATTTACTTCAATATTAATGTAAAATTAGATAAATATTTTAGAATAACTTATAAATATTTTTTATTGTGACTTTGGTCAAAACTTTTATGTTAATGCATGGACATCTTTCACAACTTATTTTTTGGAATGAAGAAATGGTCGTACCATATCCTAACAACATTAAGATTTTATTGCTAAACTCAGTCGACATTCTTAAATAAATAACCATTCCTAGTTTTATAAATTCGTGACTTGAATAACCTGAGTGATATATATATTTTCAAGATATAAAAAATAAATTATTCTCTTCATCTCCTCAAATATATTTCTCTTAAAAAGACCAAGGATAATGCAATATGCACACCTCAAGTGCTTCGATTTCTCTTATGATGGTTTCATCTCTGATAATTTTTGTTTAGCATATAATAACAAAACAGAGACATAAATGACAGTAGAAGATAGAAAAAATTCATCCTCATACATCAATTGAACAATTAGGACCTCCAACCGCTAATTAACTTATGCTTCGAGAAAAAAGACGTGAATTAGTCTAACTAAACTCACTTCGAAGAATGTATTGATATTATATATATTTTTTGCTTACAGAATTGGTCTAACTAAACTCACTTAGAAGGCTTTCTCGACGGACTTCTTTTTAGCGGTCGGGTCGTATCCCAAGTCCTTCATTTCGACGGGGAATATAGGATCAATCGTCCAGACACTGCCAGTGTACAAAACTAAATCCAAGACGCCGACGCTCGGAACTTCAGAGGGAACGACGTCATCAATTTATATCAATACGTATCTTGATAAAACATTTTAATCTACATCTACAAAAATATATGTTAAACTTCACATTCGCAGATTCATGCTAAATGATATAGATAGAATTTCTACACACAAGAACTATGAAAAAATACACAAACTACAAAGATTACATAAAAAAATGCAATGAAGATTAACAATTTTTTGGTTGAGAGATTTGATAGGCTTAGAGAGTTTATATAGGAGAGAAATCTAATCGGCTCCATATTTGTAGCCAATGATAAAAAAAATTGGATCCTAATTTGTAGCACAAAATTAAACACCATATTAATTTAGTTGTTAAATAAAAAATATACGGTTATGATCAAGTAATTGAAATAATGATCAATGGCTCACAAACTTTGCCGCCTAAATTATTTAAGGAAAAGTTGTTCCTATTATATATTTATGATTTCGTTAATTTGACAATATATATGTGCATGTTCACATAGATGATAATCCTTAATTTTGTAAATAATTTTCAAAACACTAATTCAATTTATGTTGTAATTGAATGTTTGACTTACGGTTTGAAAAATTATATCAGACAATGTAATTGACGAAGTAAATGTAATTGACACAATTCACATAAGAGTGTGTATATAGTGAAATTGGTTCATACATAAATAATTGAAGATTATTAGTTGTTTTAACTAAAGAGTATTAGTTGTTTTCACTAAAGAGTATTATTGTCTTCACTGAAGAGTCTTAGTTTGTTTTCAATAGACAATTAAGACTCTTCAGTGAAGACAACTAATACTCTTCAGTGAAAACTACTAATATTCTTCAATGATTTATGTATGAATTATTTTCACTTTATATTTTGTCTTCACATAAATAAAAAGTCAAGACAAAATACATTAAAGTAATATTTGAAGAAAAAAAATACTCCCTCCGATTCAAAATGTTTGATGTTTTAGAGTGTTTTTTTTTGTTTCAAAATATTTGATGTTTTAGGGTATTTTGCACCTTATTTTCCTATTATGTCCCTATTTAAATCCCCCTAAAATATCACTCATATTTTCTTCTTTCCTTTTAATAATTTTACACCATAAATAAACTAGTTGACCTTCCATCAATCCCTATTCAATCAATATACCATAAGAGTATAATTGTCATTATACACCACTTCTTAATTCTCACAACAAATCCTAAAACATCAAACATTTTGAATCGGAGGGAGTATAAGTTAAAGGTCATCCATTCAAGCTTAATTGATGCAGTTAACATAATTAAAAAGTGACGATAAAATATATCAAGTATATTTTGAGAAAATTATATTAGATAACGGATTATTCTTCATTATACATAATTAGATGTATACAATAATACTACCTAAAGAAATAAAAAATTCCAAAAAAAAAAAAAGTACATGTTTACAAAATAATTTAAATTAATATAATTAAGAATACTATCTTTAAAACAGTCTAAATATTAAATTTAGGTTCATGTAATAAGGGTAAACATTGAATGAGGTGTGTTGTTCCAAATAAAAAATCAAACATAACATAAATCTTGCATGATCTTGCAAGATTTAGGGGAGGGTCAAATTATTATTCATAATTTCGTTAACTTAGAAAATTTGTCTAGATATTTTCTAATTCATAGATTTTCTATGGGTGAATTTTTTTTAATCATGTTAGATTTCCATTCCATGGTCATGCAGCATGCACACTACTACATGCAGCCTCTATACATCATCCATGCATGCCTAGATAACACACATACACGCACAAGGATCACGCACTCTCATTCTGTTATAACTAACCTCATGCATACGTTCATAACTTGTAACAAACTGGTGAATAATTTTTTTTAAGGCCAGTAGGTTTGGGGGGTAGCAAAAGAAGGACCACAGGTCTTCGGACTGGAAATTTAAGGACACCAGATTTAAAATGTTGCAATTTGAGGCCAAATTGGCCCGAATTGACTCTAATTGGAGCTAATTCGGGTCAACCTGGCCTCAATTTGCAAAATTTTAAACCTATGGTCCTTAAATTGCCAGCCCCAAGACCTACCGTCCTTCTTTTACTACCTTTCATTACAAGATTTTCACGTTTTAGCAACGAAAAAATTATGTTGCTAATCAATGAATTTGCATTTAGTAACGGATTTACAACGAATATTTTTCATTGTTATTATGCTTGTTGCTAAATATGCCAACGAAATAATATCGCGTTAGTAAAAAATACCGACAGATTATCAACGAATTACTAACAAAAAATAAAATATTTATTTATATGACCAATCTGTTGGTAATCCATTGGTAAAACGGTTAGTAAACATAATCCGTTGTTAAATTATTGTGGTAATTTTTTATTCCGAATTAGCACTAATTAACCCCTGATTTCGAGATATTTTATACGCATTGCACCCGTCCAACACCACTTTGAGACATAACTATTACCTTTCTAAATATAAGTATATATTTTAAAAAAATTAATACAAAATAATAAATGCTTCTTCCTCATACCAACCCCACGCCCCCAGTCATTTTTCACCCAAAATTTAGACCGTCGTCCCTACCCACCCCGGCCCTCACCTCGACCGTTCAACCCCAAATTTTTTACCGTCAATGGTGCCGAGGCAGAATAGTGTGAACCACACATAAGCAACAGACTTGGTTTTGGCTGATCGAGGACCATGTTCCAAGCACATGTATAAAATAGCCCGAAATCGAGGTCATGTCTCAAAATAGTTATTTTTACAATTTTTTGTTTTAAATATATATTTATATTTATAAATAAAAAATATTTATTTTTAAAGTGGTATCGGACGGGCTCCACGAGTATAAACTAGTCAAATATCGGGTGTCATGTGCCGAGTACGTGAAATTTGGGTCCAATTAGATCTAATTTGGGATTAATTTTTTGAGACCACAACTTAGAGGGTAGCAAAAGAAGGACGGTAGGTTTTGGGGCTGGCAATTTAAGGACCATAGGTTTAAAATTTTACAAATTGAGGCCAGGTTGGCCCGAATTAGCTCTAATTAGAGTCAATTCGGGCCAATTTGGCCTCAAATTGCAACATTTTAAATCTGGTGTCCTTAAATTGCTAGTCCGAAAACCTGTGGTCCTTCTTTTGCTACTCCCCCTAACCTACTGGCCTAAAAAAAAATTATTCCCTAACAAACTGCATTTAGTCATTCATGAATACATCTCATAGGGTAGCGGTTATAACAAACTTTGGAAGCACCTAGAAGAACTCTCTACTTGTATAAATAAGACACATTGTACCTATCTTCATTTGAGATATTGAATACAATTAGTTTCAGCAAATATCAGTTCTTTCGATGGCTTTCTTTACAATTTAGTACATTTATGGAGTTGATTTCTACAAATCATAATTTCCATAATTATTTAAATGAATTGATAAAAGTAAAGTCATGTTGTAATGGAATAGTTGACTTCCAACCAGGTGGCTTAGCCCACCTGGCCACCGGGTTCCTCACTCTAGTGAGTGACCTGGGTTCGATTCCCTTTGGGAACGAATTGGGAGGGAGTTATAAGGTAGGCTTGGAGATTTCTGGGAGTGTATGGAGACTTGGTGAACTAATCTAACTACTAACAACTAACATTTACCGATAAAAAAAAAATGGAATAGTTGACTTCCAACTTTGATTAGTTATATTAGATTAATTTTGTTAATTTTGACAATATATATGTGCATATTCACATAGATGATAATCCTTAATTTTGTAAATAATTTTCAATACACTGATTAAGGTTGTGTTGTAATTGAATGTTTGACTTACGGATTTGAAAAATTATATCAGACAACGTAATTGACGAAATAAATGTAATTGACACAATTCACATAAGAGTATGTATTGAGTGAAATTGATTCATACATGAATAATTGAAGATTATTAGTTGTTTTCACTGAAGAATATTATTGTCTTCACTGAAGAGTCTTAGTTTGTTTTCAGTAAACAACTAAGACTCTTCAGTGAAAATAACTAATAGTACTATTTAGTGAAAACTACTAATATCCTTCAATGATTTATGTATGAATTATTTTCATTGTCTTCACATAACTAAAAAGTCAAGACAAAATACATTAAAGTAATATTTGAAAAAAAAAAAGTTAAAGGTAATCCATTCAAGCTTAATTGATGCGGTTAACATAATTAAAAAGTGACGACAAAATATATCAAGTATATTTTGAGAAAATTATATTAGATAACGGATTATTCTTCATTATACATGATTAGATGTATACAATAATACTATCTAAAAGAACAATTCCCAAAAAAAAAAAATACATGTTTACAAAACAATTTAAATTAACATAATTAATAATACTATCTTTAAAACAATCTAAATATTAAATTTAGGTACATGTAATAAGGGTAAACATTGAATGAGGTGCTTAACATCAAATAAAAAGTCAAACATAACAACACTCACATGCTAGATTTTAAAAAATGATAGGATTAACACCTTAAGCAGGCATTGAATGAGACTTTTGTATATTTTCTTTGATATTGTTGAAAATATATTAGGAAATTAATATTCCACATAGAATTATTGTTATAGTTGACTATATTTTAAGAAATAAATATATCACAAAAAATTATTGTTATAATTGACAATATTATAGGAGGTTAATATACAATATATTGAAATCATGTATCATATTAAAATGGACATTAAATGTAATTTTCTAATTGGCATATAAATCTGATACATAAGAATACCAATCTTCATAATCTTAGGTGCATTGAGATTCGAATACCAATCTTCTAAATGGACATTAAATGCATTGAGATTAAAAAAAAAAAAGAACACAACATAATATATACAGATAATAATAGGTTCATATCAGTGTAAATACAAATTTACAAAAACTTACCAGATTCAATGAATGGATGATCGAAGAACCGAAATCAAAATAGTTGAACTTCTTAAAAAAAACATGAAAAAAGAACACATGGAATGAGTCAATTCACAAAAAGAATAAATGGTACGCAAAAAATACAATAAAAATCTACGTAAATTTGACGAATATGAAATTGTAAATGAAAAAGAAGGATGAAAAATTTATTATATACAAGTATTAAACTGAACAAACGATAAGACTTTCACAAATAAATTGATGATTGAAATTAGAAGTTTGATAAAAAAAAAAATGCTGAGAGGGGAAAATTTTGAAATAGAGAGTTGTGGCTTTGCCACATAAAAAACATATTTTATAGTATAGTAGAATTAACATTTATAATTTAAATATAAGTTGTTGACGGGCAATATTGTATTTGATCATGTGTGAAATGTGACTCTACTGACGTCATAAATACAATAACGATCAATTTTTTGAGTTCACTTTCTTCTAAGTTTACCCATCCAATTTTTTAATTTCTTTTTACATTTTACTAAAAACAATAACTAATAAATTATAATTTTATTTAACACATAAATACTTACACTCAAGCACCCCAAAAAGGAAAAATACATTTTTCTTTGTCCTTTAACTTTGAATGACTTTGATTTCCGTCCTGTTATCTTTAGAATTTTGAATTATGTCCTATAACTTATAAAATATTGTGTTTTTTGTCCTGTTATCTGCTACACCAGGTAACTCTTTCTGTAAATCTAACTTGTCATCAATTTTTTTGTAAGTTATAGGATAAAATTCAAAATGTCACGTCAGATTTACCGGAGAAGTTACTTGGTATATGGGTAATAGGACAAAAAATATAAATTTTGTAAGTTATAGGACAAAATTCAAAAGTCCAAAATTAACATGACGAAAACTAAAGTCAACCAAAATTAAAGAAAAAAAATGCATTTTTCCCAGCCCAAAATTACACATGTTCGCTAAGTTTCAATTCTCTTAAAAAAATGTTGAAATTCGCAGCTTGAGTACTCTGCAACTCTCTGATCGGCTATCTGTTCTGCAACTCCCAAATTAGCAGCCCTAACTCTAAGAAGACCCAAGTTTGTTTGTTTAATCTCTTATAAACGAAACTTAGGAAATTCAATTAATAAAATGAATAAAAGAAGCATCCAATGGTTTTTTTTTTTTTTTTTTTACAAGAGCACTTCAATATATGAGGTAATTACACTCTAGTTCACTTTTTTCAAACATAAGTACATAACACAAACAAGGGTAAAATACTAAGGGGCGCTTGGTTAACACTCTTAAATGGCAATGAGTTTAAAAGTCTATTATAATAACAATTTTATTATACTATATAGAACAATTTGTTATATCTTAATGAATTTATTTATATATTTTTTTTATATTTATTTGTACCAGGTCTTGAAAACCATGAATTATAATGCAAAAATTCCCTCAATGTATATCATTTGCGAAGAAACGTGTTTTAGGTGACTATCATCTTGCAATATTGGTGGTTGGACTCGATTAGGTTTGGCAATGGGGCGGGGAATCCCCGTTCCCCACGGGGATCCGCCCCGAACGGGACGGAGAATCCCCGAAGCAAATGGGGATGGGGACGGGGACGGGAATTTTTTTTTGCCCCGTAGGCGGGGACGGGGATAGCATTCCCCACGGAGATCCGTATTATTTTTATATATTTAATATATTTATATGTATATAATACATAAATTTAGAAGTAAATTGTAAATAAATATTTCATAATTTTTCTACTCAATTAACTATTTCTTTTAAAATTACATTTATATTTTATTTAATATTATGTTATATTAGTTTCAAATTATATAATTTTCATTTTAATACATATGTTAACTAAAAATATTAAAATTAAAGACTCTTCAAATTGCTTAAATTAATTTTTTTAACATCAATTTAAACTAATTGTTGTGTATGATTAAATATTTTAATTTATATATTATATTATATTTTTTGTATTTTTAAAAATGAGATAAAAAAAATTAATTAGACGGGAAACGGGGATCCCCGCGGGGCGGGGATGGGGGAAAAAAATTCTCCGTTTATTTTGCGGGGACAGGGATAGGGACGGGGAATCCCCGACTTCACGGGGACGGGAATGGGGAATGGCATCCCCGGCCCGGCCCCGCCCCGTTGCCAACCCTAGACTCGATTCAACTATTCTGATTCATTTCATAAGAGTGACAACTGATAAAGGACAATATTTCTTCCTCTTTTGTAGCCTGAGAAAACTTATTGATTAATTAAAGGCTAATTAACTCTCGAAACTCAATGCACCTAAGATTATGAAGGGGCGCCGAATTTATATTTACTCTTAAGTACACTTATTATTACCCTTAAGGTACTTGGATTAATAGTCTTTTCCCACAAGTGGTCGAGCTCTCAACTACCTAAAAACTCTCCGGGCCAATATCTTGCTCGGGCATCGTGTCCGAATTAGGGGTTGTTCAGTAGGATAAAATACCACATAGTCCTAGAGCTGTTCACAGTACGAACCAAAACGAATATTTAAAAAAATATTCATGTCCATACCAAAGATCATTTATTTTAAAATTCGAGTGTTTACCAAAATTTCGGTACAATACGAATATTTTATTTTTGGTAGGGATTGGAACAAATTTTCTATTACAAACTGACTAAATCAGTACGGAACAGAGCGGAAAAACATATTTTTTGCCCCTTTCTTAATCAATTAAAAAAAAAATTGGTGCGTGCACACTTACATAAATACTACACAATTTCAAATACAACATATGTCATAACAATCTCGAATATAACCCATTATATGATAATAAATGACTAAAATAATAACGTAAATCACCCCCAATAGAGTATTTAAAATACAGTATATAAAATATATATTTAAAAAATCCTTTTGAAATATTTGTGAATAAAAAGTGCAATATTAAAATCACGTTGATCGTAATTCTTGACACAGGGTACATCATATTCAAGTTTTTGTAAGAAATGAATATACATGAACAATAAAATTAAAAGAATAAAAAATTAAATTTAAATTATTTTGATATACACCTAAACATAAGTTAATATTTTAAGAACTTAGTAGGATAAATAATGGAGTATAGTGTTTGTATTCTGAAAAGGAAGAGAAATTATGCTACCGTATAGTTGTACTTGAATTCTATAACATTATAATAATATTTGATAAATAAAAAATAAATACATATTTAATTCGGTTATTCTGTTCGGTACGGTTACATTTGATTTTCCGGTACGCTTAATTTGGTAATATCCAGATCCGTACCAAAAAATATTTGGTTCGGTTTCGCTACGGTTAAAGTAAAAAAGTCCATGATTTTTCCGATTCGATTCTTTGTTGTTGCGGAGTTCAGTATGAGTTCGGTAATCTCCAAACTCCATAAATAGATCTACCACATACTGTACCAAAAATTTGATATATCGTACCATATCGAATTTTAGGCATATACCGAACTTTATTGTAATACCGTATACCGTTTCATACCGAAATATCAGTATATCGTTCCATACCATTCATACTGAAATTATTTATAAATAAAATAATAAATCATTTTACATAATTTTGTAGATTTCAGTATGGTATATACCGGTATATATAAAAAAAAAAATGGTATTGTATATACCAATATACCACGGTATGTAAATTTTCATACCTTTACCATACCAATTTTTTTTAAACAACGATATACCAAAAACTCGGTAGGGGTGGGCAATGGGTTTTGGGTACCCGAAAAAAAAATACCCGATCGGTTCGGTAATTTTTTCTAAAAAAATATCGGGTTTTGGGTAACTTGAACCCGAATCTAAAAAATCGGGTCCGGGATCGTGTATTTAGATATAACCCAATTTCGGATACCCAAAATATATATATATATATATATATATATATATATATATATTTCTGAAAATAATATTATTTTTAAAATTTTAATCCTAATTTATATGTCATTAACAATTAAGTTCTAATCTATTTTGAAATATATACAACATGTGTTTTTTCTCCTTGAATTTGTTAAGACAGAGAAGAATCAAATCTTAAAGGATGCTTGGATAGTAGAAATGTATGCATTTTATTGTGGAGCTAGATAAATTGGTCATATTTTTTATTTTGATATATGTTGATGGAAGTCATAGCTGCTTTGCTGCATTTAAATAATACTCTATTACCTGAAAACAATACATGCATGTTTCTAAGGTTTGGAGTTTTAATAATATAATTGATTTAATTTATGATTAATAATTAAGACATTTGAGATGTTAAGCTAATTGATTTTTCCTACAAATTTTTCTACCTGTTGGGTTTATGTGCCTAATTAATTTTAATTTATCAACAAAACATGGCAAAAAGATTTGAAGCTGGATAGCCAACTAAATAAATGGGATTTATCCTTTTAAAATTGATGCTATTAATATATAAGAAAATGTCGGTTATCAATTTTGGGTACCGAAATTTCAGGAAACCGGACTAAATCAGATTCGGATAGTTAGAAATTATACCCCGAAATTTTGAGTACTCGAAATTTCGGCCCTGAACCCCAGAAATCCAAACCTATACTCACACTAAGTGTTTATACTTCAAATTTTGGCCATCTCTAACTTGTTCGAGTCAAACAACCTTCAAAATTCATTTGGGAGGAGCTTGGTTCACAATTTTTAAATGAAAAATGATAAACGCATATGAATACAGAGTAATTATTGTGATTCATGATAATAAAAGATGTAGTTGGTATAAGATAATGCAATCCAAAATTAATTATTCATTGTCTTATATTGATTAACTATCTCTATCATTTATAATTATTTATTTTTAATTATTCCACTATTTCTCAACCAACAATATTATTTTTAGCCCAACTTATTCCAAAATTATAGTTTAAATCATCATTCGCATCATAATTCTTTATTTGATGAAATTCATTGGAAATTTTTTATGTTTGATTAGGGATTCAATGAATTTTGGAATCCGAAACAATATTAGTATATGTTTATATGTTTCATGTTAAATTGATTTGTAAAAGTGTATGATTTATATTATTATTGTTATTATTATAATAGTAATGATTAATAACTTGTAAAAGTGAGAAAAATGAAAGAAAAGAAAAGTGATAAATAGAAAAAAAATGAAAATATAATAATCATACTTGCATAAAAAGTAAGTTTCAGGTGCAAATTAATTTGCATAGTATAAATCATTCTAAATATAATCAAATATAAAATGTACGGGACAATCTATTTTTTTGGATCTAGATAAATTGAGTTGAGTTGGGGTGTGAGTGGCGGATTTAGGATTTAGTAGTGGAGTGGGCTAAAAAGTAAATACTTTGTCACATAAAATTTGATAAAAATTTATGTGAAACTGTCTTTAGGAATGAATTCGCGAGACGGGTGTTCATTTAACCAATAGTAAAGAAGGAAATAAATATCACTGCAAGAAAATAAAAAATTGTTTACGAAATTTAAAAAAAAAAATCTTAGTGGAAATTGTCTACTACTTGTCTACAAAAAAATTCTAATCATATAGACAGTTTCATTCATCAACCTACAAAAAATTTACTTACAAAATGAAATTCCTAGGTAATTAATTACCTACAAATAATAAGCCTACCATTTCCTACAAAAATTTCGTAAGCAAATATTTTGTAGATAAGGAAGAAGATGCTTATATAATTAGAAAATTTTGTAGACAAATTATAGACAATGAAATTTTTAGTTGGAATTTCTCAGCCATATTAACAAATTTTAGATAATTTTTTATTTTCTTGTAGTGTATGTTGGGGCTTATTAGGGTCAATTATATAAATGTATCATGAAATAAGATCGATGAGATGGTTTTACATAAAACTACTCTTTAAAATGTGTATATAACAAAATATTTAATGTTTATTTTATTTGCGCCCTCAAAATATAAAACTTATAAATAATTTAGTTTATATCTATATCATTAATAAAATTACTGACTATATAAAACTTCATACAATCTCCGAGTAAAATATTCTCTATTTTGTACGAAGTGTTTTTTTCACAGAAATAAAATAAATTAATTATGGAAAAAAAAAGTGTTGAGTTGAAATTTGAATCACACAATTTAATACTCAATATTTGCATTTAAATTTTCACCGAAAACATTAATCAAATGATAAATTCTAATATCTCATAAATTAAATTTTGTATTTCATTTTAGTGGAATTAAAGAAACACGTAAACAATAATTAAAAAATGAAATAGAACTAAGGATTGGAGCAACAAGTCACGGAGCAAACCTAGGAAAATGTGAAAGCTTTTTTATTATATCAATTACCATTTAAGTTGTGTTTGGTTCAGATTGAATTTTTTATATTTAAAAGCAAAACAGTATAAAATTAAGAGAAACATATCTAATTTTGCACAGGGCTATTATGTTTAAAATATAAAATACACCCCATATATATAGTGGGCTTGTTTGGGACTTGCACTAGGCTGAAACCCAGTGCTGCCCATTCATAGATCCGCGTTTTAAATCCAATAAATGTGTACCAAAGTATTTTGTCTAGCATTGATGAGTCATTGAGTAATGAAGAAAATAATATTTATAGAGTTCATAAATATTTTATAGAAGTGTGTATTGAATTTGCAGAATCTAGATTATAAAATCTCGGACAGTGCTAAATGTCCATAATCTGGACATCCAGAAAATGACATTATTGTAATATTTGAATTTTGTATCACTGCAATTGTCTAATTTACCCCTATTTGAAGATTTGGAAATTTTGGTGTACTTTTAGTTTGAATTTGAATTTCACCCTATTTCTCTCTCTTCACTTATATTTCCAAGAAAATAATAATAACAATAGCATTACTATTGAAACATTCCACGTTTTCCATTAATAACTAAAACAAAGTTCTCTTGCAAACACCAATCAAATAAAAATTCAGAACATTTGGGTTTGGGATTTTCGTTTACATTTTTAACACTTTAATTTTAATTTTATTTTATTGGAATGTTTATATACTTTAAATATATTATACATTATATTTCAATTTATTCAAAATTAAGTTATGAATTTAAATTAAATTACGTTTAAAAAAGTGCATCCTTTTTATAAAATTATATATATATATATATATATATATATATATATATATTACTGATTTAAAAAACTATTTTTAGTAGCCTGTATATTTGCAAATCTAAGTTTATAATATAAATAAAAGTTTAATAAGCATATTAATTTGGATTTTCTTTTTAAAATCTAGAATGATATGATAGAGTTTGTGATTTTTTTTTTCAATTTAGGGTTCGAATAATTCCATTCGATAATCGAGACTCATAAAATTGCAATTTTTTATTGCATATTTAATTAAAAAATAAAAATAAGATTAGATGAACATATGAACGTGGAGACTTTTAATTTGGAGTGGTATGATAAAGTAGATAAAGTATGTGGTTTATGTTTAAGGGTTCGATGGCTTGACTAATATTTAGAGACTCACTAAAGCATGGGTCTGCTAATTCTTAATTTTATTTTTGCACAACTAATTATGTTATTAAATAAACTTAATTAGATAAAAATAAAAATAAAATTAATTATTTTAGTAGTCTGATTCGTGTTTACAATTTGGGGGTTGATAATCCAATAAGTGAATCGAGACTACATGAATGTGGAGACTTTCAATTTGGAGTGGCATGATAGAGTACTATATGGTTTACAATTTAGGATTCGATGGTTTAGACTAACTAAACTCACTAAAGAGTAGGTCTACTAATTTTTTAATTTACTATTACATAACTAATTATATTATTAAAAAAAATTGATAATTTTCTTTTAAAATTTTTGAAATGGTAGGATATATGGTTCGTGTTACAATTTAGGGTTCGATAATCCAACTAGTGAAACGAAACTTGGAATATGGTGATTTTTTTTTTTTTGCTCATCTAATTATAAAGTAAATAAACTTAGATGAACATATGAATTTGGAGACTTTTAATTTGGAGTGGTACGATAGAGCAAGTGGTTTACGATTTAGGGTTCGATGGTTTAACTATTGAACTGAGGTCAATAAAGAGTGGGCCAGAGTTGGCGTATTAATTTTTTATTTTATTTTGGCATAACTAGTTATATTATTTGAAACTTTGAATTTTTTTTTGATATATTTTAAATTTAAAAGTGTTATGATATGATTCGTGTTTACAATTTAAATTGAGACTCATAAAATAACATCACTTATATTTATTTCAGATCTAATTATAATATCAATAAATTTTATAAAAATATATTCATTTAGAGAAAATTTAACTTAGAGTACGTAGTACATAATAACTTGGGGTTTGCTATTTTAGATTCGATGGTTCGATTAATGAGCCAAGATTTATAAGATAATGACACAACTATATTTATATTGTGTGTCTATTAAAATATATGTAAAAATTATATAAAATGGTAAAAAAAAAATTAACTTAGAATGGTGTAATATAATTTTTAGGTTATGTAGTAACCGCGCGCACAAGATAGTGACACTGTTTTTTTTTTCTTTCATATATCTAGCTATAAAATAAATATAACACAGGTAAACATATATGTTATGATTTTTTTATAACTTAGAGTGGTACAATATGATTTATTAATTTTGATTTAGGGTTCGATTTGATTTGATTAATGAACTTACGCTCATGAGATATTGACATTAGTGTACATAAACATAGTAAATTAAATAACTTAAATTTAAATTGGTACAATAAGGTTTGTAGTTTATGATTTAGGATTCGATGGTTTGACTAGTGAACTAAAAACTCAAGAGATAATGACACTATTTTTTTTAATATCTAATTATAATATAAATAAAACTTATATAAACATATTATTTTGAAAAAAAAATGATTTTAATTAAAAATGATACAATAGTGTTCGAGGTTTATGCTTATGGGTTTGATGGCCGGTCTATTGATCTGAGACTCCCAAGATAGTGATATTACTAATTTATAGTTCAATGATCCAATTAGTGAACTGAGACTCATATACTACTTGTTTTTTTTTTTTTTTTGCATATCTAATTGTCTAAAAAAAAAAAACTTGTACACATATAATATGCATTTTCAAATCAACTGTAATTTTTAAACTATATTATTTGCATCACTAAAGAGTATTAATTTATTAGTGTTAGATATTTTCACTTAAAAGTATTGATTAGTTTATTAATTGTATACAATTGCATCATAATTTTGAAGTTTAAGAGTGTTAGTCATAATTATTATCTAAGTAAAACTTAGTAATATAGTAGTATTATATATGTTCCAAAAATTTATAAAATATATACCAAATGATAAAGTATATAGTCAAAATAGTTTATACATAAATCGTTTAAGAGTATTAATGCTTTTCACCAAAGAGTATTAATTATTTTCACTGAAGGGTGTTACTGGTTTACACTGAAAGGTCTTAGGGTAAACCAGTAACACTGGAAACTAAGACTCTTCAGTGTAAACCAGTAATACCCTTCAGTGAAAACAACTAACTGAACAACTAAGAGTCTTCAGTGTAAACCAGTAATACCCTTCAGTTAAAACAACTAATATATTTCAATAATTTTTATGAACCAGTTTCATTCTATGCATACTCATACCAAATATCTATATAATATACTTTTATATAACACAAATTCTAGCATGCACTAAGTGCATGACATGCACTTGAATTTTAAATTCGATTTTAACTTTTCAAAACACACACTAACACGCCGAATTGTGTATATATATATATATATATATTATTATTTTTTTTTTTGCAATTTTACTAATTACTTTTTGGGGTATCATTGGTTTCTGCTCGGGGGTTTTTTTTTTTTTAAATTCAAGTGCATATCATGCATTCTAATGCACACTAAAACTACTTTTTATATAATAACTCACCCTAAATAGATTTGCATGTTAGTTTATAATCAGGTTAATTTCTTAGTGCTAAATTATTTAGATAAAATTATATAATTTTATTAGGACACATTATCTAATTATATTTCCATCCCACTACCTATTCATCATGGGATGCATTGTGTCATTGTGTGTCGGGGTGATCCGTATGTGAATATAGAAGAAATTACATTATTTTTAATTTTGTTATTTTTAAATTTAAGATGATTTGTTAATCACAATTTTAGGAGTTTTTTTTTTTTTTTTTTTTTTACTATATACTAACTTTTGTATTAAAAATAAGAATTTTAATAAATAAAATTTCAATTATATATTTTTTTTGTCCTTCAAGAAAAATTTGAATGCAATTTTACTTATTATTCAAATATATATAAAACTTCTATGCTAGATTATTTTGTTTTTTAGAAAAGAAATATTATCTCAAAATACTAATATCAATGATGTTGTGTTGAGAGTTGAAAAGTCAGCCCAATTACATGGTTGATGTAATCAATAAAAAAAAGGGAAATGAGGCGCCTTTTCCTTTTAATTAGAAACTAAAACTACTTAAGGATATATAAGTAATTTTGTATTGAACTAACATTAATTAATCAGTAATTAATATTTCTGGATTTCCATAATCTGGACAAGCATCTTTATCCTAAAATCTCAAAATAAAATAAATTTCAAATCTCAAATTCAATTAGGAATCTAAACCGGTGCGGGTACCCGACCCATAAGAAAATAAACGACTTCTTTTTCTCTGCCAAACTCCGTTACAACTGACGACTCTGAAAAAGCTTTCGAAGTCTAGAATCATATTCATATAGGCAAAAACTCTCGTTTTTTCTTCTCTAATTCTTAACTGTTTCATCACTTCGCCAGATATCCGATTGATCGATAATCTTCGTACGCGTGAAATTGAATTCATAAATGGAGAGCAGTTTGCCGGTGACGACGTCGTCGTCATCGAAATCGGAGAGGCGATCGAAATCAAAGAATCTGCAGAGTACCTCGAAATCTTCTGTTGTGATGGGATTTCTTTCGTGCCTTGCTTGGCTTTACGTTGCTGGACGGTTGGTGTACTGCATTTTCCTTTCCTTTATACTGTCTCAATTCGATTTTCCCCTAATTTTTATTTTTCGTTTGTTAGCTTATGGCAAGATGCAGAAAACAGAACGCTGCTGGCGAATTTGTTGAAGCAGAACTCGGCTCAGGTTTGAATCTAAAATTATGATTCATTTGTATTTTTTTTTTTTTTTTTTTTAATATAGTGGTTTGTTTGTTGTTATGCTCGTCTTTAACAAGAAAATGAGAGTGCGATGTTTAGTAGTAACCGGCGTTTGAAAAGTTTCAGTTACGATGAAAAGATAAAATTATGGTGAGAATTTGTGACTCTGGATCTCTTTCTATGCATGATCATGATGTTTAGAATCAGCACAGGTGCGAGGGAAAAAAAATCAGAATTAAGTTTGAAAAAATAGAGATTCAGGTGTATTCATATGAAGTATGTTTAACTTTCAATTTTGAAAAATTGGTTTTGGGAAGTGGAACAAAGTCATCTAGAAATCTATGTGCTTGGATTGGCTATTGCCGCGTCAAGTGGTTCTACTATACATGATATTTATTCTTTGGAGCTATCGATACCACTTATATAATAAAATAAAATAAACAAATAGATAGAAGCATCTCCCAGGAAGGGAAGAGCAAGGGAATTATCGACTTCTCTGATGATCGATTCAACCTCTGATAAAAAAATATACCTTGGTTATATTTCATCCCTTCCACATGTTCAGTAATGAACATAACGCCCTTCACACATAAGGTTCTGATGAAAAGGATGCCTAAAGGTTTTCTTTTTTATGATATATTAATATTGGTACTACTGACAAAGAGATAACTTATTCCTGAAAGAAACTTTCGTAATTGTGTAGATGCAAAGTTCCTGATTGTGCAACAATGCAAAAGGTTACTAAAATGATAAATAGATTACAAAATGAGCCTGAAATTGAAGCATATTGCATGTTGTTAACTGGAGTGGAGATACTAATTATAGCAATTTTATTTAACCATTGATACATGCTACTTAGGCCAAAATTGATTTAAATTAAATGTGACATGAGCCTGTCCTATTTAGTGGATATGGGATTGTTATATATAGTCTCTAGAATAACTATCTAGTGCATCACTAATGAGTTGCTGATCATTTTTTGTGAGAGAAGATCTTAATACAACTTTTTGTCGTTTTTTTCAATTTTTTTAGATATAGTTGGTTTGTGAAACATAAGATATGTGAGGAGCGCAAGGATACCTCCCATAAAATCTAATGAACGATTTTTTGTGATTTTATTGGCAGCGACCTAAAGTGCTTACAGTGGAAGACAAACTAATGGTCTTTGGATGCAAGTATATGTTATCATGACTCAACTTCTTTACAAATGCACATAATATAAAACTGTGTTACTGGTAAGGAATTTACTTTACCAGGATGACAATTCAATTTGGCTTATTGTGATATCAATTTTAGGGATTTGGAGCGTAGAATTGTTGAAGTAGAGATGGAATTGACATTGGCGAAGAGTCAAGGTTATCTTAAAAACCAATTGCAAAAAAAGGGGCCTTCCAGTAAAAAACTGCTTGCTGTTATTGGAATATATACTGGTTTTGGGGGTCGGTTGCGACGCAATATCATTAGGGGTTCTTGGTTATCAAAAGGTTAGTATAAAGTACTATTTCTGTATCCAAGCACTATAATCTCTTGGCAGTTGGCACACTATTATGTTAATTGTGTAGTGAAGTGCTTGACCATTGTGTATTCAGTAATACAAACCAGATATCTTCTTTTGGCATAACTTTGACAATGATTGATGATGTAACACACAATAACCTCCATCATGCATGCAAATCCAGCTACACAATTGATGCTAATTTCACTTTGATGTATTTCTTCCCTTTTTACCTAGATTTTGCTAATTTATATGAACTCCATTCAACATTGTTTGGATCCTTTTTTTATTTTTTTGGGCGGTGTGTTGAGTAAAATATCTGAATTTCTACAATTTATGAACGTTGTTCTGGTTGCAGCTAATACTTTAGAGAAACTAGAAGAAAGAGGGATTGTTGTACGATTTATCATCGGACGAAGGTTTCTGATGCAAACACTTTTTCTCTAAGACATTTTTCCTTGATTCTTAATTAGTTTGTCATTAATATACTGAATGATGATCCCTTTGTCAACCATTAGAAATCATATGATTGTTCTGTGCCTTTCTTTTCCAGTCCTAACCGAGGTGACAGCTTGGACCACAATATTGACGAGGAAAATCATGCTATGAAGGATTTTTTGATTCTTGTGAGTTATAACCATGCATGTTTTCTTCGCAATTATGTACAGATTCCTGTAGCAATGTTTTGCTTTTGTATCCAGATATTTGTTCCTACTTAGTGGTGTTTTAGATTCAAATCTATATCATAATCCATGGTAGTAAGCTTACTCTGCCTTATCGGGCTGGTCAAGACAGTGAATAGGGTTGTGAAGCTTGAGGCCCAAGGTGTTGGGAACTGGCTTGGGTAGTCTGGATTTGGTGGTGTTTGTTTCGAGTTTTATAACTTAATGCAATCTTACTCTGATAAACTACTATTTCTACTAGAAAATCCTAGGAATTCTTAGTCAGGATGTCCCCATGCCCTAAAGCCTGTTCCAAACAACTATATAGCTCCAAATTGAATGCCCTTAAGTGGAACAAGAGCTGGTCAAGGTTGTTAGAAGTACTAGTTATTCTGAGGTTTACCTTAATACACTCCGACAGCAAGTACATTGATGTGAAGATTTTATTTTCAGTGTGGAGCACTCATCACAATAATATCATGACAATAACAGAATCATTTTAATGTTCTGAATGATATAAGTATTTATAATTTACTTTTCTTATTTGCTCCCATGTTAGGATCTTCATGAGGAGGCTCGAGAGGAATTGCCCAAGAAACCAAAGTATTTCTTTAGCACCGCTGTCCAAATGTGGGATGCTGAGTTTTATGTTAAAGTCAACGACAATGTTGATTTGAAACTTGGTATATTTTGGATGTGCTACTTAGAAAATTGCAACATGATTTATTTGCAATGATATATCAAGTTTTCCATAACCTTTGCAGATGATTTGATTGAACTTCTGCAGAGCCGCCGTGGTCAAGATAGTGCTTATATTGGCTGCATGAAGTCAGGGGATGTAATAACTGAAGAGTAATGCAGTTTTTCTGACTTAATTCATTTTGAGTTGTTTTTTTTTATTTCTCTTCAAAGTTGAATCTTAATCACACCGATTGCTCCAATGATCCATTGTGCTCATAATGGCGTGGAGAATAGTGATAACCTTGAAAATATATAAAACATTGATACTACTAATTTGTTTGAAAGATGACTTTGCATGAAAGTTATCGTGTACATTTCTTGTTCTAGATGTCTTTGCATGAAAGTTGTCTTTGCATGAAAGTTATCGTGTACATTGATACTACTAATTTGTTTGAAAGAACTTCTAGGGGTAGTTTTGCAACTTGGTCATTCATATGTAGTTGTAAGAGCACGTGAGATGTGATTCATTTTTTAACTTCAAGAATTTTGTTTAATTTTCAGGGGGAGACCATGGTATGAGCCAGAATGGTGGAAATTCGGTGATCAGAAATCGTAAGTAAATATCCCACGGGATGAGCAAATCCACACTTCATTTAGTACTGAACTTTTAGAGGGTATACTTAAACTAATGTCAGCTGTGTGGGCTCACTTTAAAAATGTTGATGGAATCGACTGATCTTGTTTAATCTTTACAAGGCTGTTTCAAATTTAGTTCCAAGTTGTTTAGTGCATAACATCAGCTTATATTTCATTTTCAGGTACTTCCGCCATGCAGATAGTTCTATCATTGTTCTTTCAAAAAAATTGGCCCAGTATGTAAATATTAACAGGTAAGCTTTTATGTCACTTTAATCTTGAGGAAAACTCACAACTAGGAGATATCTGCTTTCTCTGGCTTAAGGATTTTAAATTACTGCCTACCAAATCTGGTTTACTTGTACACAGTGCGTCTTTGAAAGCTTATGCTCACGAAGATACATCGATTGGGTCGTGGATGATGGGTCTTCAAGCAACGTATATAGACGACACTCGTTTGTGCTGTAGTTACTCAGGCCAAGGTAACAATACATGGATTTTAATATGACATCCTTGTTAAATCGTTGGCATAATATTTGTTTCAAAATGGTTGTTTTGCAGACAAGATTTGCTCATTGGCTTGAGAAGGATAACATTACAATGCGAGCAATTTTGGGGCGTTGAGGGGGAGGGACGTATGGAGCATTGGGTATACTATACACATGAATAGATTTAACAGAAGTATCTTTGGGATTTGACTGTACGATCAAACTTCACCTTTATATAATGATGGTGGATAGCTCTGGGCATATTCGCAGTTTGGCAGCATAGGTTAATAAACTCTGTTTTTACATTGACATGCATTTGAAATTAAGAGCAGCATAAATAGTTAAAAACAAGTTGGTGCAACCTTTAACGCATTTTAATCAGTCATAGGAACAAACAAATTGAAAAAAAAATAAAAAAAAAAAAAAAAAAAAAAAAAAAAAAAAAAAATATATATATATATATATATATATATATATATATATATATATATATATATCACAGTATGATGAGTATTAGTTCTTATAAAAAAAATTTAATTTTTGTGCTAAACAATATCAATACTTTTCTTGTAGCATGATGCACTCCTAAAGTGCATTGTTATTGTATCTTCTTACAGTATTATTATTAGGTTAAATTGAACAAAACCTACCACATTATCGGCGATTTTGCACCTAAACCATCGATTATATTTTTTGGCACTGCATACAGACTATCAAATTTTGGCACATAAACCATTGAACTTAATTTCCGATCAATTTTTTCTGGAAAAAATATATATTATTGTGCACATGTCTTAGAAAATGATATTTTTCTTCAAACTCTTCATAATTTCATTTCAATTGGAACAAGAAATACTTAAAAGTAATCGTCACTTCCGTCATCTACCGCTTCATGTCTTCGTTCCACCGTTCACAGACTCGTGCATTCCCTCCTTAACGTTCTCCATCTCATTTGTCATCTTCTTACTCCATTTGCCGTCAATTGATTTTTTTTTTAATAAAAATGTCCCTCATATGTTAAAATCAGAAATATTTTTTGCTGAACATAATGTTTAGTGGTTTATATGCCAAAATTTGATAGTTTGTACTCCCTCCGTCCCGCTATTATGTTCTCTTTTTGCCATTTTGGTCTGTCCCACTATAAACTTCACATACCTTATTTGGAAATCAAATACTCCCTCCTATTTTTATTATATGTCGTTTTGATTTTTTGTATTATTTGCAAAATATATGATGTTTTACACTTTTCAATATACATTAATTTCATTTTTTCCTGAATTACCCTTGTTGATATTAAATATTTAAATAAATGTGTTATTTTAATGAAGAAGATAAACATTTATTATGTATATAATAGGAATTCAATTTTTTTCTTAATATATGTGCATTCATCTAAAATGACATATATTTTGAATATGAGGGAGTAATAATATTATATTCACCTACTTTATTCATATTCACTCATTTAACCACATTCCACTTTATTATATTCTCTCTCTATCACATCACTTGTACTCAAGGATGAAAATATCGCTATCGCAAGTAATATCGCAACTTTAAATTTACGGATATATCGATGGATATATCGATATCGCATATCGATATCGCAATTTTTTTGAAAAAAGGGTGGAAACTTTATTAAAATTTTAGAAATTTAACATAGGAAGAATTTTAAAATTTACATTTCTTTAAAAAAAATTGTTTTATAAATGGCTTAATAATTGCACAAATAAAATTAAGTAAAAATAGACAACACAAATATACATAGGAAGAATCCCATTTATTGTTTAGCCATGACCTTATTGATGACGGAGCTAGACTATTTTCTTTGAGGGAGCTTAATAAAAATAAAAATTAGGTGTACCAATCATAATTTATATCAAATGTCTAATAATAAAAAAAAAAAAATTACACTTATTTTGAAACTTCTTCAATTGGATTGGGGAAAGAGAATAAATATTTAAAAATTATAGTAATTAATGAGAATAAAAAAATAACTCACAACACTATTTTTCCTCATAAAAAATGGGTCTTTTTACCTAATATTCATGACAAATTGTTATATGAAATATTCTACAGATATATGATTCGTAGAATAACTCATATTTAAGAAATTCGCGGATCTTGACCGGATCGGGTCGGGTTTGGAACATTTTTCCTAAAATCTCGCGCAAGTCAAGTTTCAGAATTTTCGCTCCCAGACCGTGTTATTATAAGGACAAATGCATGTTACTGAAAGGCAAAATGTGTGTTACTATAAGACTAAATGACGTTTTTTCACCAAATTTTTAGTGTTTTTACAGAAATAAATATATTTTCATACAAAATGTGTGTTACTATCTATTCAAATATTGGTTTTCACAATTATTTATTTATTTTAACAAAATTAATTATTTTTTCATACATTAACACATGTAAGGTAGTGAAAATGTATTACTATAATAACATAATTGTCTTACTCAATGGATAAAGATGTGTTTGCACATATACATAAAATTACTCTCCCAAGTTGTGTTACCATAAGGACAATCATATGTTACTGTAAAAGCAAATGTGTGTTACTAATACTATTGGAGCAAATATGTGATAATGTTAGAGCAAATGTGTGTTACTGGTGGAGGAAATGTGTGTTGATGTTAGAGTAAATATGTGTTACTGCAAATGTGTGTTAATGTTAGAGTAAATGTGTGTTACTATAAATATGTGTAACTATTGGAGCAAATGCGTGTTAATGTTAGAGCAAATGTGTGTTACTACAAATATGTGTTACTATTGGAGCAAATGTGTGTTAATATTAGAGTAAATATGTGTTACTTCAAACGTGTGTTAATGGTAAAAGTAAATGTGTAATACTATAAATATGTGTTACTATTGGAGCAGATGTGTGTTAATGTTAGAGGAAATGTGATTTACTATTGGAACAAAATGTGTTAATATTAGAGCAAATATATGTTATTGTTAGAGTAAATGTGTGTTACTGAAAATGTGTGTTAATATTGGAGCAAAGTGTGTTAATGTTAGAGCAAATGTATGTTACTATTGGAACAAATGTGTGTTAATGTATGAAAGAATAAATCTAAATTTAAAGGGATGAAAAATAAATTAAAAATCACATATTTATTCTTGTAAAAATATATATTTGTTCTTATTGTTATTTTAAAGTACAAAATTTTATTTTTTAATAACTAGTAACACAAATTATGCCCTTCAGTAACATGCATTTGCCCATATAGTAACACAAACTGGGGGTGAAAATTTTGAAACTTGACTAGCACGATATTTAGAAAAAAAACCCACCAAACCTGACCCGACCCGTCCAAGATCCGCGCCTGGAGCGATCCGACCTATTTTTTTTTTTAATATTTACCTATTTTAGGTATATTTCACATATGAAATATTTCACAAGAGAGCTCTTCAATATTCATAACAAAAGAATTTTTCTACCCATTTCATAAGAAAATGAGTTTTCTTTTTACCTAATTTTGATATGGAAAGATCCAGATTCCCCCAACTTAAATATATTCTCATTTCTCTTCGTACTTTATTCAATTTAATTTTTCCTCCATCATAATCTTTTGAACTTTCACCCCCTCCAACTCTCTTAATCTCTTCATCATCCCCTTTCAAAACTATTGTAAGTAATTCAATTTAGTAATTTTCTTATCTCTTCATCTACTCATCTTGTAGTTTTGGTGATTTTCGTCCACAAAAAAAAGTTTGTTGATGTTGTCTCGCTAGGGAAAAAAAGTTATCTTACTAGCAAAAAATAGTTGTCTCGTTGGTGTCTATTGAGACAATATTCGAGTAGTAACAAATTCAAAATATGAATATTTGAATACTATCTCGATGGACACTAGCGAGAAAACTTTTTTTTTGCAAGCGAGATAACATTCAAATATTCATACTTTGAAAATATGAATATTTGAATACTAGTTCGTAACCTCGTGAATTTCGCGGATTGAAAAAAAATTGTTATTATTATTTAAAATTATAATTTTTTTTAATATCTTGTAATTTTGATATAATATTAAAATTTTAATTATAATTCAACAAATAATAAAAAATATAAAACATGAATAAATAGAAAATTTAAAAAATATTAATTAATTCATACATTTAATATCAAATTAGTATAACACAATATTATTTAAAATTACAGTTGTATACTTGCATGCCCAATTTTCTCCCATGGTATGAAGATACAATAACAACCGAACACAAAAGCTTAACTCTAAAGATAAAATTACACATGTCAGATTTAAAGGTAACATTTGACAAAAAAAAAAAAAAAATTAAATTAAAATAAAATATTGTTATGTTTGTGTGGGAACAATTAATTAATGTGTTGGTATTTATAATACACAATTCAACAATAAGAATTAACCTTTATGCACCAATTTTTTTTTTTTAATTCAATTTCCCTCCTAAACATTTCACATATACAAATATTTTGCAAAAAAAAAAAAAAAGTTTAAAAAAATCAAATTTGTTAAAAAAAAAATTGAAATCATACTCTACAAAACAATATCTATATTTTACAGTTTCAAATTCTATTTTGCAAGTAAACTTTTATCCAAAAAAAAAATCGTGTTACAATCTATTATTGATGGTAAGATAATATATTTGGTGGCAATATTTTTTTGAGAATCATATGTTATTTCGATGATAATATCTTTTAAACAATATTTAAATTTCTTGCTACAAATTTCACATCTATCAATATTTAGCAAAAATAAATTCCAAAAATATCAAAGAAAAGAAATCGTTCAACCGTGAAATAAGATTTGCTTGCATTAATTTAATGTTTAAAATCTTGCATTAATTTAATATTTAAAATAATATTCCATATTATATGTAAATATTATGTTTCTCATAATTAAAATATATTCAGATTTATTGTATTTTAGAGTAAGATATTTTTTAAAGTTATAATACGTTGGAGTTATACGTGAAAGTATATTTTTACTTCGTATAACTCATGTATTAAACACTTGTTTTATGAGAATAATTCTTTTACCACATTTGCTTTGAATATGAATGAATGTTAAATATTTATTGCAACCCGTTCAATATATATAATTTGTGTTACATTGTAGTTAATGTGGTGATACCAGATCACGGAAGATCACATTAACAGTTTTCCTTGTAACTAAACGTACAAATTCACGACCTAGGTGGAATTGAACAATCTATCGTGAAAGGTCGATGTGTATATCTCAGATTGGTTTTGTCTTGACCAAGAGATTGCACTAGCACATTTAGTATGTGTTGAAGAGGACCTACAACGAGGATAAATTCTCATGTTCTGAAATGTGAAGATTAATCTCCGTCATTTAAATAGGACCATGTGTGGTTAATAGTTATTGTTTTGATTCATGTTGGTTGAAAATCATCGTGACTTCGAACCTTGTGTTTTGGACAATAATATTAATCATACGACGGTTGTTAAGGTTTAATACGGCGAAATGTGTCCGAGTACGACTCGTGTGTTTTGTTCCCTTGGTGGGCTCAAAAGTTTTATCGTACCAAATCTTGTAAGTGAAGAATTAGTTTCTTCGGTACGGATAATAATGTTAAGTTGTCTTTACTCCAAGGTAAAAAATATTAATTAATTTAGAGTTATTCAGAAGCTCAATTAATTAATGGACTAAATAATCCTAAACACGGGAAATAATAACCGGAAACCCATATTATCGTAATATGAATTAAGATGGATAGTGCAATATTAATTTATTAGTGGTAATAATTAATATTAATGGGCTGAATAATATTGGGGCTCAATATTGTAATTCAGAAACCCATTATAGGTCCAATCTTAATTCTCCTAAAGACCCCTCAAGTAGCCCATTAAGTAGCCCAATAATAATAAAGTGATTAAAATAAAAGAAAATATAATTGTTGATTTTATTCTATAATTTTTGAAAATAGTGATATTGGGAAAGAAAAGATTTTGTTGATTTTCTTGGAAAGATATTATAGAAGATATGTATTCTTGGAATACAAGATTATCTCATAAATTCAAGAAGATCCAAATCTTGTTATTTCAATCCTAAATTTTCGAAAATATCTTAATTATAAGGAGGATGAGATTTTTGTGGGATATTTTATTATGGAGAAAATAATATATGAGATATATTCAAGATTTTTTGGAGATCAAGAAAAGATTTTCTCTCCCCATATTCATTCATGAAAAAATCGGTCACTCCTCTTTATAAATAGGGGGTGATTATTTCATCCCCAAATACATAATTCCATGTGTTGGAAAAATCAAGAGCAAAAATATTTTATTTCTTCCTTATTGTGTTAAAAAATTGTTCGTGAGCGCTTACCACCGGCGAATGAATAAGGCGAAAGGGACATACTTGAGAAGATTTTTACGGTTAATAGGATCGGTACGCTCGTCCCGTAGATCTCGGTTGGACGTCGCTTCAAGAGGTACATAATCGCGTAAATTCTTAGTTTTTCTGCCGTAGAATTTTACGTGAATATATTCATATGCATGATTAATTTGTTGTTGGTATAATTATTATTTGAATTAATTTAGGATTAATTCATGCTAGTAATAATTAGATTTAAATTCGTATTTAAATTTAATCTCGAATAGATTCAGTCACCCGAATTTTCCCAACAACTGGTATTAGAGCCATGGTTTTCGGGCTCTGATCTTTAAATTGAAATTTAAATCGTTTAAATATTAAATTGAAATTGGATAGTAGAATTGCTTGATCTTTTTTGCAGGTATCCAATTATCTTGGATAATGTTTGTTTTTTTTCCTGCGTATGAATGTTTAATTGTTTTTAATTCGATTCGTTCGAATTTATTTTTCTCGTGAAAAAATCTACGAGTAGATTAGTTTTTTTATTTGATTTGATCAATGTAATATACTAGTCTAGATCTAGGTTTATTTATTTTTTGTAAATAAATTATAACCAGATCGGAACGAAGAATTAAGAACGGCGTACCCGGACGATGCATGCATGTGTGTCGCATGCATGGACGTGGATCGTACATGGGGTGGAAACGAGCACCGACTTGAAGCAAAAATATTAGCTTTTACTAGTAGCTTCCCCGCAAGCGGACGGGTTCACTGTAGTATGAGCAAGTATAATGACCAAGTATTATCGAACCCAAGGGAAAGTGTGTATGCGAATAGATCCCTGAAGATCTACACATCGTAGTTAATATGAGTGAATTTTTTTTTTTTTTTTGGGTTTTTTGGAAAGATTAATTAAAAGACTAAAATAAACTAAGTAAACTTAAATACTGAAGAAATCAAATTAACTAAGGGTTGTGTTCTAATGAGAGATGGTGATGCTCAGGATAGGAATCCCTACGTATACTAACGGAGCAGGTACATAATCAGAATAACTGTGACACAAAAGAAATAACCTAAGTAAAAGAATGCAGGGTGAAAGCTCAAGATTCTAAACCCTAATACTTTACCCTAACACTCGACTTCACTAATCCACTAACAAGTTAATAGATTGTGCTTAATTAATGAGACCCTAATTTAACTAAGGTGATGCGGTCGTCCTCCTTCGCAAAACTGGTAGATGAATTAACCCTTCCTAAACCTTCTCGTTAAGACTACTAATTGTTATTGAGTGATGCGGTCGTCCTCTCTCTAACACTTTCATACGAAATTCAAAGGTAAAGTTAAGGTTAATTATAAGAATTCATTAATCAAGAGAATTAAAACTCACGTCATGAATTACCCTAATTACGTACCCACATCCTACTTCTACGAGTTCACCCTACCCCAAGCATACAAGGGTTTTAGCCGGACATGACTTTAACAAACATAAAAACAATAGAAGAAACAACGAACATAAACATCATGAATTGAACGAAGAAAATAAGAAACATGAACTAGGGTTTAAAGGAATAAATACTAAGAACTGAAATTTAATTAACTAAAACGAAGTTTCAAAGTGTTTAAAGAAATCAAACTAATGAAAAGAAACTAAGAAACGAAAAGAAACTAAGAATTCGTACGAAAAACCTCAACAAAACGTAAACGTAAACTTGCTTCTCTCCTTCCTCTCCAAAAACTAAGTCTCTATATCTCGTGTGTGTGTCAAGTGCTCCTCTAAAATGAGTTTGGAAGAGGTATATATAGGCACCGGGTCGAAACGGAATCTCATGGGCCGAAAAACGAAATTTGGAAAATAAGCCTCGGAGGCGCTCGAGCTGTCCCGGTCGAGCGGGGCGCTCGAGCCTTTGTGGTCGAATGAATCAGTAGGTCGAACGGGGCGCTCAACCTTGTTTGGTCGAATGGTTCTATAGGTCGAATGATGCGCTCGAGCTGTGCCCCTCGAGCGGCAAAAATGTTCTGTAAGTCCGGAGCGCTCGACCTACGTTGCTCGAGCGAGGTGCTCGAGTGATGGTGCTCGAATGGCCTTCCTTCCTTGCAACTAACACTTTTCTTCTCACGTACTAATACCAATCGTATTTCTTCGATATCTTCTCACCCGGGCATCCGTTTGAGTCGATTCAAAGTCCTACGAACTCCGTTTTTCGTCCTCGATTCACCTATGAGTATCAAAGAGACAAATTCATCAATGTATAGAAATAGTACTCATTTGGCTCTAAAAACTCAATAAAATTGACCAAAACTAGGGCGTTTCTAGCTACGAATCATGACAATTTCACGCCTAATCAACCCCCCCAAACTTACCATATTGCTTGTCCTCAAGCAATGAAATAATAAGTCAAGTGAAATTGTTAGGGATGAGTCAAAGAATCAACTCATGCAAGCTAATGAACTCGAGCTTCAAAAATCAATCACATGTATACTCACTCACTTTCCTTTATCATACTCATGCAACAATAACAAGAAACACCAAGATCAAGCATGGATGTGCCCTCAACTATGTGTTTCGCTCCCTCACAAGTGTATATCAATGATTAAGGGACCCACTCAAACAATCAATCACTCAAATTGGCAGCCATATGCTTGGAAGCGTTCTTAACTCCGACCATACTCTAGAAATCAATGCCGAATCAAAAAGGACTTTTCTCAAGGTTGTAATGTAGGCTCTTTGGACAGGTGGGAATCAATATAGGGTAAAGTGACTAAAGTGAATGGAGAATAGAAAATCAAACTTCGGCACTTCGAGATTAGGAACAGACTACTTCAAACATATTCAATCAACACTATTTCAATTCCACTTTTCTCAACACTTCAATTTTTTTTTCTAACTCTTTTCACTCTTTTTTTTCAATCACTTCACTTTTTTTTTTCTTTTTCGCACAACACATGAGCTCTTTTTTTTCTTTTGCTCATTCTCAACCCCTTTTTTGTTCTTTCCCACATCTCATACTTCATCACACCTTCTCATATTCACTCAACAAACAATCTTTTCCTTTTTCAACTCAATTTACTCCCTTCACATTCCTTCTTCTCATATTCTCCACTCAAATTGGTACAAAAAGGCTTAGGAATTGGAATAATGTTCATATGTGCTAGCAAATAAAATAAGTTTTAGGCTCAAAGGGGCTAACAAAGGATTCAATGTCATTGGTAAGGAAAATTTTGGCTAAGTGACTCAATAAAATCAAAGATGGCCTAAGATCCTATTCGGCATATCAAACTAGACACAATCAAGAAGCAAGAGCACACACAAGTTCTAGCATCCTCTAGGGTGACGATTCACTCACAAGCGAAGAGATTAATTCATGCATCAAAATCTCATAAGGCTCAAATCTCACGGCTTTCACATCCATGCTAGTCTAGTGCATTCTCACAATCATCACACAAGTACTCATAAGGAAAATTTGTAAGCATACGGGTTATCTTTCAAATCAACTCTAACTCAAACACTCACACAATAAAACTCCTAACTCAACCTCACAACTCAACTCTACTCATCAAATCGTACTCAAAGATAGCAATCAACAAACATAAGATGGTTGATAGGCATGAAATATGTAATAGCGAGTCAAATCAAAATCACCCCAAGGAGTATCTCAACAAACCAATAATCAATCAAACTCAACTCAAAGATAAGGGCGTGCATGCATGTGCAATGTAACAAGAAACATAAAAAAAAACTCCACCCCCCCAAACTTCGACCTTGCTAGAGGTCTAAGTTTGGGGTTGTGGGTTACCTCAACCCAACAATTCAGTTTCTCTCAATAGCTTTGCACACTCCCTTGTCTCAAGTTGGTTTCTTCAATCTCCACTTCTTTGACACTCCATCGAGACAAGCCTACAAAATAAAACTCTCAAGTACAAGGTTAAACATACGACTCAAAATAACTCCCTAATAACTAAAAAAAACTCAAAGCAAATAAAAATAATAATGGGTTGCCTCCCATTCAGCGCTATTTTTAAGGTCCTCATGCCGGACCAAGCTCAAAGGTGCTTATGGGACATCATACTCAAATTTACCCCCCTCACTCTCATAAGAGTGGTGTTTGAATTTCTTTCCTTGTTGTCCCTCCATCATGAGTTCCTTTGCTTCCTTCCCCACCCCAAGTGGTATAGGTCTCAACTCCTTCTCACCTTTATCTGGAGGAGTCTTACTAATCAATTTCTTGAGTTTGAACTTTTTCTTCTTAACTCCTCCTTTTCCTTCCAACTGGATCACGTCTACACTTTTCACCTCTTCATCCTTCAACTTCTTCACTTTGTCCCTATCAACATAATCAAGAACATAATGCTCATGGGTTAAATTATCAAGTGAAGGATTATAAAATTCATGAATATGAGAAGGATTAGGGATAGAAGGTGTGTCTTCAACACGAGGATCAATGATATCCATGCAATACAAACTCTCATCCTCCTTTGGGTGCTTCATGGCTTCATATAGGGAAATCTTCACTTCTTGATCATCAACCTTCAATGTAATCTTCTCATTTGCCACGTCTAGCACCATCCCCGCCGTAGCTAAGAACGGTCTTCCCAAGATCAGGGGCACGTGCTCATCTTCCTCCATCTCTAGCACTACAAAGTCGGCTGGAAAAATGTGATCTCCAACTCTCACTAGAACGTCTTCAACCACTCCTTGAGGTCTAGTAATAGACCGGTCGGCAAATTGAAGCGTCATCATTGTGGGTTGAAGTTCTCCACCTTCCAACTTCTTGAAAAGCGACAAGGGCATGAGATTAATGCTCGCTCCGAGGTCACACAATGCTCCCTTCTTGATCCCGTTCCCAATGTCACATAGGATCGTGAAGCTCCCGGGATCCTTCAGCTTCGGTGGAAGCGCCTTGTGCACTAATGCACTCACCTCGTGGTTCAGCTGCACCAACTTCGGCTCATCCACTCGCCGTTTTTTCGCAATCAAGTCCTTCAGAAACTTTGCATAATGCGGCATCTGTTCCAAAGCATCATAAAAAGGAATATTAATATGCAATTGTTTAAACACATCAAGGAATTTAGCGAATTTTTCATCAAGCTTCTTTTTCATAAAGCGCTGTGGATACGGGACATGTATCTCAGACTTGGGTACCCCCCCATTCATCTCTTTCTGTTTCTTTCACTTTATCCCTTGCTTCCTTTGCCTTTTTCCACTTAGGAACTCTCTCAATCTCCTCACTTTCCTTGCCCTTCTAGGACTCATCCATATCTTTATGCTTCTCAATCCCTTCACTTTCAATCCCCTTCTCAACAGTAACACCTCCATCTTTCTTGTGTTCTCTTTCCCCCATCTCAACTTGAGGCGTCTCAGAATCAGCAGGCATCTGAGGACCTTCATAGTTGGTTCCACTTCTAAGCTGGATCGTCTTGCAATGCTCTTTCGGGTTCCCCTCCAGCATGGAAGGATATTTTCCCGACTCTCTATTCACCATCTTTACAATCTGGCTCATCTGGAACTCTATAGAAGTGAACCTTCGATTGTTCTCTTGTTGAGTTCTAGTCCACTCAACGTTCATCTTTTGGAGCTCTTGATCACGATGATCACCCTTCTTATGCAACTCCTTCACATCGTACTCCAAAGATGACAACCTCTTACTTCCTTCCTCCACCTTCTGAAGAATAGCTCTCAACATCTCCTCGGTTGATGCACCGCCTTCTCCACCAGGAGGTTTAGACCCCGGATCAACACCTGCAGGAACAGTAATACCAGTTTTTGGGTTAGCATAAGAAAAATTCTCATTCTTCCTCCATGTGTTTTGAGGAGGCTGCTGGCCTCCTTGAAATCCTTGTGTGTTCCTCCATTGATTTTGAAGCGGCTGCGAGCCTGGAGGTACAAATGGTTGGCCATAAGGAGGCCTTCCAAACTGATTTCCACCTTGGTAGCCATTCTGATTGTAATACGGACCTCTCATGTAATTGGCTACCTCTTGTTGTCCACTTGGTTGGTCTACTCTCTCATTCTCTGCTGCATGCTCTCCAACCAAATTCTTCCCCAACTCGAGGTTGTTAATCTTTTCCATCATGGCCATCAGCAGCCTTCTCGTTCCTTCTCCCTCCTCAACCTGATGCACTCGCTGGAAATCTGCATCCATATTCCAAGCACCGGCATTCGTGACAATGTTGTCCACGATCTCTCTACACCTCTCTATGCCTTGATTCAGGAATGCTCCGCCCGCACAAGCGTCTAGATGGTCTTGCCCAGCCTTGTTGGCACCACTATAGAAAAATGCCATAATATCCCCCTCATTGTACCCGTGATGTGGGCACTCTATCAGCATGTTTGAGTATCTCTCCCACGCTTGACGTAGGTCCTCTCCTTGCTTCTGGCGGAAGGAAGATATCTCAATCCTTGCTTTGATCGTTCTGGATGGAGGATAGAACCGCTCGAGGAACAGACGCTCGAGCTCGGCCCAAGTGGTAATACCTCCCCGTGGAAGTGTATTATCGTACCACTCTTTAGCTATTCCCGTCAATGAGAATGGGAACAGCCTAAGCCTCTTGGCATCTTCAGACATGCCATTGTAATTGAATGTGGAGGCTATCGTGAGGAAACTCCTCAGGTGAGTGTGAGGATTCTCCTTCCCGATCACCCCCTTGAACTGATTCTCGGTAAGCAACTTTAGAATTCCCGGGGAAATCGAGAAGTTGTTCGCCTCAACAGAAGGCAACGCCACTCCATCATAGTACCGCTGTGGCTGCGCTGCAAACCTCCCTCGAATGGCCATATGTTGATCTACGTTCTGGGGCACAGGCTGAGGAGCAACAGGTGGTGCTGGTACTTGTTGAACTGGAGGTGGTTGGTACACAGGTGGTTGATTGTAAACAGGAGGTGGATGATATGGGTATGGTGGATAAGGGTATGGTGGGTATGGGTAATGTTGGTATACTGGGTTGTTGAAAGGGTTATTTGGGTTCTGTGGGTAAGCAGGGTTGTTTAGAGGATTTTGGACAAAATTCTGAGCTGGATTGATAACGTTTTGTGCACCCGGGTTTTAGCTCTGACTATCCCCTAACGGATCTTAGTTCTTACTGGTGTTGCCATCAGTGCCGTCAACCCGGTTCAACCCCTGGTTAAACTCATTCTCAGCATCTCCCAACTCATTAGTGATGTCCATTGGTTCTTTCCCTAAGTCGGCAGCGTTCATCCTTCTCAAGAAAGCTCGGTTCCTTCTAGCTATTGTCTCAGGGTCCAACGGTATTCTCTCTTCGCTCGTATTCCCTTGTGAGCGTGTTTTCATAAACCTGACACACTAGCAGAAGGATCAAAATGCAACTGCCGAATAAATAAAAATAAAAATAAAACAGAAAAGAAAGCACTCACTACTAACTACTAAGCTATCGACAAGTCCTATTCAAAAAGCATACAACGCCATCCCCGACAACGGCGCCATTGACTTGAAGCAAAAATACTAGCTTTTACTAGTAGCTTCCCCGCAAGCGGACGGGTTCACTGTAGTATGAACAAGTATAATGACCAAGTATTATCGAACCCAAGGGAAAGTGTGTATGCGAATAGATCCCTGAAGATCTACGCATCGTAGTTAATATGAGTGAAATATTTTTTTTTTGTTTTTTGGAAAGATTAATTAAAAGACTAAAATAAACTTAAATACTGAAGAAATCAAATTAACTAAGGTTTGTGTTCTAATGAGAGATGGTGATGCTCAGGATAGGAATCCCTACGTATACTAACGGAGCAGGTACATAATCAGAATAACTGTGACACACAAGAAATAACCTAAGTAAAAGAATGCAGGGTGAAAGCTCAAGATTCTAAACCCTAATATTTTACCCTAACACTCGACTTCACTAATCCACTAACAAGTTAATAGATTGTGCTTAATTAATGAGACCCTAATTTAACTAAGGTGATGCGGTCGTCCTCCTTCGCTAAACTGGTAGATGAATTAACCCTTCCTAAACCTTCTCGTTAAGACTACTAATTGTTATTGAGTGATGCGGTCGTCCTCTCTCTAACACTTTCATACGAAATTCAAAGGTAAAGTTAAGGTTAATTATAAGAATTCATTAATCAAGAGAATTAAAACTCACGTCATGAATTACCCTAATTACGTACCCACATCCTACTTCTACGAGTTCACCCTACCCCAAGCATACAAGGGTTTTAGCCGAACATGGCTTTAACAAACATAAAAGCAATAGAAGAAACAACGAACATAAACATCATGAATTGAACGAAGAAAATAAGAAACATGAACTAGGGTTTAAAGGAATAAATACTAAGAACTGAAATTTAATTAACTAAAACGAAGTTTCAAAGTGTTTAAAGAAATCAAACTAATGAAAAGAAACTAAGAAACGAAAAGAAACTAAGAATTCGTACGAAAAACCTCAACAAAACGTAAACGTAAACTTGCTTCTCTCCTTCCTCTCCAAAAACTAAGTCTCTATATCTCGTGTGTGTGTCAAGTGCTCCTCTAAAATGAGTTTGGAAGAGGTATATATAGGCACCGGGTCGAAACGGGATCTCATGGGCCGAAAAACGAAATTTGGAAAATAAGCCTCGGAGGCGCTCGAGCTGTCCCGGTCGAGCGGGGCGCTCGAGCCTTTGTGGTCGAATGAATCAGTAGGTCGAACGGGGCGCTCAACCTTGTTTGGTCGAATGGTTCTATAGGTCGAATGATGCGCTCGAGCTGTGCCCCTCGAGCGGTAAAAATGTTCTGTAAGTCCGGAGCGCTCGACCTACGTTGCTCGAGCGAGGTGCTCGAGTAATGGTGCTCGAATGGCCTTCCTTCCTTGCAACTAACACTTTTCTTCTCACGTACTAATACCAATCGTATTTCTTCGATATCTTCTCACCCGGGCATCCGTTTGAGTCGATTCAAAGTCCTACGAACTCCGTTTTTCGTCCTCGATTCACCTATGAGTATCAAAGAGACAAATTCATCAATGTATAGAAATAGTACTCATTTGGCTCTAAAAACTCAATAAAATCGACCAAAACTAGGGCGTTTCTAGCTACGAATCATGACAATTTCATGCCTAATCAAGCACGAACAGTGAAACCCAACACACGGCGTACGCGATGGTTGTCGAGCGGCCCGGGATGCGCGCATGCGGCGCTTCCTGCCAAACGGGCGCCGAGAGGCGCGCGGCCCGCCTCCGTGGGCCGATGCGCGCCGGATCTCGGCCCGTGCTTTCGTATTTTTCATTTTTTTCGATGTCAAACGTCGTCCCGACCCCAAACGAAGGACTTTTTTGACGAATTCTTATTGTTCGAGTGAGAGCTTTTCGAGATGAACGATGAAAATAACAAGGACGATTTCTCGCATCAAGACTTGAAAAAAATTAAACCGTGACAGTTGGATTTGAGTGATTCAATGTGTTTTAATTTTTTGTTTTGATGGATGTTGTTATTTTCGTGCATCTATTATTTTTATAATATGTGTTTGCATGAATTTTAATTGTCCAAGAAAAATCTTATTTTCAAAAATTACTAAGTATAATTTTTATAATCATGATTTTATTCTAGATAATAAAATTGGATTAATTTGACCTCCATAATTTATTTATTTGTGAATGAAATACATTTCCCCCTCGGATCGACCAAAAAGACGAATTTCACATGAATAAATTCCGAAAGGATGATTGTGGATTATTACTAGTGGTGGTATTGACCCTCACCACTAGTGGCTTGCTCAAAGCGAAATAATAATCCTGTATTGAATTATGGTTATTATTTAGGCATAAGAAATTGATATTAACTTACTCCCCGCGGAGTCCCTGTCAATTTTTATGTGGTCAAAGTGGGAGCCGACTATTAATTTTGAATTAAAGGTTTGTAACTTTTAATGTTTGTGACTTGCTTGAATGTGTTTAAATGTATAGACCACCCCTCGTGGCACATTTAAATTATTTCGAGATGTCGGCTGATGCATGATTATATTATTTTAAGGTTTCAATATAATTGATGTGACCGAATTATGTGATAATTTCGTATTTTTTTAGATATTAATATGAATGTCAGTTTTATTCTCATTTCATCATATCGCAACCTTTTAATCCACTGTTTAGTATACTTTAAGTTAACAAACTTTCTGGAAAGAATTATATCGACTGGAAATATAATTTAAACTCTGTCCTTACTGCACAAAAACACAATTGAGTTTTTTCACGTTAATATACCCGGCAAACCTAATGATAAGTCAAGCAATGGGAAAAGACAGTTTATGACTGGAAGCGTGACAATGAACACATGAAGTGCATCATCTTGACATCTATGTTTGAGGATTTGAGGCACATTCATGAAGTTATTGTATCCGTTGTTGAAATCATGGAAAGCTTTGAAGTGGCGTTTTCACATCAGAAACCCATGACTAATCAGTTCACCAAACATGACTCGGTCAAGTTGGAAATGGTGGAAGGAACACCCGTGAGGGAGCACGTTCTCGAGATTATGGCATACCTTAACAAGTTGGAAGTACTTGGTGCGGATTTTGATGTCCCTACTCAGGTCAATTTCATACTTCATTCTCTACCGAAAAGCTTTGAGCAGTTTCAACTAAACTGTCAAATGAATGAACAGACAAGTCATTTGCCCGAGCTCTTGTAAGCTTTAGTTTCAGCGGAGGCGCAAATGGGGCACTAGTCCACTGCTATGGTGGCTAATGGTCCGTCTACCTCTTCAGGTCCCAAAGGAGGGAAGAAGAGGAAGAGAACCAAAGGCCGGACCCAAGCAAATTCAATTGTTGCGAAAGGCAAAGCCAAGGCTAGCATCAAATGGGGAGTGTTTTAAATGCGGTAGAGAGGACATAAAAGGTCTGCCTGTTCCAAGCCTAAGAGGCTAGGAAAGTTAGGTAATTCACACGCCTTAATCGTCGAAACTTGTGAAGTGGCGTATGATGTCCGTTCGTGGATAGTGGATACGAGAATCGTTGATCACATTTGTTTTATTTTGCATGGGTTCAAGCTAACCCGACGACTTAGCGGAAGTGAGATCTCCATCACACCGGACAATGCTACGAGAGTGGTAGCTGAAGTAGTGGGAGAAGTGTGCCTATCTTTGAAGATAGAGTTATGGTCTTGAGAGACGTTTTTCATGTAACTATGTTTTTGAAAGAACTCAACCTTCAGTTTCTAAACTGTTTTAAATAGATACTCAGTTTCTTTTAATAAGGATGTTATTATTTCGATGAGTTTATCTGTTCTGGAACATTGTTGGATGATCTTTATACCATTAATTGGACACACCACTCACAAATTGAATCTAATAACGCATCGACTATTTCAAGTTATAAAGGAAAGCGTTATTCTGACATGAACGAAACACTTCTATGACATCTTAAATTAGGTCATATTAATCTAATGCAGATACAAAGATTGGTGAAAGACGGATCCTTGAAGCCTCTTCAAGTTGAGCTGCTTTCAACTTGCGAATCCTGTTTAGAGGATAATATGACCAAGAGGGCATTTGGAGCCAAGGGAATTGAGCCACAGGAGTGTTGGAACTCGTTCATATACCGATATGTGTGGTCCAATGACGATCATAACAAGGAAGGGGTATGAATGTATTTGTCACTTTCATTGACGATTACTCGGGATATAGATACATCTACCTTATGTTGCATAGGGAAAGAAGTATCAAGTTTCTACGATCTGATCGTGGAGGCGAATACCTAAGCGATGAATTCTTAAACTACATATCAGACAAAGGGATTGTATCGCAGTTGACCGCACCGGGAACCCCTCAATAGAACGGTGTAGCAGAATGAAGAAACCAGATTCTTTTAGAAATAGTCAGATCCATGATGATATCAGTCTGAAAGCTGATTGTTGATATCAGTCTGAAAGCTAGTTGTTTTGGGAACTAGGACCTGGAATTATCCTAGTGAGATTCCAAAACAAACCCACAATTAAAACAAATCCCAAATTCGAAAGGGCTAGGTCTCGTTATTTCCCCGTCGATTATTTTCTACGAGCTATTTTGGATTGGCAATGGTGGGTGCACCCCTGGATCCAACTTCACTGAGAGAGTATCTTAACAAATATAGGACTGATGATGATAAGGAGAAAAAAAGGAAGAAAGAGAGAGGAAAACTAAGACCCGGAGTTACCGTGGTAGATGAAGATCCGATTTGGAAGAAGCCTGTGAAATCTGAAGAAAAAGAAGGAGATAATTCAGCAGATGAAGAGAAATATACTGATGATGTCAAGCTTAAGAAACGTGGCCGTATGGAAAACCCAAGTTCTGATATTTCTCCACCTCGCAGAAGGAGTTCCGGTTTATCTCCACGGCGGCGGTCAACCAATTTGGAAGATCGCGATACAGGGACGCCTTCAGTTTCCGATCTATCTCCTCCAAGAAAGAAATTGAACGAATTGCCAATTTCTTCTCCGAAATTTGGCTTAATTTCCACCCATATTTCAAAGCTGAAATTGATAAAAAGAGAAAGGAAGATTGGCTTAGGTTTTGTGAGATGGATATTTCAGTGAGTGGCCGAGGCGCTGAACCGATATACCGCAACAAATTAACAGGAGAGCGAATCTCAAAGGAGGAGTTTCTCGAGTCTCGGAAGAAGAAACTTAAGAGAGTGGAGAAACCAAAGGAAAAAAAGCTGGAATGGTGCAAAGGGTTGGCTCAGAAGTCAGAAGAGGGATTTTGAAGGTAGAATGCAAGAAATGGAAGCGGAGAAGGACAGGCCATTTGCTCGGAGCAGGGATGACCCTGATCATAATGCAATGCTGAAGGAAAAAATTCGGTGGGTTGATCCGATGGCTCATTTGATCAAGAAAAACCATTTGGAGCTGATTCTTCAAGATCTGGGTGATGGCATGGAGATGAAAGAATCTGGATTCGTAGTTCCCCAAGATATCCCAATTCACAGCTGGATAAGAAGAGGACTTGATGTTGCACCCAATCGATATGGGATCAATCCTGGGCGGGTGCAGATCGCAGTAATGGATACGAGACGAATGGAGAAAAAGCTACAGCGTTGGAAGCATATATGTGGTGTGTTTCTGACATGTAGATTTATATAGGAAATTTAATTATCTTTAAATAAATTTGGATCTTGTGTGCTACATTAGGGAAATTCACTTGGCTCTGCATTTCCACTTTTACGTATTATTATATCTGAACTTCGTAAACTGCTATTATGTGATTTTATAAATAATGCCAGATGCTCAAATAACTTTGTTAAGGCACCTAGGCGCAACAGCGCGCCCTTTTGAACACAAATTTTTTTAAAATAAAAAACTGCATATTTTCAAAAAGAATGAAAAAGATATATTAAAAACTTATTTTTGCTTGTATCCCGTGAATAATTGCTGATAAGGATAAAAAATGAAGACCCAGAATTTTTTTTGTATATCTTGTAAATATGTTTGTAATCTTTACTGATTAGGATAACAATGAAGACCAAGTCAATTCTTGATTGATTCTAGAATATTTTTGTAATCTTAGAGATACTAATTTCCTTGTAATTCTCTGCTCTATACGTTTATTTAATTGATGAAATCAACACACACCAATTATTCTGCCAAAAACATAAAAAAGAAAAAAAAAAACATTTTGCTCAGATGCGCCTTTAATAACTACTACCTTTTATGATGTTAAAATTAAGTTATATGTTTTGTTACCTCCATGTTATTTAATCTAATTTCACTCTTAGAATTCTTTGACTCTTGGCTGTTAGCTTTTATATTTTGCTATGTTTCTTTCTTCCTAAAGGAGGTCATGATTAACCATCCGAGTTTGGACTTGAGGGCATGAAAGAGGAGGTATTCTGTAATCCTATTGGGATGATGATGATAGATGCTATGATGTGAGGATGATGAGATGATTACTGTAAGCTGCGCACTTATGTTTTAAATAGGCTAAAGACGTCATTTTTATTAGCTTGTTGAATATGTGGTGTTATACTCCCTCCGTCCCACCATTATTTGCACACTTTCTTTTTGGTCCGTCCCAAGATTATTTGCACACTCTAAAAAAGGAAACATTGATTTGCGTGCACACTCACAATAATATACACATATTTACTCATATGCCACTACTTTACTCAAAAAATAATTTTTTCTTAATATGTGTGCCCATTTTTGTGTGCAAAAAATGTTGGGACGGAGGGAGTATTATATATTGATACTCTTTGATGTTTGCTTTTGCATACTGATTTCAGCAATGGCAAAAAGCCTAGATATGTCCTGTTCTCTTACAATTACTATAAGTTAATATAAAAGAAGGTATATTTGTTTTGGTGCATGGTATGTGATAATACTACTGAAAATAGAAGGAAAATGTTTGATTCATATTGTCATAATAAACATAGAAGGCTGTCTCTTTGATGATAATCTTTCATCTATAATGCACAAGTGTAAAATCAATTTAAGATTTATCTTATGAAAAGATAGTGTTGGCTGTCAAATCATTTTTTAATTTACCTGTCTACGTGTCAAACACTTCTACCATGTTTCACCATGTGGTTCATGTCAATCTTTTCTATGTAGGTATTATTATGTTATGGGACGCCATTCAATTGCTATGACATATTACCTTTACCAAACTTGTTATGGTGCTGAGTATGAAAGACTAGCAAATAAGAATTTAATATTCGTCCCTGCTTCCATGGATTTTTAACATCAGCCATGTGATGCTGCCTCTGAGGTAATATCTGCCTCTCTGGCTTCTTCTTTTTTTGTTATTTTACTTCTTATATAATTTGCTGCAATTTCAAATTCCAGTCCATTAAAAAACTAAGAAATAATTGTTTATCTCCTAATCTGCTTTTATTGAAGATCTAGTTACTAGCTATGTTGCTCGGACTCGGGGTGTGAGTGTCCGACATGGGTGCGGATCTAAGAATCTGACCCTCAAATTTTCAAAATATAGGATACGTGGGGACGCCAAAAAAGGATCCGAAATTAGGATATGGGTACGGGGATACTTTTGAAAAATAATTTTTTTTCCCATGTAATGTATTTTAAGATTGAATATTATGCCTGTAAAAAAAAGACCGAATATTGTGAAATTATAAAATTTAAATGGGTTCCACATTCCAATGTAAATAACACAATACTTCATTGTATCATTCTAATTCAAAAATTACATAGAAAACAGAAATCATCAAAATTCAAAAGTATAATAACATGATCAAGGCTCAACTCTCAAGCATCAAAATAGTTTTCTAGTTCTGGACCATTTAGGGATAAATCTTCCAACTCCAAAACAACATTATCTTCCATAGTAGCTTTATCAGCACCTAAAATTCAAAACAAAACTTTTAATTTACTATCATAAAAACATAAATTATTAATAATTAAATTAATTAATATTACATACCTAAGTCTCAATATCTTGAATCTCCTTCTTTATACTCTAACTTATTTGCGTGACAACAATCGTAGATTGTAGTGCACGAACACAAGGTCATCAGCTCTGCTTGGTGCTAACTTGTTCCTTTTGATATCTTGTATGAAAGAGTATGTGCTCCAATTTCTTTCGCAACATGAAGAAGGAGGTTGCTGAAGTAGCTTAAAAGCCAATCTCTGCAAAAGAGGTGTAGAAGAACCATGGTTTTCCCACCATGAAACAAGTTCTTCATACATCCTTGCATCAATGACGTGGGGTTGGTTGGAATAGTCGAATTCAGTAGAAAATGACCCAAATTCAGCATACACTTTTCTCAACTCATATGTGGTTGGAAAAAGCTTCTTAAAACACTCACCCCTATTCAAAGATACGTCACTGTCCTCGTGGGGGGCAATTCTTGGACTTCCCTGATTTCCACTTTGAAGCCATGCTTTACTATAGTATTTAGGAACCAAGGAATGTGCCATGTAATGCAATGGTGTGTTGCTTGTATTCCATCTATGTTCCAACACAATTTGAACGACATCAAAGAATTCAGAAAAACGAGATAACATGTCCTTTTAATGTTCAAAACAAATACTAATATATGATATGTGGCGCACGATGATAGAAAATGTGAAAAAAGGTTATTTTTGAACATGAAAAGAAAGACATGTTGTCACGCCCTAGTTTTCATGAAACGGACATCCTAAAAAGTAGTTATATTAACTAACTTGGGCGCAACTAATTTTGAAACTTAGATGCATAACGGTAAAGAAAATAACTATAATTTAAAAACACTCTAACGGTAACCAGCAACGGCTTTCAAATTTGAATAAAATACTTTAACTAAAAACTGATAACACCCATAATTCTAAAAACTGAAGAAAAATCACGAGTAAGTCTAAGTACGTAAAAATACTAGAAATTTAGTCAACTTTAAACTTGAGTAGTTTAATTTAAGCTTAGATGATATTTAAAATCCGTCTCCCATCACCACTCCTCGCTCTCCAACTCCTCAACCTGAAAGGGGGAAATATATTGGGGGTGAGCATGCAAGCATACTCAGTGGAGTCACGTTATTCAGAGTTAATGTTAGAAATAAATAATTAAGTAACCACTTGTAAATCACTTTCACATTTACACATATACATTGCCATAATACTTTGCCATAGAACATTGTCATAATACTTTGCCATTGAACATTGCCATAGAACATTGGAGCACGGCGGGTTAAACCCGAAGACCCGTCGGTCCCGGACCACAAATAGGGCCCCTGGCTATTAGACTTTGCCGAGCACGGCGGAATTCACCCGAAGACCCGTCGGTCCCGGACCACAAATAGGGCCCCTGACTATTAGACTTTGCCGAGCACGGCGGAATTCACCCGAAGACCCGTCGGTCCCGGACCACAAATAGGGCCCCTGGCTATTAGTAACTTTGCCATAATAATGAACTTCATCATTTGCATAACATTGGAAAACAATTCACATAGTAGACAACTTAAGCATTTACTTAAAACATCAAACACCGAATAACACATGCAAAAGAGCTCTACTAACCACTGTAGAGAATAAAGCAATAAAACCCCACCTCGAATTCGAATGCAAGAAGTGATACGTAGAAGCCTCGTACGAACTAGCCCTCGAAATTACCGTCGCCTAAAATAGATAATTAAATCTATTTAAATGATAATATAAATATATCCTCAAATAAAACTATATAATTAAACCTTCCGAACACATAAACCTGCTCTACCCCAAAATAATTATTTCCCCAAGATTTTCCATTACGGTCACTTTTGTAGATGATGAAAAATCTCTTTGGAAAACAATAGGAATTAATTCTTATCTTAAGACGATAAACATAAAATTTCCAATCTACTTTACCGAAGAAAGAATTCTCTTAAATTAAAGAACCAAAAAAAAATAAAAATTCTAAAGTTGCATACTAGATTCCCTGTAATTCCTACTAAAATATTTCAGTCAAAAGAATATGAAATCAATAAGAATTTATATGTCAAAGCTTATCCAACAACATCCCTATACCTCTGACTATTGCTACACGAAACCAAAAATCTACTAATACCCTAATATTAATATTAAAGTCCATCAACTAATATGTCAAACCATGAAAGTTCCCTGCCCCACTGATGTCGTATCCATTACAGAAAATATAGAGTACATTATTTTAAAAAAAATAAAAATAAAGTCAGTTGATAAAATTTGGGAAATCCATGGCAGCTCGAATAGAACTAGAAACAGTGACCAAAAACAATTACGGAAAGTCGAAGAGATGGAAATATACCTTGCGTCAAATGCTGCAGAAAATAACCAACGGTGTAGTTGAAATTGGTATTTCGTGAATATGAAGTTATCTAGGGAATCTCTAATACAAATATAGATTTTCAGAAAAGAATTCAGACTTGGAGCACGTATAAAATCTCAAGTAGTGGGCATTTATGCCCAAAAGAAACTGCCACACCAAAATAATTTAGGGAGCTGTTACTGATTCTTTAAAAATTTGAAAGGTCAGCAACAATTTTTTTTTTTTAATAAATTCCTAATTTCCTAATTTGAAACGGGTGTTTACACATGTTGTTTGGTTCTTCTGAAATCTTTGATGCCGTTCAAATTGTGCTGAAAAATAGATGGAATAAAAGCAACACTTCATTGCATTGCATGACACATTCCTTGGTATCTAAATACTACAGTGAAGCATGACTTCAAAGTGGTAATCAGGGAAGCCCAAGAATTGTCCCGCACCTATCTTTGAATAGGGGTAAGTATTTCAAGAAGTTTTTTCCAACCACAGATGAGTTGAGAAAAGTGTATGCTGAAATTGAGGCTTTTTCTATTGGATCTGACTATTTCAACCAACATCACGTCATTGATGCAAGGATGTATGAAGAACCTGTTTCATGGTGGGAAAACCATGGTTCTTCTACACCTCTTTTGCAAAGATTAGCTTTTAAGCTACTTCAGCAATCTGCTTCTTTTTCATGTTGTGAAAGTAATTGGAGCACATACTCTTTCATACAAGATATCAAAAGGAACAAGTTAACACCAAGGAGAGCTAATAACCTTGTGTTTGTGCACTACAATCTACGATTGTTGCCACACAAACACGATGAGTATAAAGGAGATTTAAGATATATTGAGACTTAGGTATGTAATATTTATTAATTTAATTATTGATAATTTATGTTGATAGTAATTTAAAAGTTTTGTTTTGAATTTTAGGTGCTAATAAAGCTACTATGGAGGAGAATGCTAAAGTTATTTTGTTGCTTAAGAGTTATTTTGATTTTGAATTTTGATGATTTATGTTTTCTATGTAATTTTTGAATTGGAATGATACAATGAAATAATGTGTTATATACTTTGGAATGTTGAACCCATTTTAATTTTATAATATGTGGTCTTCTTTTTTTATAGGCATAATATTCAATTTTAAAATATATTATTATATGGGAATTATTTATTTATTTTTTCAAAAGTATCCCTGCACCCGTGTCCACGTATCTTATATTTTGAAAATTTGAGGGTTGGACTCTTAGATCCGCACCCGTGTCACTGTCAGACACCTGCACCCGAGTCCGAGCAACATAGGGCCTCACTTCTGTTTGGCTTGTAGTTTCTGTCCCTCATTCCTCGATGCTTCCTTCCATTGGTAGGATCCACAACAGTAAACTCATTTGCTTTCAGCTGCTTAAACGTAGCACAACGATTAAAGCACAATGTTCATCCCCAGTTAATGATGTTATCTCCACTGATCCTAGTGGGCTCCAGTCTGGGCATTGGCATCAAGGTTTCATCATAGAACCTATAGCACCACGTGCCCATCTTCACCTCAATAATCTGCAATTTGTGCAAATGCTCCTGATTAATGTCATCTCCTCCCATTTCATCCAATAGGGGCACCCTAAAGTGCTGAGTGATGAGTGTTACCATTCCTCAAATCCGGAGCTTTTTTCACCACTTGGTCAATAGGTTTTCAATATGGAGCATCATGAACGCTCTACAATCAAATTTGATCCCATTCATGCAGCACCAAGAGTGTATAGGTTATCTTTAAGGATCGACCCTCCTTCAGTACGAGCAAAGATGGTATGGGAAAGAACTTTCTCCAAATACCTCAAGGCTGGATTCCTGATGTATGAGACCTTGCTGTTCTGTGGTGAGTACCCTTCAGTGATCTCCTTCCAGAATCATACCTCATTGAACTTGGAACTCTTCACAGTGTGCCTCCCATCCTCACGGTATGGTGTCCCAAGCACCTTGTTCACATCAATGGGATTCATGGATCTCACTATGTTTCCAAGCCAAAAATGCATCACAGTGGGCGTTTCAGCATAGGAGCTCTTTCATGTCAAACACACACATATATTCTAACAATGCACTACATTAAACACAAACACACACACTCTCACTCATTTCCTGTCTCTCAAATTTCTTGCTCTTTCACCACAATCAAGGTATGAAGTCTCTTCCTCTTCCATTATTATGCGAAATTTGTGAACATATAGTTTTCAATTTTAGGGGTATAGCGGTCGAATTTTTTATGGGTTTGTACATAGATGGATGATTTCTTGCAATTTCTCACTTGGGTTTGCTTATATGTGATGGGTAATTCAAAGGTGTGTCAATTTCATGCTAATTAGAAGTTCTAATTTCTTGCTATGTTAATTTAGAAAAATTGGAGAACAATAATGAATGTGTGTGAATTTTCTCCATGAGTTGAATTGTTTGGAAGATATTTGCTATTGGTAACTTCAATCTTGGCCCAATTTGAGTTTTTATGGAATGAATTTAGACAATTGTGGTAGAGATGAAAGATTTTTTGTTATAATTATGATTTTTTGAGAAATTGGTGTTGAGAAGTTTGATTTTGTGAAAAGCCCTTCCATGGGTCTTGCTAATTGTTGGAAATCTATGATGGGTAACCTAAGTTTGAGTCCAATTAGTGCTTTGAAAGTGAAATATGAAAAAATTGGTGATAAAGTTAGATGATAGTGCATGAAAAAAAAGAATTTGGGAAACAATTGTCAATATTGCTAGAAATTCGATTGTTGTTTGACATGATTGGTTGCACATTGTGCATGTATATGGATGCCTCATAGTCTTGTGCATTTCATGTTCAAAGTACTTGACACCATAGAAGTAAGAAAATCCATGTGAAGTTTGGTGAAAAAAAAAAGATTATTTAGATTTTGAGAAGTGTGTGTGGAGAGTGCTAATTGAGTGATAAAAGGCTTACTTGTTGCATTAAATTCAAGCTCATTGTTGATCAATTACGTTTTATTGCAGATAATGAGAGATAGAGATGGGATGAGGTTCACCCATGCTGAACTTCAAGTAATCAAATGAGAATTGGTCTGAATGATGCCGGGAGACTTTGGAGTGGAAATGGGAGACATGTGGTCTCTCCATGCACCAACATGGAAGAAGTTCATCGACATTGTTGAAAGAACAAGGTGCCCTACTACTACCAGTGAAAGTACACACAATTTGGCATATACGATGACATGAAGGAGCCTCCCTATACACCTATCTCCGTATTGTTTAATGCTATCCATGAGCAGAACTTTGATAATGTTCTACATAAAGAATACAAAACTGTAAAGCTAGTATTAGATCTACAGGATTTCATGCCTGATGTTAATTGTCTGAAAGAAAATATTTTAGTTAATTTGTGGCTGCTGTCTATTTGATGAATCTGTGAAGTTGTGTTCTTGTCCTAATTGAACTATGGTTCAATCGATTTTTTTTTTTTTTTTTTTGCATTATAAGAACTCTCTTGTTGTGAATTACTCAAATTAGTTATCAGGGTTCATTTGCAATCAATTATGCTTCACTTGTTTGCTTCTTGAGTTTAAACCCTTTTCAGACCCACAATCACTTTTTTATTGGAAAGTTGTTGCCCATGTTTTTGGAGGTAGCAGATGATTAGCATGCAAATTGGAGAAATATAGACCAGCTTCACACAGGATCATCCCTTACAAAAGATATGGACGCTAAGAAAATGGTGAATGTGATGAGAGACCATATGATAAAATTTTATCTATAAAGATGCAAGTATATTTAGAAAGATTTTTCTCAATTATATGTTCGTTTTGTTAAACGTTAGGTCAACGAGATTGCCCATGTTATAGACTTTTAGCATGCCATTCATGTTAGTTCAAAAGCTGGAGAATGTCTTGAGGGGTTCTGCTTGTATTTCAATCATGAATAGATGGAGTTTGCGTGAGACAATACTCCACTTTAATTTGCTTCTAAATATGGTTCAAATTGTTATAAATCCAGTAGATTTATTATACCAAATCTAGAAGATTTGGTGTGGACATTATTAATGCACTTATAACCTAAATAGGCTTTAGGTTTAGACTAGATTTTATCTATTATAAATAGACCCTTGTACTCAGTATTGTATATACGCACACACACAAATATTAGTGAAACTCCTGGCCAGACGTAGTCGTTATCGACGAACTGGGTGAACAAACTCGCGTCTCTATTTTATGCTTACGATTTACAATACGTTATCAGCACGGGACTCTGCCGGAAGCTAATCGATATGGATTTAAATTAATTTTTCTCTATTGCATGATTATTAATTATCGTATCGAATTTTGATCCATATGTGCTATGAGTTTTATATGCACTTAAATTATTTTATTGCATCGATGATTATTGTTTTGCAATTATTTTAATTGGATCGAAAATAAGAAAAAAAATACTATTTGAAATCAGCCGCCCAACGGCCGGACCGCCGCCACCATCGCCGCGAGCCACCAGGCCGCCATGCGCGGTGCGGCCCCGAACCCAGCCGACTCCCACAGCCAGGCCGCCGCCGCGAGCCTCCCGGCTGTCGCGAGCGGCGCGCCCCGTTTCTCCCCCCACACCGGAAATCGACGCGGGCCTCGAGGGGCACCGTGAAACGGCCGCCACTGCTGGCCTTGAAGGCCACCGCGGACCGCGGTGCAGCGGCCACCGTGACCTCGAAGCCAACGCGAGCGACGCTGCCCCGTGCAAAGCCGCCGGGAAGCTCTCGCTCCGCCGCGGCCTTCCGCCACCGTGCACTCGTGCCCACCTCTCCGCCTCCGTGCGTCGAGCGGCGGCCGAGCGACGCACACCGTCGAGCAACGGCGCGCCGCCGCCTGGAGACCACCGCGGCCGCTCCAGCTTTCGCCCCTGCCCTGTGTCGCCCTTCCCATTTTGGGCCTTAGTGGCCCAACTCGATTTGGGCCACATCCAAACAAAAAAGAAAATCAGGGCCTGAAGCCCACTACAAGGGCTAAATTTTTTGGAATTATTCCTTTCAATTTTTAGGCCTGAAGCTCTATTTTATGGGCTGTGATAATTTTATTTCTTGGGCAATTAAACTTTAATATTTATTTGGGCCTCATATATTTATTGCTAGTATTTTTGTGCCCTCAATTTAATTTATCAAGTTCCAAAAAATATTTGAAATTAAAAAGTAATAATTCTTTACATATTAATTAAGTTCGACAATTTTTGGAATTAATTTTAATATTAGTTCTCAATAAATTTATTATATTATGTGCTTAATTGCTATATGCGCATGCTTTTATGATTTAATTATCTTGCATGCATTATTACTTTTGCACATAGTTCACACTTTATAGTCCGCATATATTGTTTGGGTAGGCGGCGCCAGTACTTGTCGGACCGTAAATTATGCGTTGAGTAGACGATGCACAATTCTTGTTTCTATGTGCTTGGAAGTGATCAAATAAATCATTATTTCTCCGTTGTCAATAAATTGGTCACAATACTCACCATGTCACTTTAAAAATTATAGTACATAATGTCTGATATTACCAAAAGAGAATTCGCTGAGCTTGCTCTTGATGGTAATAATTACCTAACATGGGCGCTAGATGTCGAGATCCATCTAGCCTCAACTGAGTTAAGCGGGGCTATTGTCGATGAGCCGAAATTAACTAACGCCCAGAAGGAAAGCATTGATTTTCCTCAGGCATCATCTGAATCAGGACCTGAAAAATGAATATCTCACTGAGAAAGACCCCGAAACATTGTGGAAGTCCCTGAAGGCCCGTTTACAACAACAAAATGATATACTCCTCCCTTAGGCACAATACGATTGGCTAAACCTCCGGTTCCAAGACTTTAAGTCTATGACGGAGTACAACTCAGCCCTACATCGTATTGTATCCCATTTAAAGCTATGCAAGCAAGCTATAACTGAGGCTGAGTTGATACAAAAGACTCTGTCGACGTTCCACGCTAGCAACCTTGTACTCCAGTAGCAGTATAGGGCCAAGAATTACATTGTACACTCTGAGCTAATTTCTGCACTTCTAGTGGCAGAAAATCACAACCAACTCCTTATGAAAAATCATAACTCGAGACCGGTTGGCTCACAAGCAGTGCCCGAAGCACATGCTATAGCTCAAGGTAGTACAAGTGGTCGCAAGCTTGGAAGGGGGAGAGGAAGTAAACGAACTCGTAGCAAAGTCCGAGGTCGTAGTAAATCCGGTGGTCCAGGTACCTCGAAAGATAATCAAGCTCAGGCTCGTGGAAAGACTGCACTTAACACGAATCCCGCTCCTAAAAATTTTGGCTCTCAAGATAAGGTTGAACAGTCCTACTACAAATGCGGATGCAAAGGTCATTGGTCTCGCACGTATCATACTCCCAAGCATTTGGCTGAGGCTTATCAAAAGCAGCAGAAGGACGACAAGGGGAAGGCCCCTAAAGTCGAATCTCACCATGCCAGCCTGCCTGAAGCAGAATTCGACCATGACAACGATGATCTTTTGGGCTTGGAACTCAAAGACTATGGAGACAATGAGTAATTTGAGTATTTGATCATTTTAGTACTTTGTTTTAGTTAAGACCATTTAATTTTTGGATCCTGTCTTTCGGATATCTTTATTTTCATGTTTGATATGACATTTATGATTTAGCTTTGATATGTTTACCTCAATATATGCTATCCGTTAAATTTATTTGGATATTGTTATTCTTATACATGGCTTGTAAACATATCAGCTATTAGGTTTGAGCTTTTTCCTCTGGCATGATGGATACAAATTGTGATTTATGTTTGGTAGATGGCGCCACCACACACACAATCTTAAGAGATATGAAGTATTTTCATAACTTGGTAGAAAGAAAGGGGAGTGTAACCACGATAGCCAATGATAATATTATGATAGTGGGCTCCGGAAGAGCTTCCACCGTCCTCCCCATGGGTTTGAACTCATAATTGATAATGCTTTATTGTTTCCACAATTGAAGCGTACTCTACTCAGTTTTAAAGATATAAGATCTAATGGCTATCACATTGAAATCTAAACTGAGAATAATAACGAATACCTTTTGATGACTATTACTCGAGGTAGTTGTAAACAAGTTATTGAAAAACTTCCCTTCTTCTCTTCCGGATTGTACTATTCCTACATTCGGCCGTCTAATCTCCATCTAGCTATGAGTATGAAATTTCACGACCCGAACTCTTTTAAATTATGGCACCAGCGGTTAGGTCATCCAGGATAAACTATGATACGTAGGATTCTATCTAATTCCATTGGTCATAATATTTCGAATAATAGAATCCCTCATGTTGATGAATGTATATGTGATGCATGTTTTAAGGGTAAATTAATAGTGCGCCTGTCGCGCACCAAGGTGGGACTAGAGTCTCCGGTTTTTCTTGAACGGATTTAAGGAGACATTTGTGGACCAATTCATCCAGCATCAAGACCATTTTGGTATATCATGGTCATAATTGATGCCTCCACTAGGTGGACATATGTCTGTTTGCTGTCTACCCACAATCAAGCTTTTGCAAAGCTCATTGCGAAAACTATCGAGCTTCGAGCTCAGTTCCCAGATTATCCAATAAAATCGACTCGCATGGATAATGCTGCTGAGATTACCTCAAAAGCCTTTACAGATTACTGTATGGCTCTGGGAATTAAAGTTGAGCATTCGGTCCCCTACGTCCACATCCAAAATGGTCTTGCTGAAGCGCTAATAAAACGTATCAAACTTATCTCTAGACCATTACTTATGAATTCTAAACTACCCACTTCATGCTGGGGGCATGCAGTCCTACATGCATCATATCTGATACAAATCCGTCCAACTTCATATAATGATCATTCCCCCTACAGCTAGTGCGTGGGAAAGAACCAAGTATTTCCCATCTGCGTATTTTTGGATGTGCGGTGTATGTTCCGATAACATTACCGAAGCGTACCTCTATGGGCCCACAAAGGAAGCTAGGTATTTACGTTAGATTTGACTCTCCATCCAACCTGAAATACCTAGAACCTTTGTCAGAGGATCAATTAACAGTCCGGTTCGCTGACTGCACGTTTGATGAAGATCACTTTCCGGCATTAGGAGAAGATCCGAATTCAAAATTGAATGAATGTCGGGAACTTACGTGGAACGTAAGTGATATTCAATATCTAGATCCACACACTAGTCAATCTAAACTGGAAGTTGAGAAGACCATTAACTTACAATATTTAGCAAACAATCTGCCAGACGCGTTCATTGACCATAGAGGTGTAACTAAATCGCATATACCTGCAGTAAATGCACCCCAAAGGGTTGAGGTCCCAAGTAAATCAAGTATACATGCCCCCACACGCCAGAAGCGTAAAGGACCTATAAATGATACAAATACACCTAAAAGAAAAACTAGCAAGACTGGTCAGTCAAACGTGAAATCTCTAGAAGAGATTCATCTAGAAAACTTAAAGTCTCTAGAAGAGATTCGTCCAAAAGACGAGCGTCCTAATAATGAAGCACGTGCACAAAATATTCAACGCACTAGGACCGCGGAACGACCAGACCTAGATACACTGGGAAATGAAGAAGGTCTGATTGACATAAACATTGAAGTCTCTATGAATTTCGCAGATACGGGAGAAACATATAATAGAAATATTATTGTCATCGACGACACATTTGCAGCGACAATTGCTCTTTTTGTTATAAATAACGATCTAGATCCAGAACCCTAAACTATAGTTGAGGGCCAAAAGTGCTCCGATTGGGTAAAATGGAAATAGGTAATTGAAGCAGCGATCGCATCGCTAAATAAAAAAAAAATTTGCTCTATTGTTCGTACACCCGCGCGCGCTATCCCTGTAGGATATAAATTAGTTTTTGTATGAAAACGAAATGAGAACAATATTGTGAAGAGATACAAAGCGAGGCTAGTAGCTCAAGGATTTTCGCAGAGACCGGGTATTGATTTCGATAAAACCTATTCTCCCGTAATGGATGCAATAATGTTCCGCTACATAATATCTTTGGCAGTTAAATTAAATCTCCAGATGAGATTGATGAACGTTGTAACCGCATATTTATACGGATCACTAGATGCCGACATCTATATGAAAATCCCTGATGGATTTAGATTCCCCTGATGAGGAATGGTGAAAATCGCAGTATGTATAACATAAAACTGCAGAAGTCGTTGTATGGCCTAAAGCAATCAGGTCCTATGTGGTACAACTGACTTAGTGAATTCCTCCAGAAGAAGGGATACACAATTGATATAGCTTTCCCATGCGTATTCACGAAGAAATCGTAAAATGGTTTTTGCATCATATCCGTATATGTTGATGATCTAAATATAATCAGAACATGCAAAGAGATTGAAGAAGTCAATTCAATATTGAAAGCTGAATTTGAAATGAAGGACTTGGGTAAAACCAAGTATTGTCTCGGTCTGCAGATCGAGCATCTCCTAGAAGGAATTCTTATACATCAGTCCACCTACGTGAAAAAGGTATTGGAGAGATTTCACATGGACAAATCTCATCCACTCAGCACACCAATGGTTGTCCAATCCCTCGAAGTGGATAAGGACCCATTTTAACCAAGAGAAGATTCAGAAGAAATTATGGGGCCAGAAATTCCTTATCTTAGCGTTGTTGGAGCATTACTCTATCTTGCAAATTGCACTAGACAGGACATTGCATTTGCAGTTAATTTGCTTGCGAGATATAGCGCTTCTCCTACAAGGAGACATTGGAATGGTGTTAAACATGTTCTACGGTATCTCCAAGGGTCTCAAAATCTTGGACTATTTAAGACAAAACCTTGGTAAGTTATACGGATGCTGGCTATTTGTCTGATCCCCACAATGCCATATCCCAGACTGGTTACATTTTTCTCTGTGGTGGTACTGTGATCTCATGGAGATCGGTTAAACAAACTACGGTTACCACATCTTCAAACCACTAAGAGATTATAACTTTGTTTGAAGCCGCACGAGAATGTGTTTGGTTGAGATCCTTGGTAAAACACATTGGTGACTCGTGTAGTATCGCTAAAGGCGATACATCCCCTACTGTTATATTTGAAGACAACGCAGCTTGCATCGCACAAATGAGTAATGGACACGTCAAGGGAAACCTGACGAAACATATTTCACCAAAGTTTTTCTACCCATACGAACTCCAGAAGAGTGGCGTAATTACCATACAAAAGGTGCAATCTAGTGACAATCTAGCATATATGTTCACTAAGTCCCTACCTAAATCTACTTTTGAGAAGTATGTTAATGGTATCGGGATGCGAAAACTCAAAGGGTTGTTGTTTTCAAGGGGAGCGATAACCTCGAAGTAAATCCAGAAGATTAGATCCGGAAGATTAATAAATTACATTCCTCCCTAACTAAATATTTTATTGTCACCTAGCATGTGAAGTTTTTATGACAAGACATATATGTTATGTCGTAATGTCCAAGGGGGAGTGTTATAAATCCAACAAATTTATTATACCAAATCTAGAAGATTTGATGTGGACATTACTAATGGACTTATAACCTAAACAGGCTTTAGGTTTAGACTATGTTTTATCTATTATAAATAGACCCTTATACTCAGTATTGTACATACGCACACACACAAATATTAGTAAAACTCCTGGCTTGGTACGCCCCCAGACGTAGTCATTATCGACGAACTGAGTGAACAAACTCGCGTCTCTATTTTTGCGTAAAACAATACTCCACTTTAATTTTCTTCGAAATATGATTCAAATAACATCATAAATTTACGGGAAAAATAGACTTTTTTGTCCTTTAAATTTCGTTGATTTTGATTTCGTTCTCTTAAGTTTTGAATTTTTAAATTAATCCAATAAGTTGCAAATTTTTGTGATTTTTGTCCCTTGACCTGCTACTATAGGTAATCTATCCGGTAAATGTGGTGTGTAGGGTTTTTTTTTTAATTGTTAAATACTGACGTGGACTACTTTAGACTTTAGAGTGAACCAGCCCACATGCGTCTAAAAAATGGAGTTTATTAGCAAAATCTCCAATTTCACAAAAAAGAAAAGAAAAGGAAATATTTTCAAATTTGAAGGGGAACGAACAATTAGAGTTGTCAAACGGGTTGGCTCGGCCCAGGCTCACCCGACCGCGAGTTTTTCTATTTTTATGTAGAATTTTTGGCCACCTATTTTCAGGTCTGTTCTGGCCCGTCTCGGGTCACTGTGCCACCGGGCCAAACCGGCCCATTTTTATATATATTATTATTGTACTTGATTTATATATTTACCTCATTAGTTTATAGTTTAGTATACAAATTCTACATAATAATTGTTTAATTTGTCAACTATAATTCAATAATTAAATTAAAACTCAAATTTCTAAATAATATTCAAACAACTATAATTCAACAAATCTTAATAAATTTAAATTCACCAAAATAAATTCAAAAGTCCATAATCCAAGTCCTTAATAAACTAACATTCACAAAAATAAGATCAGAAAATATAGAGAGCATAGTAGTATATTGATGAATGGTTGTGGTGGATAAATATTAAAATATAACAACTTTTAAAATTGAAGAAAGTGAAGACCAACGTATACTTTTCAGAGCTGGTTATAGTTTTGTCGGTGCATTTGGGGTTGGGGATGTGATCTGGGATGAGGATGAACCCTGATTTAAAAAATTAGACTCAAACGATGTGATATAATTAATTTTTCAGTTTTTATTGATTAATTAATAATTTAATATAAAAAACCTAAGATAATAAAGGTTTTCGGTTTGTGTTAATAATTCAAATTGTGGTTTAATTTAATGATTTAATTTAGATTATTGTTTAATTATTAATTTAGTATCAAGAATCTAAGATAATAAAGGCTATTAGTTTGTGTTAATAATTCAAATTGTGGTTTAATTTAATTATTTTGTTTAGATTATATTGATTTTTAGAATTTTTGTTTGTTTGTTTTAGAACTCTGAAATTAATTGATAAACAAATTATAAGAATATTTCAATTTATGATAATACTTTTTAATTTAATCATTTTTTAAATATTGTTAGATTTTTTATAAATTGACATTCTTTAGGTTTATTTATTATTTAGTAAGGTTTTTTTGAATTTTATTACTAATTTTTTAGAATCATACTTTTTTAAAATTAATTTTAAAATCAGGCTTATTATTTTTGAATTTTTTATTTAGATTTTTGTGGTAAGAATGGCATGTGGTCCCCCTCCATCTGGACAAGGTGCCACCTCAATAATTTGAAAAAAAAATGGGTAACATGTACGAAGTTACCGGCTGGGTGACCTGTAGTAGCAGACCGAGGGACGAAAATCACAAAAAATGCAATTTGTCGGACTAATTTCAAAATTCGAGGATGAAAATGAAAGTCAACAAAACTTAAAGGACAAAAAAATCTATTTTTCATAAATTTATAGGACATACAATATATATATATATATATATATATATATATATATCAGAATCTTTTTCAAGTTTGTTTGAAATTTTTTCGAGCTTAGATATTCATATTTGAACTTGTTTGATAATTAAACGAGTTAAGCTCGAACGAGTTTTAATCGAGCTGAATTCGAGCTTTAGTAGTTTGACATTTTTACACAACTTTTTTTTTAGTTATCGAGCCGTGTTTTACACTACAAAAAAAACACTGTTTTGCGACGGAATTAGCGACGGAAAATCCGTCGCAAACAGTGTTTTGCGACGGGATCTGCGACGGACACGTATCCGTACCTAAAACAGCCGTAGCAAATTTTTGCGACGGATTCAACCATCCGTCGCAAATTAACGACGGACAAATCCGTCGCAAAATCGGCGGGTCAGATCCGGCCGGGTCACACAGAATTTGCGACGGACAGTAGTCCGTCGCAAACTTTTCGGGTCAGACCCGATCGGGTCAACAACATTTGCGTCGGCTAAATTCCGTCGCAAATGTTTTTATATATTTTTTATACTTTTTTGTGTTATAATTTGCGACGGGCTGTTTTCCGTCGTAAAATTAAATATTTGCGACGGAATATGGCCGTCGCAAATTACCGAGCCTATACAAAAAAAAAAGTGGCTCGCGTGGTTCGAGCCCGGGCACCCGAGGCGGCCGGGGCGGGCGCGGACCACTGGGCCAACCGGCCCATTCCTTGTTATATGCAGCCCACCTTCTATATTAGTCTTATTAGGCCTGGAACAATTAATCCATTTTTTGCGTCCAAGGGGAATCGAACACGGGACCTTTTGTGCAAGAGGAGAGGGCGCGCGCCACTAGGGCACAAGCTACTTTCGTTTATTTTTTTGCAATTAATTGTATATGTATTCAAATTAAGTCATTTTTTTTATAATTCACCAAATTAATTTCTTTTCGTTTCTAAGTTGTTTATTAAAATATTTTTCCCAACTATTTTTTTTATTTTGTAAAATTATTTATTTCGACTCCCGCTTAAATTTATAATTCGTTCATTTGTACGCAATTAATTGTATATGTATCCAAATTGACTCATTTTTTTTCTACAATTCACCAAATTAATTCATTTTCGTTTCTAACTTGTTTTTATAAATATTGGGGCCATTTAATTTTTATTATTTTGGTAAAATTATTTATTTCGACTCCCGCTTAAATTTATAATTCGTTCATTTGTACGCAATTAATTGTATATGTATCCAAATTGACTCATTTTTTTTCTACAATTCACCAAATTAATTCATTTTCGTTTCTAACTTGTTTTTATAAATATTGGGGCCATTTAATTTTTATTATTTCTGTAAAACTATTTATTTCGACTCCCGCTTAAATTTATAATTCGTTCATTTGTACGCAATTAATTGTATATGTATCCAAATTGACTCATTTTTTTTTCTACAATTCACCAAATTAATTCATTTTCGTTTCTAACTTGTTTTTATAAATATTGGGGCCATTTAATTTTTATTATTTCTGTAAAACTATTTATTTCGACTCCCGCTTAAATTTATAATTCGTTCATTTGTACGCAATTAATTGTATATGTATCCAAATTGACTCATTTTTTTTCTACAATTCACCAAATTAATTCATTTTCGTTTCTAACTTGTTTTTATAAATATTGAGGCCATTTAATTTTTATTATTTTGGTAAAATTATTTATTTCGACTCCCGCTTAAATTTATAATTTGTTCATTTGTACGCAATTAATTGTATATGTATCCAAATTGACTCATTTTTTTTCTACAATTCACCAAATTAATTCATTTTCGTTTCTAACTTGTTTTTATAAATATTGGGGCCATTTAATTTTTATTATTTCTGTAAAACTATTTATTTTGACTCCCGCTTAAATTTATAATTCGTTCATGTGTACGCAATTAATTGTATATGTATCCAAATTGACTCATTTTTTTTCTACAATTCACCAAATTAATTCATTTTCGTTTCTAACTTGTTTTTATAAATATTGGGGCCATTTAATTTTTATTATTTCTATAAAACTATTTATTTCGACTCCCGCTTAAATTTATAATTCGTTCATTTGTACGCAATTAATTGTATATGTATCCAAATTGACTCATTTTTTTTCTACAATTCACCAAATTAATTCATTTTCGTTTCTAACTCTTGTTTTTATAAATATTGGGGCCATTTAATTTTTATTATTTTGGTAAAATTATTTATTTCGACTCCCGCTTAAATTTATAATTCGTTCATTTGTACGCAATTAATTGTATATGTATCCAAATTGACTCATTTTTTTTTCAAAATTCACCAAATTAATTCATCTAAGATCATGTATATGTTTGCTACGAGTAATTAGTTAATTAACACTGAATTAGTAATATCTTTGTTGAAATACTATTTGTAGCATCATTCCCGGTCACAAGGTTTCCGCCATTATTACAGAGATATTGAGGGATAATCTAGAGGAGAACGCAATGAAGTTCAAACTCGTCTCGTCGCAGCGGAAGCAGTACTACTTGGATGAGTTTCGAGTATATATATGCAAATATTTTTAACCAACTAATTGTTTATAAATATTTGCATATATATACCCAAAACCCATCCAAGTAGTACTGCTTCCGCTGCGACGAGACGAGTTTGAACTTCATTGCGTTCTACTCTAAATTATCCCTCATTATCTCTGTAATAATGGCGGAAACCTTGTAACCGGGAATGTCTTTACCAAAAATTGTTCAAAAAACATAAATAAATTGTTCAAAAAACATAAATAAATTGTTCAAACTGACTCTCTCTTCTCTCTCTCTTCTCTCCCTCTCCCCTCTCTCTCTCTCTCTCTCTCTCTATCTCTCTCCCTTCATGATCTTCTTCAGAATGATGGTTCACTGTTCCAGTGATACACCAAACCATCCCATATCGATCGTCCGTCTGGTGCTCGACCCAACTCCACCCGATCCCCACGCTCCCAGCGCTTCTTCAGGCCGTAGATAATATCTTTGTACCGTTCTTGCGCTTTCGCACAGAACAATTGGTACATAATACTATCGTTGGCAGGGTCCCAAACGCACTGCCTCTGCAAATAAATTAAAAATAGAATATTAACGAATAAATTAAAAAATTAAAAGTTAAATTAAAATCATAATAAATAAAATTTTTATACCTTGAAGTCATCAAAGTACTTCATCCTCTTTTGCTCGAACACTTGACTCCACGAGTGGGCACCATACTCAAATTGTCTCATCCTAATGATTTGTGAGACGATTAAGCTAGTCTCATGGGCTGTAAGCAGTCTGTAACAACAAAATTAAAAAATCAAGTTAATTATATTAATATATATATAATTAAAAGTATACATAATTCATTAAAAATACTTACTTGTTGTCGACTATGATGACACTGAGAAAATTATCTTGACCTGGGTTCATCTGTAATAATTATAAATTCAACTAATTCAATTATAAACTTAACAAAAATTAAACATGCTTTAAAATTAAATTAAAATTCGATCTACTAATTAAATTAGATCAACTAATTCAACTAAAATCAATTCATTTCTAATATAATTCAAACAATTCAACTAATTCAATTATAAACTTAACAAAAATTAAACATGCTTTAAAATTAAATTAAAATTCGATCTACTAATTAAATTAGATCAACTAATTCAACTAAAATCAATTCATTTCTAATATAATTCAAACAATTCAACTAATTCAATTCTAAACTTAACAAAAATTAATTATGCTTTAAAATTAAATTAAAATTCAATCAACTAATTAAATTCGATCAACTAATTCAACTAAAATCAATTCATTTCTAATATAATTCAAACAATTCAACTAATTCAATTCTAAACTTAATTAACAAAAATTTAAAAATGCTTTAAATTAAAATTCGATCAACTAATTCAACTAAAATCAATTCATTACTAATATAATTCAAACAATTCAACTAAAATCAATTCTCAACTAAAATTAATTCTCTAAACATGCTTTAAAATTAAATTTTAAACGGTAAAAATGAAGAAAACTTACGGTTTATTTGTAGAAGATGACGAAACGAGAACTCGGTGGGGACGGATTGGCTCTACAGCGACGGCACCCGACTTCTCCTTCCTTTTCCTCTCTTTTTCCTCTTCCTCTTCTTCTTCTTCTTCTTCTTCTTCTTCTTCTTCTTCTTCTTCTTCTTCTTCTTCTTCTTCTTCTTCTTCTTCTTCTTCTTCTTCTTCTTCTTCTTCTTCTTCTTCTTCTTCTTTTCTCTCTTTCTCCGTCTGCAACGCGGCGGGCCTATATAAATAAGTGGAAAAAAATTTGCGACGGACGCCTGTCCGTCGCAAATTTTGCCCGTCAAACGCAAAACGACGTTGTTTCTTACTGATTTGCGACGGAAAAGCCGTCGCAAATCAGTCAACGCACCGTTTCCCGATAAGACGCGTAAAACGGCTCGAATTTGCGACGGACATTCCGTCGCAAATCAGTCAATGGGCCGTTTCCCGAGAGATCGCGAATATAAATGTAAGCATTGCGACGGCTTTCGTCCGTCGCAATTACAAAGTTTAAAATTGCGACGGCTTCTTCCGTCGCAAATCAGTCAAACGGGTCGCTTCCCGAACGGTCACCTTTAAACGGGTATGTTTTGCGACGGAATTGACCGTCGCAAACTCAAAATTGATTTTTGCGACGACCTTTCCGTCGCAAATGTAGCCGGTTCAAGACCAAGTCGGTGGGCCCTAGATTTTGCGACGGCTTATCCGTCGCAAATTACTATCATTTGCGACGGACTTCCTAAGTCGTCGCAAATTTACATTTTTTGCGACGACTTACAAAAATCCGTCGCAAATGATAGTAATTTGCGACGGATATTCTTGCCGTCGCAAAATTCCCGTCTCTAAACTCCATCTTTTTTGTAGTGTTAGACTATTCCAAATATAAATTTATGTTCAAACATATTTAATTTCTATTTCGAATCGAGTTCAAACGAGCTTTTATCGAACAATCTCGAATCGAGTATTGAATAGCTTGATTTAATTTACAACCATAGTCTCATACAAGTTAGGTCTTGATTGGTATGAAATAATAAACTTAGAATGGAATCAACATTCCTTGATCCATTCCCTATTACATGCATGATATAATTTTATTAAATAGAAATCATCATTTCTTAAGAAATGATCATTCCAAAAATAAAGAATTATAATTCCTCCCACTCCCGATCTTTATTGTATTTCATTTTGAGTGAAATTAATTAAAGAATGATTTACTTAATTATTTCTAGTCAATACTTAGTCGGACTTTTCTACAGTCAGGAAGGGTGTTCGCCCTCCTTGACGTTAGTGAACCAATAAAAAGTTGACAAATCATTTAGTTTCGCCCTCTGCGACATAGCTTCGCCATGAATAAATAAATTAATTTATATAATATATATATTTAATTACCAAAATATCCTTATAATTTTTTTCTTTTTTATTTAATTTTTTTTTAAAATTAACTATGTCTTGTTTTATTTAAATATAAAACATGAGATTTAATTTATTTTTGTCAAATAACTTTGCATTTTTATCGAACTAATCCAATAATCATTTATTTTTTTTAAAATTAACCACGTTTACTTTCAAATTTCATTAATTCAGTTAAAAAAAAAAACACATTATCATACATTTTAACCATTAAAAAAATATTAAATCCAAATTCATAGCCCCCACCCCAATTAACTTATCTTCTCCAATCTCCAGAACACTCCCCTAACCCCAACCCGATCCCTCCCTTGTTTTCTCCATTGATATCGATTTATATTTATTACTTATAAAAATAAATATAACTGCAACAAGTTGTTTTAGTCATTAACAAATAGAGTACCGCTATTTAAACCCCAAAATCCTCTAAATCTACCCCATCTACTAAACATACCCCATTAGAATTTAAAAAATCAACATATATTACTAAACATACTCCATTTTATTCCTATAATATCCCCCCTCCACTAATATTCCCACAAATCCATTAAATCCACATAACTTACTAAAAATTCTCACCATTCCATATTTTCATTAAAATCTTTCTTTTATTTTTTTTATTTTTTCATATTCTTTGGTTTTAATCAAAATTAAAAAAAATTATATTAAAAAATAAATATATTTTGAATTTTTTTATAAATAATTAACTAAATCTTCTAAATAAGTATTTATCAAAATAAATATAAAAAAAATCAAAAAATAAATTAAATATAAGGACAATTTTAATAATCAATTAAATTGTATAATATATTTAAATAAAAATTAAAAGTAAATTTGACAATTATTTTAAATAATTCAGAAAATAAAATAATTTTAAAAAAAGTTTAGTTAAATTTTTTTAAAATCATTTAAGCCTAAATAAAATTTGAAAAAATTAAATAATAAAAAAATCTAAAAAATAATTAAATAAAAAATCAATTAAAATGAAAATTTGAAAAATAAAATAACTACATAAATATAAGAAAAGTATCTAAATCTAAACAATTAAATTTAAAAAAGAATAAAAAAATATTCAAAAGGGAAAAGACTAAAGATGAATAAAATCCGAAAAATATTTTATAAATGTTAATTAAATTGTCGTAAAATATGTAAACTAAATAATTAATTAAAAATTTATTTTTATTTAGCTTCAATTGAATTTTTAAGATTTTTTAAAATAGTTTTCTTAATTTAGTTATTTTTTAAGATTTAATCGATCTTTTTAACTATTTTTTAGTTTATTTTTTTATATAAATTTTGATTTGTTTTAATTAAATTATTTTGAAGAGTTAGTTGATTTATTATCTTTTGTTTTCCAAATTTTTAAGGATTTTTTAATTTCATTTAATTTGATTATTTAAATATTTAATACATTTTTAAATATTTTTTTTTGGGTTTAAAAAAATTTAAGAAAAATAATTGATCAATTAAAAGTTAAAATACTAATTTTTAAATTAAATGACTTAAATGACTAAAGTCAAAATCAAAATAAATTTAGAGTATAATTCATTCCATATATATATAAGGATAACTTAGTCATTTTATTTATGTCTATTTTTGTCTCTAAAAGTATGGGGTTTGTTTAGAGGATTTTGGGGTTTGAGTAGTTGGACTCTAACAAATCATTACCTCCTCTATTTGTGAATCTCCTCTCTCCTACGTGGCATGTCTCATCATTAATTATTTCAAAATCCTGCAATCACATGGCTTCTCTTCTTAACTTCTTATTCCGTTAACTTCTTATATTAACTTCCTATTTTATTAATTCTATTAACTTCTATTTTAAAAATTTTAAATTACTTAAATTAAATTAAAAACTATCACCTTTAAATTAATCCACTCTCACTCACTCCTATTTTTTTATATCTTCGAAAAACTCCACATTTATCTATAATGCACGCATATATATATATATATATATATATATATATATATATATATATTGTGAATCTCTCCACCTCTTTCATTCCTTTATTTCAAAATTCTACAATTCTATAACTTTATAATATTTTTGGTAATATTATATATCCTATATTTAAATTCATACCCCCTATTCACTTATGTTTACTATATAAATCACATTTTTTTAATTTGCATGAGTTAGTTAGAATAATTTATTATATTTTTAATTACAAATTGATATTTTAATTAAATTAAAAAAATACTATACTTTGATTGAATTAATATTTAAAATATTTCATTTTAACACTTTATATATATATATATATATATATATATATATATATATATAATATCAACCCGCGTAATACGCGGGGATCTAGGCTACTAATCAAGAATAGAATACGTTCACAAAACAATAATACCCATTATTATCCAAAAAATCGAATCCCAATAGTGAAATTGAAATCAATCTCTCATGGAAAACAACAATCAAACATAGAGAAACCAAATCGAAAATTTGAGATTGAAAATGCCACATCAAAAATTAAATCGAAATCAAATCGTCGACAATTCAAAATTAGTCTGGTCTTGCTATGCCCGTCGAAGTCTGCAACTTTGCTGAGGGGAGGGGAGGGGAAGGAAGAATAATTTGTGCATAAATATTTTTTGAAAATTTTGGAGAAGAAAATATATTTAGATAAAAATTGATTTTATTTTACCAAGATATGAGGTATATCTTGCAGGAAGAAGAAAAGGGTGGGGTATTGGATTTGGGTATGTATCTTGCAGTGAAGAAGATAGTGTGGCGGGTTGGGTGGGGGTATTGAGATTTAGTATGTACCAGTAAAGAAGAAGAAGGGGCGGGGCGGTTTGGGTAGGCACTGGGAAGGGATTAATCTTAATAATAATATTTTATATTTTAATAATATTATTAATAATGCAATTTTTACTTTTTATATATATTAAAAATTGAATTAAAAAAAATGCTATTCGACATTCTTGTTAGAAGCAAGAACAATTTTCTTTGTATTTTATCAAATCGAAATTGAGCTAATTTGAACAATCAATTAAATTATGAAACAAAATTGAATTAATTTTAAATATTTTTGGGCGAAAATGAGACACTTGATAAATTATGGGACCAACAAAATTTATCTTGATATTTTGTAATTTTATAAACAATTTTAAATTAAAAAGAGTATTTTTATCATTTTATATTTATTGATTTTATTTTATTGTGGGGCGATGCAGTGCGATTGCAATATGCACAACGCAAATGCTCTAGTGCAAAGTACAATCATTTGAAAAAAATATTACACGCTGGATCGAGAATCCAATGGTATTTAAAGCGTTTCCTAACGTCAGGAAGACAAAACCTTCCTGACCGTAGAAAAGTCCTACTTAGTCATGATAATTATCATTCTTAGGTCATTCATTTCTCATCTTTATTCCATTCATGAGTTCATTTTATTTAATCATAATATCATTTAGTCACACCAGCCAGGCCGTTACTATTGAAAAATCTCCTATTATACTAATAGGGAGTTTGACATGCTTATGTGTCGTTTTTAGGTTAATTTCGCATATGTGTCGTCCTAAGGTTAATTTCACCTATGTGTCGAATGCTTACATGTCATCTATTTTGTCTATGTGTCACATACATGTCATCTATGTGACCTTATATAATAATGAATCATATAATAAAATAAAAAATGTGCATGCAAATGGATTTGAACCCTACACATCATGAACAATTATTATGATATTTACCAATTTAGCCATACTATGAAATTTTTATGAAATTTGAATATCTATTGTATATAACTTGAGTGCATAATTTTTTTTATTGTGATTGTACTAATTTACATTTTATTTAACTACGTTTGAGGATATCCTATATATAATTTTTTTAATGTATTACTAATTCAAACAAGTAACTTAAGTATATTTAATTCTACAATATTATTACTAAATTGATTAATAAATTAAAAAAATTCTAATTATGTGAAATATCAATGTTCAATTAACTTATTTTTATATTTTCAATGTATTTGAGAATATTTAAAAAATTTTAATTTGTAAAAAATTAATTAATGAAATTAAGAATATTAAATAATTTTGATTTATTCTATCAATTAAATGGATAATCAATTTTTTTTTAAATCTAATCATTTAAAATTTTATCATTTAATTGATAAATTTTTATTGTCTAGAAAACATATTAAACCAAAATTATAATAATTTGATTTTTTATTCTTAAATTAAATTTAATATGTCAATTTCTATTAGTTTAATTGTGTTTAACATGCGACATTATGTTTGTGTAATAATGTTGTGACTAATTGAAAAAAATGCAATCACATGAATTTGAATCTTGCACACATATATAAATTTATTTATTTATTTTTAAATAGAAATTTCAAATTAAAATCCACTAATAAATTTATATTTTTTTAATCCTGAAATGCTTATTAGTTTATTTAATATTATATAATTTAAATGACATATATATAATATTTTTTACATGAACAATATATTGTTTAAATAATTTAGAGAATTAACATATTTGAAAAATAAATCTTTAAAATATAAGTATTACAAAAATTTAGGGTTAATTCAAAATTAATTCACGATCATTAAGTTCAATCTCAGTTTAATCACAACTTTCAATAATGTTATAAAAATTCACTAATGTTTAGTTTTTCAATCAGATATATGACTTGCACTTTTAGCAACCAAAAAAATAAAAAATAAAAATTATGCATGGGTGTGTATTGTTGCTTGGATTATAAGTCTCCCTACATCGAGAAGATCTTCTTAGGGAGGCAAAGAGAGGTATGTGGTGCATAATTGAGAAAAACATATCATAAATTAAAAGCGTATACCAAATTAAAAAAAAGTACGTGCATTTTCATAAATATATTGAAAATTGTATTTAAATTGAGATTGATCCTAAAGTTCGTGAGTTACTAAGCAATTAACCAATTATTTAAATATATTAATTCTATAATATAATTATATTATTTTATGATGATCAAATTTATTTAAGTATATATAATGCATATGTAATTAATTTAAAAAAATTGGCATACAATATGTGTGTGTATTAAAATAGATAGTATTATGTAATGTAATGATATTGTGTAATGTGATGATGCGTCAATAAAATATAAAATTTTAAACTAATTTTGCGAACAACCCTCGTAAAACGCGGGACACTCATCTAGTATATAAAATTTTGTAGAATGCATTATTTGTAAATTCCCAAAAAAGTATAAGATATTCATAATTACTCACCAAATAAAAATTTAACAAAATATGTTTATAATGTACATGATAAATTTTAAAAATAATTAAATTTAAATCACATTATTGATCCAACAATTCCTCGGAAATTTGGTGAAAAAGTTGAGTAATATTAATTTTTTTATTACAAATTTATTTTCATATTCGGCGTTTCCTCCATTTTTATTTTTACACAATAAACAGCACAAAGAACAAAAGCAAAAGCACAAATCTCTGTCCCCAACCATCGTCGCCTCTTCAATATGGACTCCTCCGAGGAACCGGGAAACCACGATCCCACGGCCGAAAATGACGACGTCGACCCGACGGTCCTCGACCTGACCAGCTGTCAGTTGCGCGATCTCAGCTCCGTAGAGCTACCGCCGACCCTCGTCGAAGTTGACGTCACGGCCAACCGCTTGACGGCGTTAGACCCCCGTATTTCGCAACTCTCCAATCTCAAGAAGCTCTCTCTGCGCCAAAACCTCCTTAACGATGACGGCGTACTCCCCCTTTCCTCGTGGCACTCCATCTCCGCTCTCGAAGTAATGCTCTTTTAATTAATTAATTTAATACTTTAATATTCATGTATGTTTTTCCCTAATTTCATTTCCTTTTTTGTTCGAATTTATGTTTTATTTGGATAGTTTCTGGTGACTAAATCGTTTGCCGCGTTTGGAATTTGTGGATTAAATTGAACAGAATTAGGTTCCAGTGTATTTTAGTTGTTTATTTCGTTTCTTCGGGTCTGTGCTTGTTATTTCTCAATGATTTAAGCTAAAAATCTAACCTAGTTACCTATGAATGAAAATATAATGTATGTCTTCATTAGTAAGAAAAATTATGTTCCCTGTCAAGATTGTGTACTAGTTGTATATAATACTGCTCAGGGCTTTACTATCTGTGATTGTAGTGATTTGTAGTAGATTGCTTTGAATACATATGATAAGAGAGATACCTGGATTAGTATTATATAAATGTATCTTGAGATATAATGAGGGAAGAACATTCAGGGAATAAGGGCATCGAACCAAGAGATGCTGAATTTTACTAATGTAAATCTGTATTTGGTTAGTGTTATGAAATGCCTATCTTGAGATATTGTGGGGAAAGAAAATTTGAGGAAGTAAAGAGTCTGTTAGTGTAAAAATTTCATGGTTGATTGCAAAAGCTAGTGACTAGAAAGGGAAATTTCTGAAGCTGTGGAAAGGAAAAAATTAGCAACTGTCGAGTTGTAATGTCACAAGAAAAAATGTTTCTATGTTGTTAATAATGCTCTAATACTATGTTCATTTTTACATAATGCTTAGTGAGGTAAACATATATAGGATAAATATTCACTTTGATGGGAAATATTGGTAGTAAAAATTAAAAAGGGGTTGCCTTTATGTATGTAGAGAAATATTAGGTTTGATTTGAAATAATAACTTGGCAATGGACCTGCCCCTTTACTAGGTTGGGGCTTGTTTCCCCTCATGTATCTACGAAGAGGTTATAACTATGTATACACACGTGTCCACTTGCATATTCTGCGACTAATTAATGCATAGAATTATGTAGGTCACCATTCATGGTCTTATTAGGAAAATGAATCCTAGGTATTCCCAGTATAGATATATATACATAGTTATACATTATTCGTTGATGTTCAATTGAACGTATGATTTTTATGACGTTGGTGGACTACAAGTGATGAATGTATTTAAGCAACTGGATAAAGGTGGTTCTGAAGTTGTGGCTATAAGAAAATATGACTTATGACATTGTTCAGTTTTTGAAATAGAGCTAGTATGGGTCTAATTGTTCCACTTCTGATGAAGAACACATATAGGACTAGTTTGGTAAATTGAGTATTTGATATGATTTCCGTTAAATGCGGATGATATGAGCTTAGCAGTCATAAAATTTATGAGATAGTCTTTTTTACCTGGTTGATGCAGCTGGCAGCCGCATTTGTTTGACCTCAGATGACCTTTTTGTCATTAAGCAACCATGCAGTATTAATATATACATAACGATGGGGCAAATTATAACCATACTTTAATCTATGTCTCATGCACAGTTTGAGAATATGAAGTTCAAAAATATTCAACAATCACTAGATAACCTAACTTGGCTAAAGACTCCGCATATTAGACAAGTGGATTGAGCACAAAACATGACTTGGCTAAACGCTCTGCATATTAGACAAGTGGATTGAGCACAAAGCAACATTTTTGGTCAAATATTCTGCACTATGCAGAATAAATATTTCATAAAGGATTTAGGTGGTGAATAAAAGCATTGAGTTGTGCAATATGACCAAAGTATGGTAGAATATCTATAAACTGGTCTGCCACATTGGTATTGAGGAGTATCTAAGAACATTTTAAATAGTTTGGGGTGTTATCCCTGATATGACGTAAATAAAGAGCTATTTCCCCAAAAGGATTATTGTTTCTTGGTATCTTTGACTATGATATTATGGCTCTGAGGTTGTAACGATGTACAGAATTTTTCCGGGATATGGTCCAATCCCACTCTACCTTGTGCGGTATCATTGAAATATATTAATGCCGTCATTGTTTTTTCTCCAGGAGCTGGTGCTGAGGGACAATCAATTGAAGAAACTTCCAGATGTTAGCATATTCAAAATGCTTCTGATTTTTGATGTTTCGTTTAATGAGATTACTTCACTTAATGGGTTATCTGATGTCTCAAACACACTCAAAGAACTTTATGTATCAAAAAATGAAGTGACGAAGATGGAGGAGATTGAACACTTCCATCAGCTGCAAATTCTTGAGCTTGGGTCCAACAGACTCCGGGTTTGGTCCAATTTTTTCTATCTTTATGCGTTTAGGAATTAAAACTCTTTGGAGGCTAAAATATGTCTTCTATAATCATGGATCAAACAAGTTTACTTCATGAGATTGGAAGTAAACCAACTTTTTGTCCTTATCTTGTGAGTTCTGAGGATTTAATTTCATGAAATTTGAAAACGACTTTTGTTCCTCATTAAAAACGACTGATGTATTGTAACAGATGATCGTGTAGCCATTTATGGACTCAGTTTGGTTTGCAGGTAATGGAGAACCTTCATAACTTGACTTCTTTACAAGAGCTATGGCTGGGGCGCAATCGTATTCGTGTCATCGACTTATGTGGCCTAAAATGCATTAAGAAGCTCAGCCTTCAAAGCAATCGCTTAACCTCTATGACAGGACTTGAGGTATAGCCAAATTGGACTATATAATGCTCCAATTTTTTTTTTTCCTTAATTCAATTTCTATTTAGTTTTTGCTTTGTCTTACTTTTCCATAATACGCAGGAATGTGTTGCTCTAGAAGAATTATACTTGAGCCATAACGGTATCTCGAAAATGGAAGGCTTATCAACTCTAGTCAGCCTTCGGGTCTTGGACGTAGCATCAAACAAGCTTACGAAAATAAGTGGCATTGAGAACTTGACAAAGTGTGCTACCAAACTGTGCAGTATACATACATTACAACTTTTGCAGTCGACTCTGTTATGTTTCTTATCTTAAAATATTTTGTTACCAGGTTAGAAGATCTGTGGCTTAATGACAACCAAATAACATCATTGGATAGCATAGCTGAAGCTGTTGCTTGTTCCAGAAACACTCTCACTACTATCTACCTGGAGCGCAATCCATGCGTATGTACTTATATGTCTTTTTGTCTGGCTATTTGGCATCCACTTTATAGCTGTGTTTTATTGTACAAGTAGCTAAAAAATGTTGTTCATATGAGTGTATAAAGCAATTCGGTGGATGTCAATAGCCCTGCCCCCTAAAATGGTGCATCTAGTTCCCAAGCACAAACTAATTATTCTTCTCGTTGCACGATTATGTTATCATCTGTTAGCCAGTTGGTCGTGTTTTTCTAAAAATTCATCGGTCTTTGCAGGCAAGTGCTCCAACCTATTTATCTACAATGCGAGAAATATTCCCCAACGTTCAGCAGGTTGACTCAGAAGTATTCGCATAAAGTTCGTTTCGTGAGATTTTTGCCGGGCCATCAAAGTATTGCATTGGATCTGGATACAGATTCTGCTTGTTGATGAAAATTGAGGCACCTACACATCCAGATATCTGTATTACAGGGGTTAACTGATTACTTAATTTTTAACTATCAGTCTATCTTTATTGGCTCATTGCTTTTTTCTTCCCTCAACGTCGAGGAACCTGACTTTTTTTTTTTTTGGTGAATTAGTTGTTAATTTTCATTGTAATTCTCTTGTTCAATTTAATTCAGAGTGAAACCCTGTTTTGTGTTCAGTTGAGCAAATTATTATTATTCGAAAATTGGAGTACTAGTATATATGATACAGTCATCATCGAGCCAGTAAGTATCTTTTAAATTATTTTCACCACACAATTCAAAGTGATATTTGTCGATTCATTAAAACGTATTACTATTTAATTAATATATGGCCGCGGTTAATAACACTCAGATTTTTGCTCATCACACCCGAAATATTTATTTTATTAAAATAACCCAATGTAATTAGACTATTATATCCTTTACCACTTAAAATCTATTAAAATATAAAATTTAGTTTTGTTCAATACATCCAATCCAATATTTTTTCTTGTTGATCGTTACTTTTTTTTTATCCCACACCCAAATTCTTTCTTCTTCATTCTTCATTCTTCATTCTTCACTCAACCACTTAAAATCAATACTAATGATAGATGTCATGGAAGAACACACTTCGGAAAATACATGTAATGTAAAATTTATATGAGTTTATTGTTCTATATGGTATGTGTTATGATATAAATCTATTTAGAGAAGAATATTTAAGGTTTAAAAGTTGTATTACTTGAGTTACGGTCTCGGTTTTGAGGTTTAAGAATTCTGAAAATCACGTATGTTTGGCAAACTAGAGCCGAACATTTATCATTATGTTTGGTCAGAGTTGACCAAACGCAATGATAAATGTTCGATCAGTGTTAGCCAAACATTATGAACAAAGTTCGACCACTGTTAGCCAAACATTTTGAATAAAGTTCGGCCACTGTTGGCCAAACACGACAGTTAAATCAATAATTACATATTTGAGTTCTGCGTTTTTTTTTGTTCCAGTCTTCTGTGTGCGTGAGTGCTCTGCGTTTTGGGTGTGGGTGTGTGAGTGCTCTGCATTTTGGGTGTGGGGTTTTTTTTTTTTTTTGGTTTTTGATTTGGGTGTGTGGGTTTAAGATATGAGTGTATGAAAATATTGAAAATTAAGTTGAGGGGTAAAACAGACAATATATTACGGATGTTTTGAGTAAAATAAAAAAATAGGCTCAGGTGTGATGAACAAAAGTTCGGGTGTTATTAGCCGCGACCTTAATATATTCTAATGAAATAATTAATAGTTTTTTAAAATTACACATAAAATGCAAATAAATTTTACTGTGTAACTGATTTATATTATACTTTGCTATCACTGATTAATTCGTCGTGAATGAATCCTGCACATTAGGAAAGATTTGCCCAAGATATATGAAGATAGAGTATGTATAGAGTGACATGAACCACTTTACAGTACCAACTAATATTTTTTAATAGTTAAATAGCAAATACTTTTTGTATTCTTCAACTAATACACTTTAATTAAAAAAATTAATACATATTTAATAAAAATGATCAATACCCTTTAAATAATTTATGTATGAGCACAGAGACGATCGTTGCTGCATTGCATTGAGCAATCTAGGAGGAAGGTCTTTCCTTGGGAAATAGAGACGACCGCAATCAATCAAATGAAGTAGAAAAGATATAAAAGCACATTAACTAGAAAATATTTAAAATTTATCATGATTCTAGAATGTGACCTCAAGAGCTTCTAATAAGTTTAGCGCAGCTCACATTAGCCAGAATCGAAATAGCTATTTATTTTATGGCTACATCAGCCACAATAATGTTTTTATCACAATTCTAGCATGCACTCAAATACAGCATGCATTTGAATTTTAAACTCAATTTTAACTTCAGACATAAGCACACCGAACTGTGTATTTTTTTTGTAGTTGATGTATTGTTGATTACTTCTTGGGGTATTACTAATTATTTCTCGGGGTATCACTGATTAATTCTTGGGATATTACTGATTCTGTTTTTGGGTATTTTTTTTTTTCAAAATTCAAGTGCATACCTTGCACTCAAGTGCACACTAGATCCACTACAAGATCTTCGCGTTTTAGCAACGGAAAAATTCCGTTGCTAATCAGCGAATTTGCATTTAATAACGGATTAGCAACGGATTTACAACGAATATTTTCCGTTGTTATTCTGCTCGTTGTTAAATATGCCAACAGAATAGTATTATAGTTAGTAAAAAGTACCAACAAATTATCAACGGATTACCAACGGAAAATAAAATATTAGTTTATATGATTAATCTGTTGGTAATTTGTTGGTAAAACTGTTGGTAAACAAAATCCGTTGCTAAATTAGTGTTCTAATCCGTCAAAAATCCGTTAGTAATCCGTTGCTAAATTCCGTTGGTAATCCGTTGATAATTAAATCTGTTGGTAATCCGTTGGTAAAATTTGTTACTATTCCGTTGCTAATTTATTACTAAAGGTGGACAAAGGTAATAACTATTATTTTCGTTGGTAATCCGTTGGTATTTTTTATTTTTTTAATATTTTTGTCCCTATTATAATTTTCCTATATTGTTATTCAATAAACATAATAAATTAAAATTTACTAAGAATCAATATAATCCAAATACTTATAAAAACATAAATTTCAAATTCAAAGTCATATTTTGAAATGTAATATGTCAAAATATAATTTCGAATATGTCATAATTTCGAATATAATTCAAAGTCAAATACAACTTAATACTAACTTAATTGAAATCAAGGGACTCTTAGTAAGTTGGAATCCGAGGCGTTGAAACGGGCTGTTAGAGTGCGTATAGTCTCCTCCATTTGTGTTTGTCGTGCCACAACATCGTCTAGTACTTGTTGGACCTCGGCTCGACCCTCAGCTAGAGCCTCAGCTCGGATGCGCTCGACATCCACATATGTCATCCCTATGGAAGTCTGCGACGAGCCAAAATAACCAAGCCCATAGATGCGACGCTTTTTAACCCCTCCAACAATGTCCATGTAGTAATCATCAACCTTCCTAGAACTCTCCAATGGATCTATGTCGGGATTAGATAAAATGGGATCAACAATAATCTTCGCTTCAACCTTCTCCTGTAAAAAAATAATGTTTAGAAAGACTTTACATGTTATGACTTATAAAAAGAGGGGTGAGTTTTTATACTTGACAAATTAACAAGAACAAGCAAATATTATAAGTTTCAGTAGTATGCTTGTGCAAATGCAATTTGCCTCTCCAAAACCAGTCCTGCTTCGTTACAGATGACATCTCATTCAAACTAACACAAAAAACTAATCCCTTCCCAATTTGATCTGTATTCAAACTAATTCCTTTTCTTGTTTCTTTTTCTTCAATAAACTCACCCTCACATTCACTCTTCACTCGCCCCTTTACTATATTGCCCCTGCCATCACTCTAACAAGGCATAATCTTGACACATGATCCTACACCCGGGCATTTCACGCACATAAATTTGAATTCAGTAGCTATCAAGTAGTACATGAAAGAACTTGGAAATAGATATATATGTGGCCTTATCGGGAAAATGAGTAGTCATATGGGTTAGATGAGATAATAAATAAAAAATTAAATGTTCTAACTATAATAACATTCATTTCTTAATTATATTTCCTTTCTAGTGTTTCCTGCACTTAAACCATTTCCAACTACACATGGCTAATGAAGCAGCCATCTTTCCACTAATATTAATTCTCTTTGGTCTGGTCTTAATTAATTGGAGGGCGGGAATTCAAGCATGTGAGAGAAGTTAATATCATCATGTGCTCAAGTTACCTAAGAAAATCTTCCAGTAACTTTCACCACAAAGGTTTAAGATATAACAACATGAAAACTGGGGGGAGAGAGAGAGAGAGAGACATACCAGTACTTTATTGTATTGCACTGCAGCGATGAAAAAAGTCTGTTACATGAAAGTACACTTTTAATCAAATTTAAAGCTCAATTTCTACAAAAAAGAATTAATGTAATATATGTTTCATTTAGAAGCATGCTGGACCTTACAGCAATAACATCTCAGCTCATACTTACACATAAACGAACTAAGTTTATCCAGATAGCTAGGTTAACAAGATATCCTAGTTAATAAAAAAAAAACCTAAAATCAGCCAAAAAATATGGCTAAAGGGAGGAATGTAGAGACAATAAAAGCAGGATGAAGGAAAGTAATCATTAGTACGCAGTGTTAGTGCAACAAATGTGAAATTTACTCTGCTTTTCTACATCTTATGTTACTTTTTCATTCAAATAGAACGACATAAATCATCATTCTTTTTCCACCAACAAAAGGTATGAGCTGAGAAATTAAAGCTATGCTTGTAATTTCCGCAAAGCTGCCAATGCCTACTTCCCTTTATTTAAGAAACCAGACAACATTTAACACATTCACACACATTTTCTGTCCAGTTTTTAACCTTACTTATGGACTATATATAATTGTGTGGTGTAACAACATAATCAACCTGAACAAGCTTGATGCAATTAGGAAAAATATAAGCAGCACTAATAATAATATACACAATTAAGGGAAAAACACAAGACAAAAACTAGAAAAGACATTAAAAATTAACCTAAAATCAGGATTGTAGAGGCAATGAGAGCAAGGAAAGGTGAGGAACAAGTTAATCTAGTGGAACCCCCAATGGCTAAACCCGCCATCTATGCCCTGTCCGTGAACATGCTTGAGAACCTGATCCCGACTCTGCATATGGATCAGACCCGCTTACCCGCATATGAATACAGATAGCTAGGTTAACTAAGCTCGAGGCATGCAAACACATAGAGATAATATAGACATGGTTAATGTTGATATACATATCCTAGAACTTTAAACAAAATAAATTAATCAAATATCATACCTTGTCTCCAATCTCAGAAATAAATATCAGAGAGAATGCGGCAGTGAAGCCCAACTTTGCAAGTGCTGGTAAGATCGACGATGGCCCTTGTTTGATGAGAAGAAGAAAATATACTAGAGTGCATGCACACAACACAAGAGCAATAGGTAAAAGATAAGGAATTCGATCAGGAGATGTCACACTGCCATGAAGTTGAACAAATTTGTTAGGATAGCTATCGGCAACATCTAATTCATCCATTCGGAGCAAATATATGAAACATAAAACTAATACATCATAACATAGATATGTACGAACTGAAACCCATCCTTTCTATACTATGTTTCTACTAAGTTTATTCAAGATGCAGTTTCATTCTTACTCATCAGAAAGGTTGCAAATTGTTTCAGTCATAAATTGTTTCATGGTAGAGGTTTTCGTCATTTTTACGAATCAACAAGACTAGATCAGAGCATAAACTTGTCACCCGAATCAAATAAATTACACATGCTGACCTAAACTGTGAATAGTTTGCTAATTCCATATCAATACACATACTATATGTTAATAAAAACGCCAAAGACTAAAACACACGAGCTCATTGTTCATAACTGTAATCTGAATTGCAAGATTGTCAGAAGCAAATCAGCAACGAAATTTACAGAATATTAAACAAATATTTTGGTGGGAAAAGAGAAGTACCAGAATCAGGATGAATGAGATTGGCAAGAAATGGCTAAACAAGTAAATATCTGCAGAAATGAACATGGTCCCAAAGCAAGTCCTAGCTTCTCTTCCTATATGAAATATTATCACCTCTTTAAGACTTTTATCAGATCAAATTTCATTCTATCAAGTAATATGAATTTGTTTTCAATTAATCCATAGATCATCAGTTATGCCACCTTACAAATTATACACCATAAACATATAGGCGATGCTTAAAAAAAGAAAGAAAAAATCTAATCTCACACCTCACACGCAAACAAAAAATTAATTAGATTTATTTTTTGTTTTTTATGGAAAATTGTAAAGGAGATGTGGTGGAACCTTTTCGTGGCCTTTGAAGCCGGAATGCGGATGGACGGCGGAATGTGAGGAGTCGCGATGGGAGGTGGAGGCCATTATTGCCTGAGCCGCCAGAGACGACGACGGCGGCGCCGCCCTATCTCCATCTTCCAAGGGATCCTCCTTGAAAGTGGAAGATCTTCCATCCCGCCCTGCCTCCTCCTTAACGCCATTTTCTTACCTTTACTTCTCTATTAATATAATGTTTTGGGGATGTATCTGTAATTCTGATTAGCAATTGTAGGAGTTAGGTCATGGTGTTAATGGATAAGGACGATGGAAGCAATGGATGCCGGAGCTCGCGCCGATTGGCGGAGTTAGGGTAATTGTTCCGAGCTAGGTCGGGGAATAAGAACGACGACACTCTTCTCAGAATTTCTTTCAAATTTGTTTTTTTTATATCCTTTATTAATTTAGCACCAGAATAATTATATTGGTAAAAAATTAATTAGTTTACCAATATAAAGTTTCTGATGGAATAAAATTAATTCACAATTCGATGATAATCTGTTACTAAAATAAACTATAAAATTAATTAACAATTCGTTGGTAATTCGTTACTAAAATAAACTATAAAATTAATTCACAATCCGTTGGTAATCCGTTAATAAAATAAACTATAAAATTCGTATAGATTAATCAGTTACAAATCCGTTAGTATCTGGTAAGTTTATCAACGGATTTATATTTGTTGGTAAAATTTAGCAACGGAAATTTTCTGTTGTTACAAAATTTAGTCACAATTCTGTTGGTAATATATTGTTAAAATAGATAATTATATTTAATAAATTACATAGCAACTAATTACCAACAGAATAGTTTTTGTTAGAAAAAAATTGTTGATATTCCGTTAGTAAATTGTTGGTATTGTGCTGCAAAAGAATCTGTTGCGAATCTGTTAGTATCGGTCTATTTTACCAACGGATTTTAATCCGTTGCTAGGAAAAGAGGACCGGATGGAAGGGTTGAAACCTTCGAGGCTAGGCTAGTGGCAAAAGAATATACTAAAAAAGAAGGGATCGATTATGAGGAAACCTTTTCGCCTGTAGCTATGCTTAAGTTCATCCTTATTCTCTTGTCAATCGCTGCGTATCTAGATTACGAGATCTGGTAAATGGATGTCAAGACAGCTTTCCTTAACGGAAGTCTTGACGGCTTAGATATCTATATGCGACAACCCGAAGGTTTTATTGCGAAAGACCAAGAACATCTTATATGCAAGCTCAAGCGATCCATCTATGGGCTTAAGCAAGCATCACGTACTTGGAACCAGTATTTTGATCAAGTTATTAAGTCTTATGGGTTCGATCAAAACAAGTTCGAAAGTTGTGTGTATAAAAAGTGTGACGGAATTGCGGTGGTATTCTTAGTATTATACGTAGATGTTATTCTGCTCATTGGAAACAATGTAAAGGTATTGTCAAGCGTAAGGGTATGGCTGTCAAATCAGTTTGATATGAAGGACTTAGGGAAAGTCGATTACATCCTTGGAATCAAGATCACTCGAGATCGCAAAAGAAGGATGTTGGGCTTATCACAAGCTTCATACAAAGACACTATTTTGAAGCGGTTCAGCAAGCAAGATTCCAAGAAAAGTTTTGTACCTTATTAGGCATAGAATCCATCTATCCAAAGAAATAGGCCCTAAGACGCATATGAAGATAGATGGCATGAAAGACATTATGTACGCTTTCGGCGTAGGAAGCCTTATGTATGCAATGCTGTGAACGAGATCGAATATCTTATTTGCCTCGGGCATGATGGCAAGATATCAAAGTAACCCCGGGAAATATCATTGGAATGCAGATAAATGCATTCTATAGTTTCTGAAAAGAACTCGTGATAGAATGTTGATTTACCAGTTAGACAGTCTAATTCTCATGGGATATACGGACTCGAATTTCCAATCAGACATAGACTCAAGAATATCTACCTCGGGTAGCGTGACTTGAATGGGAGAAGGAGCCATGACATGGAGAAGCGATATACAGAAATGCATCGCAGATTCGACCATGGAAGCCGAATAAGTAGTTGTTTATGAAGTAGCGAAAGAAGTGGTTTGACTCAAAAACTTCTTAGTGGACTTGGACGTTGTTCCAAATTTACCCAGCACAATCACTGTCTATTGTGATAATGTTGGAGCCGTTACAAATTCAAAGGAACCGAGAGCCCACAGGGCCAACAAACACATTAAAAGAAAATACCATTTTATACGAGAAATCGTTAAGAGATGAGATAAAGAGGTGGCAAAGATAATGTCGGGCGACAACCCAGTATATCCATTCAACAAGGGTCTGCCTTAGAGTACATTCGAGAGACATGTGGATGGAATGAATGTCAAGACTATTGCCAATCTGCTTTAAGTATAAGTGAGAGAAATTATTAGGTTAGTGTAGGTTGACATGAGATGTCACGTAGAACTACACTACACATGCATGATGTATACAAAAAGGCAAACTTTAAGTATAAGTGGGAGATTGTTGGAGTTATACGTGAAAGTATGCTTTTACTTCGTATAACTCATGTATTAAACACTTGTTTTATGAGAATAATTCTTTTATCACATTTTCTTTAAATATGAATGAATGTTAAATGTTTATTGCAACTCGTTCTATTTATAGTACGAGTTACATTGTAGTTAATGTGGTGATTCCAGACCATGGAAGATCACATTAACGAGTTCCTTGTAACTAAACGTATAAATTCACGGCCCAGGTGGAATTGAACAATCCGCCATGAAAGGTCGATGTGTATATCTCAAATTGGTCTGTCTTGACCAAGAGATTGCACTAGCACATTTAGTATGTGTTGAAGAGGACCTACAGCGAGGATAAATTCTTCTGTTCTGAAATGTGAAGAATTAGACCTCAGTGGTTATTGATTTCTTAATCTCCGTCACTTAAATAGGATCGTGTGTGGTTAATAGATATTGCTTTAATTCATGTTGGGTGAGAATCATCGTGACTTCGAAACTTGTGTTTTGGCAGTAATATTAATCATACGACGGTTGCCAAGGTTTAATACATAGAAACGTGTGCGAGTACAACTCGTGTGATTTGTCCCCTTGGTGGGCTAAGAAGTTTTATCGTACCAAATCTTGCAAGTGAAGAATTAGTTTCTTCGGTACGAATAATAATGTTGAGTTGTCTTTACTCCAAAGTAAAAGATATTAATTAATTTAGAGTTATTCAGAAGCTCAATTAATTAATGGAGTAGAGAATCTTAAACACGGGAAATAATAACTTGGAGCACATATTATTGTAATATGTATTAAGATAGATAGTGCAATATTAATTTATTAGTGGTATTAATTAATATTAATGGGCTGAATAATATTGGGGCTCAATATTGAAATTCAGAAGATCACATTGGAGGTCCAATCTTGATTCTCCTAAAGGCCCCTCAAGTAGCCCAATAATATTAATGTGATTAAAATAAAAGAAAAATATTGTTGCTTATTTTTCCTCATAAATTTCAAAATTAATAAAATATAGGGGAGAAAGGTTTTCTTTGGATTTTGTTATGGAATAAAGATAAGTATTCTTGGAATACAAGATTATCTCATTAATTCAAGAAATCTCTTACTTGACATTTTATTTGATAAATTCAAAATTTGATGATTAATGAGAAGAAAAAGATTTTCTTGAAAAGATATTATGGAAGATATGTATTCTTGTAATACAAGATTATCTCATAAATTCAAGAAGATCCAAATCTTGAATTTCATCTCTTAATTTTTGAAATTCATCCATAATAATAGGAGGATGAGATTTTTGTGGAATATTTTATTATGGAAAAAAGAATATATGAGATATATTCAAGATTTATTGGAGATCAAGAAAAGATATTCTCTTGCCCTTTTCCACATGAAAATTTTGAAATTCACTCTTATAAATAGGGGGTGATACTTTCATCCCCGGTTTACAGTTCTATGAGTTGAAAAAAATCAGCAATAGTAATTTTTCTTTATTCTTGTTTTATTAAATTGTTCGTTAAACACTTCCCACAGGTGAATGAACAAGGCGAAAGGGGAATACTTGAGAAGGTCTCTTTGGTTGATAGGATTAATTTGCTTGTCCCGTTCTTCTCAACGGCCGTCGCTTCAAGAGGTACGTAATCGCGTAGAATCCTAGATTTTTCGCTATAAGATTTTACTTGAAATTATTCATATGCATGAATTTATCTCGTTGTTGGATTAATTATTATTTGAATTAATTTAGAATTAATTGATGCTAGTAATAATTAGATTTAAATTCGTATTTAAATTTCATCTCGAATAGATTCGGGCACCCCGACTTCCCCAACACTGGCTACTTGTCTGATCCCCACAATGCCGTATCCCAGACTGGTTATATTTTTCTCTATGGTAGTACTGCAATCTCATGGAGATCGGTTAAACAAACTATGGTTATCACATCTTCAAACCACTCAGAGATAATAGCTTTGTTTGAAGCCTCACGAGAATGTGTTTGATTGAGATCATTGGTAAAACACATTGGTGACTCGTGTAGTATCGCTAAAGGCGATACATCCCTATCATTATATTTGAAGACAACGCAGCTTGCACCGCACAAATGAGTAATGGGTACGTCAAGGGAAACTTGACGAAACATATTTCACCGAAATTTTTCTACCCATACGAACTCCAGAAAAGTGGCGTAATTACCATACAAAAGATACGATCTAGTGTTAATCTAACAGATCTGTTCACTAAGTCCCTACCTGCCTCTACTTTTGAGAAATATATTCATGGTATCGGGATGCGAAAGTTCAAAGGGTTGTTGTCTTCAGGGGGAGTGGTAACCTCGAAATAATCCAGAAGATTAGATCCGGGAGATCAATAAATTGCATTCCTCCCTAGCTAAACATTTTATCGCTACCTAGCATGTGGAGTTTTTCTGATGAGACATATACGTTATGTCGTAATGTCCAAGGGGGAGTGTTGTAAATCCAGTAGATTTAATATACCAAATCTGGAAGATTTGATGTGGACATTACTTATGGGCATAATAACCTAAATAGGCTTTACGGTTTAGATTATAGTTTCTAAATATAAATAGATCCCTATACTCAGTATTGTAAATACACAGATATATTAGTGAAGACTCCTGACTTGGTACACCCCCATACGTGATCGTTATCGGTGAATTGCTTAAACAAACCGGTGTTTCTACTTTATGCTTATAATTTACAACACCATTGATACTAAGTAAATCTTAATCAATTTATTGTTCTCTACGAAAAAGGCACAAGTTGGGCCTTATTTCTCCTTTTTTTTTTGGGTACGGTTATATGTACCAAATTTTAATGGAAGTACACTCATTGAATTATTATACCCCAAATAAGATGAGTGCACACCTCTGTAATAACCTAAAATACCTTTAAATTTTTTTACACAAAAAAATATAGCGTACACTCACCACATATCAATTTGAACGACTATCTTTTTCACAAGGGTTTGTTGTCGCACTCGAGATTGTTCATCAAAAAAATTCGAACAAAGGTCATTTGTTCAAAGAACCAGTGCTGAAATTTATAAATTCGTAAATACCAACAAATAAACGCACCAAAACATTTATGCTATCATACTTATCCATACAATTTTGAAAACTACTATAATAATCATATAAGAGCATAAAAATAAATCATAAACATAATCTAAAAGGGTTTTGAAAAAAAATCTAGATTTTTTTTTTTAAAACGAAACACCTACATATGCATATCTAGCACCACCGGATGATCTCATTCTTTTAATATCCGACCACAATGCAGCACGTGCAACCCGGAACGACTGTTATGGTAGTGATCCATAAAGTAAAAAAAAATGGCCCTTGAACTTCTAGTACGCGCGATAAAGATATAATCACGGTGGGTGTACTTACAATATATTTTAACTTGAATTATAAAAAAAGGGTATTTTAAACATTTTATAGTTATTCTAATTTAATTAAAAATCTTATTAATAGTTTAATGGGTGTCCTCTCATTAAAATGAGGTACAAATAACCGTGTCCTTTGTTTTTTTTTTTTTCCTAATTCAGCACTCCACGTCTTTGCACCCCTTTGGCTAAAGGGCTGAGATTCCTTAGATGGGTCTGCTCTTATCTGGCTTTAATTTACTAAAAATAATCAACCGTCCCCTTTTTTTAATTTGTTCACCGCCCATTATTTTCTTATACTTAAAAATACATTTGAAAAAATTAAAGTATCCTTATACATAATTTAAGTTATACAAAACGATTAGTTCACCCCCAATTAAAGTTAATCGGAATTCCAACACTCGTTTACAAGAGTTTTAGCTCTTAATGGAAGATAATATGATTCTCTAACATACATATATAAATGGCAAAGTATTATATGAAAATAGTTCATGATAAGTTTATCATGAAAATATTTAAAAGTATCATTAATTTCACCAGAGGTATCATTAGTCTGAGTTCATGATACCCCTGTCAGGTTTAATGATACTCCTGATGAGATTAATGATACTCTAAAACTATTTCATGTTAAGTTTATTATGAAGTGTTTTCATATAATACCTACTCTATATACCTAGATTAAATACTAAACATATTTGAATGTTGTTTGTGTTTATTTGTTTGTTTTTATGGATTTTGGTGTTGTTTGAGTAGTATAGTGTTTGGTAGGAACGAATATATATTGAAAAATGTGATTTCGCATGTTTTCTTGTGTTATTTGATTTCGTGAATTGTTCATACTTGGTTTGCCGAACATACGCTAAATGTTCGAACTTTTTTGTCGAACATCTAATACATGTTCGAATTATATTTACTGAAAATATGATAGATGTTTGACAAAAAATTCCAAACATTGAGTGTATATTCGACAAAATATTCCAAAAATTTAGCGTATGTTCGGCAAATCAGGTATGATCAGTTCACGAAATCAAACGATATAAGAAAAGTGTGCGACGATGAATGGCGACGATCGTAATGTGACAACGGTGAAATGGACTGACAGTCGGTGGAGATTCTTTGCATGTTTTCTTTTCTAGCTTAAAATGAAGGAAGAGGGGTGTGTTTAGTATGTGTAAAAAGCGATTGGAAATGAATGAGTAATTTTGAAAAATTGAGTGGTGAACTGAAGCAGGAGGCGAACAACTCGGGCTGCTGCGTGCCAATTTTATTTCGTGCATATCTTAAGTTCCCGAATTCCGGTTAACTTTTTTTTTTTTTGCAATTCTAATTTCAAGGAGCTTCACATGGTTCAAGTCTCTTATCCATTGTCCATCTGCATCAGTCCTAATAATTTTTCTCCTCTCACTCAAAAAGTTCCAAAATATCTCATAGAGAAATATAAAATCAATGTATCAAGACTATTATAGTATAAGTCGGGATAATTACAAATAAAATTTAAAATTGTTATTATAAAACAATCAATTAAAACACACACTTTACTCCATAATTCCAACTGATCAAATTATTAAATTTATCACATTGCCACCTCAAAAACATTTCTGTCTCAATTCACCCTACCTACCAAAGTATAACTATGTACGGTACCAAATATCAAATCATCTATTTTATTTTCAACATTTTAGTTATTAACTATTTTTATTTGTTATTTAATTTCTATATTTAAATATTAATTATGATACCAAATTAGCAGTTTTAATTTATTAATGTCATTTATTACTGTTATTTTTATTTTAAAAAGTAATCAAAATAATTTTAAAACAATAAACAAACCAAAGTAATAATCCCGTCTGAGTAATAACTTTATGAGTAACTCTCTTGTACACTTGGTGTATAGTGCACTAACTCAACAGTTGACATTGTTTACATTGAAAAGTTTATTTCAATTACACTGAAAAGTATGATTGGATTACACTGAAAAGTTTACGTGGAAAACTAATAACAAACTTTTCAGTATAAATAGTGTCAATTGTTGAATAAGTGCACCGTACACTTAGGGCATATGAGAGTTTCTCTAACTTTATTTGATTTCTACCGGTAATAATTCTTTTATTTTTAAAATTGATGTTTGCATAACAATTGAGGTCGGCCACAGAAATAAACAAACAAACAATTTTTTTTATATAAATCTTGATTTTTCGATCACGGGTCGTCACTTCTGTCAACAAACAAAAGTAATAAACATACAAAAAATAATAAATGGACAACTCACTTTGAATTGAAACAAACAAAAGAAAATATATATACATACAGGACATAGTTTGTACTATTATAGTATGAATTTTATTTTCTCTTATCCTGTCATATTATGTTATGTTATTATGGCAACACAATTTTCTTTTCCATATTCATATTGTATTAGGACAAATTCTCATCATATCATTATTGTATCGACATAAAACACAACATTGAAGATGATTCGCCACCCTTCCCTTTACTGGTTCCCCAATCATCCCTGTCCCTTATTTTGTTGAGGGGTTAATTTATCCACCCTCTCTTTATAATATTTGTACCAAAATATAATATATAATTTCTCAAGAATTAAGTGATTTTAAAATTAATTTTAATTAGGAAGTGAAGGATACGAAATTGTGGGGTAAATTGTTTTTTAAGGACCGTAACTTTGAGGGGGTGGCAAAACAAGGACCGTAACTTTAAAAAAGTGGCAATTTAAGGACCGCAATTTTTAAAAATAGCAATTTGAGGATAAATTAACCCGGATTACTCTCTTTCGGGCTAATTAGATCGGATTTCGGGCTCAAATCGCCAACATGGATATTATTTTAAATGAAACTATTTAAAAAAAATCCACTTCATTTTTTTCATTTATTTTTTGAATTAATTTCCAACTCATTCATTATACTCAAAATAATCTAAGAAAATGAAATGAATATTTTTTGAAATAATGAAAGTATTTTATTTTTTAGTATAGTGAAAGTATTTTATTTGTTAATAATTTCTAACCACTCATTAAACGTGTAGTAACTATTAATTTACCTAGATTAAACATTTAACATTAAGTATTATTTAATTGCAATGTGTGTGATGTATTAAACGTATAGTAAATGAAAAAATATTTAAAAAAAATCCACTTCATTTTTTTAAGTATAATGAAATGAGTTGGAAATTAAAAAAAAAAATAGAGGTTGAATTTAAAAAAAATTATTCAAAAGAATATCCACGCTAGCGATTAGAGCCCGAAAGAGAATAACCCGGGCTAATTTGTCCTCAAATTATTATTTTTAAAAGTTGCGGTCCTTAAATTGCCACCTTTTGAAGTTATTGTCCTTGTTTTGTCAGCCCGAAAAATTACGGTCCTTGTTTTGTCAGCCCGAAAAGTTACGGTCCTTGTTTTGCCAGCCCAAAAAGTTACGGTCCTTGTTTTACCACCCTCCCAAAGTTACAGTCCTTAAAAAAAAATTACCCCGAAATTGTGATAGCAATCTCATGATATGATTATGGTTGATCTGATTTGAAATGAAGAATCAAATTAATTAGAAAAATTAATATTAATATGTTTTTATGATTTATTATCATTACTTTAGATAAACTATTTTGTGTACTTTTTTTTTTTTTAATTCCAAGTTATAATTTATTTTAGGAGAGTTGATTATTAAATAACGTTCAAGAATATTTTCTCTCATTCCTTATTGCCGGCATTCTTTTGAGAATTAATGGAAATTAAGGAGTGTTCTTGTTATGGATTTATGTATTCGTTCTGTTAGGAAGGTTAAGGTGTAATTAAATATCATGCTGGTATAATATTGGGTCTCCCCCTCCAGCAGGATCAAAAAAGGTTGTATTCAAGTTTCGATCAGTTAATAACATGGTAATTGCCCCTGCCAGTACCGGAAGTGATAATAAAAGTGGGAATGCTGTCACTAGAACGGACCAAACAAATAGGGTTGAAATATTATTTAATCGATGAAAAGGAGAAAATTTATAACCCCGATCCATGCAGTAACATTATTTTCAATTTGAATTGGTATTTTCTCCATCCCAATTATTGTCAAGAAATATCTATAATCTATAATATGAAACAACTTGTATATCTTTAAGAATTAATACCTATGAAAATAAATTATACTCTTTAAAATGATTCATGTATGAACCAATTTTATTCTATTACAAAATCATATATTAGTCTAATTCTTGGTGGTTGAATATGCAAATATAGAATGATCAAGCTGTAAGACGGATACGGTCATACAAATATAATTTGACACATACTACCTAATTAATGTTGTTTTTGCGGTAGTCCTGCAGTAAAAATTTGTGGAACAGAAATAATATAATTAATATTCAGGGATGATTTGTTTAATACTCTTGTTGTGTTTCTTTTCTTAGGCATATATATTTAGCAGTAACGGATCCAGAAACTTTTAATGATGGGGGCACAAAATATTATACAAATATGCCATACATTAAGAAGTTAGTCTTACATATAAGACAAGTCTATTACTTCCTTCTCCTCAACATTTGTTGTCCCTTAATTGACACTATTTTAAAGAAAAAATGTCACGAGTGTAAATTATTAAGGGATAAGTTTCATAATTTTTTTATTTATAAAGTAAATAAATTGGTTGGATATTTCAATTAAAACCTACGAATTTTAATAGATTGAAACATTTGGATTGGTTGATTATCAACACTTTAATAAATCAAAGTATTATGTGAATGATACTCAAGGTAACTATTACCGTGAACAATAATTTACTAATAACTTATGTTGAAATAATTAATACCTATATTCGGAATAACAATAACTAATACCACTTCAACTAATACATTTTATTGAAAATAACTAATACTTTTTGGAGCTGATACATTAGTGCAATTAACTGATTTTTTTTAATGTAATTTACCAATATCCTTCAAACAAATTTCACCACGAATATCATTCAAATAATACCTTTTCTCGTGTGTGTGTGTGTTAAAAAAACATTATAAAAGTTACAAAATAGCATAAAAAAAAAATGGTGGGGGCATGTACCCCCACCCTGGGACACGTCCGTCCGTCTCTGGTTTTTAGGGATATTTGGTTGTGACAAAGAATGAAAATAATAATGGTAATAATAATAATAAGGAATGGTAATGATGTACATATTATATTTCTATAGTTTATTAGGTAGTAAGGATGGCCTATCTCACCATTGAAAATGTTTTATTTACCCAATCTTTTTTAGAAATGTAATGTGTTCTAAAAAAAACACAAGGACTTGTATGCAATATTGGATATATATATATATATATATATATATATATATATATATATATATATCCGTGCAATATGATTTATTATCATCCTCTTTCTTGCCCTTCTACAATCTAGTTTCCTCTTCTTCCCTACGAGCTTCTATTACGAGTTTACCCACATTTTTAAGTTTTTTATGTTGCTGAAAATTGTGTTACTGTATGAACAAACAAGTATTACTGCATGAACAAAAGTGTGTTACTAGTTAATATAATAATATTGTTTTGTTCTTGCAGTAACACTTATTAATTCATGTAGTAACACATGAATTACTTAACCATATGGTCTTTTTATTGTTCAAATTCTTCGATTTTCATATAGTAACACATGAATCAAGAATTATGATTATCTGATAGTTTTCAGATGTTTTGGTGTTTGTCAAGTTTTTAATTTTACACTATTTCTAATATAGTAACACATATGTAGTCTTATGGTAATACATACTTGCTCTTATAGTAAGACAAACCTGAGAGTGAAATTTTTTATGTTTGCTATTGCGCAATTTTTTTGGAAAAATTCATTTGACTCGATAATTTTTCCTATTCTTTTAACTATGTTCATATTGCACGTGCAATATTCCACAAGAGACCATCTCCTAGAAAAAATATTATATATAAAAAAAGACTAAAAAATATTAAATATTTAAAAAGATTAAATATTAATGAGTAGCATGTTTTTCTTTAAAAAATCCAACTTTAATTTTTCAACTCATTAATCACAAAATCAATCAATTAATTAAACTATACATTATCAATTAATTACCTATAGTGAATTTACCAACAAGAACATCCTCAACGTACGCCAGTTCATGCAACTCCTTAACCTTAAAACTAAAAACTTTATTTCAAATAACAGGAAGCCGGACAAAATTATCTCTCCCAAAAAACAAACAAAAAAAACAACTTAATTATAATTCATAAGATGAATCTAGGAACAAGCTTGTGTGAAATGAGAGAGAGCGAAAGCAACACGGTCAGAAGAAGCATAAGTAAAATTGAAGGATTGGCGGGCATAGACTGGTAATCCGTTGTTGATGAGACAATGATCGTTGTCAATTTTCGAGACAATTAATGGATCGATCTTCTCTGGCGATTGGAAATTGGGGCACAACAAATTCAAATTATAAACGGTGCAATCGCACGTGTTAGTTATGTTGACTCTCCAGTACTCCTCCGGAACTGGGATTTGCGTGATCGTTAACGTACTCTCACTACATTGACCTACTATTCCTGAGACAACAAAACAAATTGAGTTTGTAAGAGAGAGGGAATATATGTATGTATGCATATATCCGTACGTGCTGTATCAACAGCGCAATTCTATTGATATCAAATAAAATTCACTTAAACCAAGTTCATACGAGTGCTACTGCATATATACACGAACCTTTGGTAACAAAGCAAAGAAAGAGGAGGAAGCAGAGGAAAGTTGTGGTGGACGCCATTGAGATTAATTTGTGAGAGTTGTGTACCAATTATTAGTTCGTGAGATGTATGTGTGCGGTGATTTTTGTAGGGTTACGAGTGATGTTCATTATTTATAGGGGCGAGTTGTGGAATTTTGCGCTTTGGTTGGGGTTAGGGTTTTTGGTTATTTATGGTAAACTCCTATGTTATATTGTTATTTAATCACGGAATTTATAGCTTCTTTTCTGGAGTATATATATATATTACTAGCATTTCTGGAGTATATTATTTAAAAAAGAATAAACAGTCATCGCCCAATGATTAATATTTTATAATGAACTAATCTTCGCAAATTGTTATATAAAATATTTTATGGATATAAAATTTATAGAATAACCCAAATAAAAAAATTGCGGATCTTGACTAGATCGGGTCGAGTTTGCTGAATTTTCTCAAGATCTCGCGCAAGTATAGTTTCAGGATTTTCACTTCCAATTTTTGTTACTATATGGGCAAATGCATATTACTAAAGAACAAAATGTATGTTATTATTATATTAGATGTTTTTTCACCAATTTTTTGGTGTGTGTACTGAAATAAATATTTTTCCATATAATATAAGAGTAAAATGTGTGTTACTATCTATTCAAATATTGGTTTTCACATATATTTATTTATTTTTACAAAAATAATTATTTTTTCATACAATAACACATGTAAGATAGTGAAAAGTGTATTGTTATAATACCACAAATGTCTTACTCAATGGATAAAGATGTGTTTGCACAAAGCTACATAAAAACACTCTCCTAGGTTGTGTTACCATAAGGACAATCATATGTTATTGTAAAAACAAATGTGTGTTGCTATAGGAGCAAATATAATTTAATGTTAGGGTAAATGTGTGTTATGTTAGAGCAAAGTGTGTTATTTTTAGAGTAAATGTGTGTTACTACAAATGTGTGTTAATGTTGGAGCAAAAATGTGTTAATGTTAGAGCAAATGTATGTTATTGTTGGAGCAAATGTATATTAGTGTATGAACACAATAAGTCTAGATTTAAAGGTATGGGAAATAAATAAATAAAACACATATTTGTTTTTGGAACAACACATATTTGTCCTTATTGTTATTTTAAAGTACAAAAATTTATTTTCTAAGGACTAATAACACACATTTTGATTTACTGTAACACACATTTGCTTATATATTAATACAATATGGGAGCGAAAATTCTGAAATAAGTCTTGTGCAATTTATTTTAAATCAGTGTGAACCGCTTAGGATCCGTGAATTTTGACCTAAAACGACCTGACCCGCAAATTTTTAATATTTGTCTATTTTAGATATATTCTACATTTAAAATATTTAATCTCTCTAATCTTATTTTTTTATTTTGAATAACCATATCTTATTTTTAATTTTGAGTAACCATTTATTAGCTTACCTCACATTTTTTTTTTTGGTATGTACAACAATTTAATGTAGAGTATGTATAAAATGAATTTGGTTTACACGTTAATCATTAAAGAATATGAGTTGTTTTCACTTGAGGGTATGAGTTGTTTATACGGGAGATTATTAGTTTGTTTTTTCTAAACAACTTAATTATACTCTTCAGTGAAAACAACTAATACCCTTTAAACATAAACCATTTCCACTCTATACTTTGTCTTTAATGTGCGTATTATACTCTCTCTGTTGCAAAAAGATGGTCCCGGCTCTATCCTTTTTGGTTTGTTACAAAATATAGTCTCTTTCATTTTCTTAAGTGAGTAATATGTTCAAAAGTTTTAAAGTATTCAATTAAGTGTAATAAAAATCTCATAAAAAATATGGGTCAATGATATCATATTATTATGGTTAGTTTTGTATGGTGTTGAAATAATATTTTTGGTTAATTGCGATGATCAGTATATTTAACATCATTAAATTATTCATACATCGTTAACAAGGAGTTTTTGTGCTTCAGAATATTTGTCTTGCATTTAATTTGTTACGACTTAACTCCTTGTCTTCTCGGTGGTTAGAAATTAAAAAAGGATGGGTAATGGAGATGGCAATGAAGAAATTTATTTGAAAGAGGAGAGTGTTTATTAACTAACTTGATGGATGTGATTAACAGGATAGAAGGAAATGGAGAGTTGTTTCCAATGGAATTTATTCTACAGAAGGAGCCTACGACAGGATTATGAACGAGACAAAAGCGAAGCTGAAAAGGAGGAGTTTAAATTGATCTGGAATAGTTAAGTGCAAAGGTGCTAATTCAGGCTTAGAGAGTCTTATCGGAATACCGCTTCAATCTACAGAGAAGGAGAGCAATCCCAAATAATGCGGGCCATAGATGTGCCTAAGAAGAAACTCTAACACTTCAATGTGAATGCTCCTTTGCTTATCAATTTTGGATGAAAGGGATAAAATGGACAGATGTCGATTTTTTTATTTTTTTTCGTCACCAAATCCGACTATGAGTCTTCTTCAATTTAGTCGACTCATCAAAGGGGGTAAAAAAAAAAGTTTCTCCCTCTTTTCCACTATTATTTGCAAATTAAACAAATAAACTTTTTCATAAATTTGACCCCACAATATTTAATCCAACAAACTTATTTACTTTATCACAAAAGCTTTACCATATTATTGCTTTAAAATATTCTACACATTCTACTTTACTTTTAAAAAGAGTGTCACTCTTCCCTTACAATTTTTGGTGGGACGGGGTGAGTAAAACATTGATGGTGTGCCATGTGTGGCGGTGAGAATTTTTTTAAGAACCGCAACTTTAGGGGTGGTGGCAAAATGTGAACTGTAACTCTCAGGGCTCGCAATTTAAGGACAATAACCTTTAAACATTGCAAATTATAGTCAAATCAGGCTCAATTGAGGCTGAGTTCAGACTGAAATTTTTGTTGATTGCCCCAATTTGATCAGAACTTGGGCCCAATTTGGCCTAAATTTGTGACTCTTAAAAGTCATTGACCTTAAAAATTTGTCAGTCCAGAGATTTATTGTTCTCATATTGCGAACCCGGAGAGTTATGATCCTCATTTTGTCATCTTCTAAGTTATGGTTTTTAAAAAACATTATTACACTACTACATTTTCGCTCATAGATAACTCGGCCTAGATAACAGATATTATTAAATCCGTTATCTATGTTTCGTAAATCCGTTATCTAGGTAATATCTGTTATCTAGTTAAAAGGGTGTTCGCTCATAAATAACTGATTTTTCTCATGGTTATCTAAACTTGGTTATCTATGTAATTTCTAATTTTAAATAATAAAATTTAAATTAGGATCTTTTCCTTAGATAACTGATTATGAATCCGTTATCTATTTTTTTTGTTATCTATCACATAAAATTAATTTTTTTATATAATTCCACACTTATAATTTTTTTCTTTTTAATGGTCGAATAGTAATCAACCACTACTCTACCAAAACCCTAACCACACAATCTCCAATTCTCGATCGTCCACTACGTCTTCCGCCGTGACGTCCTCCGGTGCGCCGTTCTCCACCGCCTGATCTCCGCCGCCTGCTCTCCGCCGATGCAACGCCAATGCTCTCCAACGCATAAATAGGGTTATATAAAAAAGACGCTAGAAATATTCCGCTATAAGCTATACTAACTGAAAAAAGGGCATCTTTCAAAAATTCATACCAACTTGATGAATCCTTTGACTTTTGATGTAAAAGGTTAATAAACGGAGCTAACCATTTGGATAATAGATCCAAATCTGCTCCTTTTTTATTAAAAGAAATTCCTATAGATCCAACAAATAAAGTAAATAAGACTAATAGAAGTAAAGCAAATAACATCGTATTCGGGGATTCATAAGGATAGGAAAAGGACTTTTGATTATCAAAATGTCGAATATTAATAAACGGGCCCCCCCCCCTCCCCCCCCCCCCCTTTTTCTTGCATTCTCATCACTTCGACATGTCTTTTTCCAAAAAAAAGGAGAACTTTCATTTCTTAATAATACGAACTGGAGCGTGTAACTTCATTCACAAATGAAACCCTTTTTGAATTGTTATTTGTGAATGAAATTTTTAGGGAATACTTTTTTTTATTCGATATTTGAAAATAAAGTATCATCCTTGTAGCTAGATCAAGATTTGGGTTTCTATTCAGTGGACGTGGTTGTTGGCAAGAACTTATTGAATCCATCGTTTGGGCTCATAATAAATTAAAAGTTGCTCCTGCTACTCAGCCGAGAGCCTTGAGCATTGTACAAGGACGCGCTGTAGGAGTAACCCATTACCTTCTGGGTGGAATTGTTTTTTCAGTTAGTATAGCTTATTGCGGAATATTTCTAGCGTCTTTTTTATATAACCCTATTTATTCATCTTTCAAAAAATTTCACTTACTAAATTCATTTGTTAAGTTAGGTCCGAAAAGAAAACATTTGGATAAAATTATAAACGCCCTATATGATTGGTCATATAATCGTGCTTATATAGATTCTTTTTATACAATATCCTTTGCTAGGGGGGTAAGGGAATTGGCCCAATTAACACATTTTTTTGATAGACGAGTAATTGATGGAATTACGAATGGAGTTGGTGTCATGAGTTTCTTTTTAGGAGAAGGGATCAAATATCTAGGAGGCGGTCGTATTTCTTCTTATCTTTTCGTCTATTTTTCTTGTGTATCAATTTCTGTAATTAGTTCTTTGTTTTCAGTTTTTTGATCAAATATTTTCAATCTTGAATTATCCTTATTTTCATTGATATTCATTAGATAAGACTCTTCAGAAATGGGTCTATTTTGATAGTCTGTCTCTGTAAATCAATTCAGTTCTTTTTGGAGCATCTAATAAGTTTTTTGCCCTACCCTCTTCTATTTTTAGAGATTTTTTTTATTGAATCTAGTTCAATTTCATTTTTTTTTTGAATTGCGTTGTATCAAAATTGGATTCTTCTTAAGTGGATTCACTCGACAGAATCCAATCAAAATCGGATTTAGAAACATAACTTCTTTTTATTATTTGAACACACCAACTTGTTATGAAATCACATTGACAGCCTCTACTCTTGTCCTAGCTCGCCGTAGAGCTAGATTTGCCTCAATTATTTGTCTCTTTCCTTCAGCTTTTCTCAAATTAGCTTCCGCTATTTCAAGAGTTTGCTGAGCTTCTTGTGGATCAATATCACTACCCTTTTCCGCATCATTTACTAAAACAGTGATTTCATTATTGCCTATTCTAGCAAAACCGCCCATTAGAGCCATCGTTAACCATTGGTCCTTAAGGCGTATTCTTAAAATCCCTATATCTACAGCTGTAGCAACAAGAGCATGATTTGGTAATACGCCAATTTGACCACTATTTGTAGATAAAATGATTTCTTTCACTTTTGAATCCCAAACAATTCGATTAGGGGTCAGTACACAAACATTTAAAGTCATTTCTTCAAATTGCTCTCCATTTCTAAGTTCATAGCCTTCGCGGTAGCTTCATCGATATTACCGACTAAATAAAAGGCCTGTTCAGGAAGACCGTCTAATTCTCCCGAAAGGATCAATTGAAACCCTCTAATGGTTTCTGCTAGACCAACATATTTCCCCGGAGAACCGGTAAACACTTCGGCTACAAAAAAGGGTCGTAAGTAAATTGCTCCCGGTTGTTCAATCATTTGATAACCAGAGTCATTCTTTGATAAATGATCACTATGAGTCAGACTCAATAGAATTGGATCAATCCTTTTTTCTGTCGTTAAGGCGGAGAACTGAACCAAGAATTCTCTTTCTTCATCATCAATTGAATCACTGTTCGCGACCCAGGATTCTATTTTATCATCAATCCAATCCCCATTCATGTTTTTTCTTTTTCTTATCAATGAATAGATCTCTTTACTTGTATGACTTAGATGTCTCGTATTTCTCGAAAAAGTGATTCGCTTGATGGGATTTGGTATGAGATCGATGAGATTGATACTCAAATATTTCTTCTTAGAACGTATTGATTTGACCCCATAAGCGGGACCAGGCATGTTGCCGCCTGAAGCCCGTATTTCTTCTAGAGAATCTCCTAATTGTTCCAGAGCAACTAGAAAGAGAATAGAATAAAGGGGCTCACTTTGACCGTTAATAGTAGGGAACCTGTTCCCTGTCTTTGTTTCTATCTCATCGTATACCATTCCGTTCTGCGAGATTTTAAACTAACCGTCAATACCTCGGTGTAGGCCCCGGATAATCCACAGCCCTGGGGCTGAGTTAGAATTGCGTTAGAGTATAGTAGTTCTAGTTAAAAAATGGAACATTTGTTCGGAAAATTTTCATTATTATGAATAATCAGAAGCCGCCTCTTGAATCGCCAAAGATCCCTAATTTCCCATTATAGCAAGCAAATCCACCGGAAAGGTTCGAAATCAACAAAACAAAAGAAAAAGTAAGTGGACCTGACCCGTTTAATTATAACTATATCCGCTATTCTGATATTCAAATTAGATAGAGATCGAATTTGAATTAGACCAGTCGGCCACCTCCACTTTTTAATTTCATTTCTTTGGACTTGGAAAGGAAAGAATTTGTCGATATTTCCGATTCAATCTTCTTGCTCCTATATTTCAAGTCACAAGATAAGAGTCATTTCCACTATTGTTCTTTGATTCCAGATGAAGATGAATTTCTATCTATCTAAGTCTATTTAGATGTATAGCTATCAGATCACGACTTCATGTACCAAATATTTCTATATTGCCGCATCCGATATTTTTGTTACGACAGTGGAATGGGTGTGAGAAAGAAACTTTCATTTCAAGTCTTCTATTTTTTTTATTGAATTTAACGAAAAAGGGGGGAAAGGGAGAGGAAAGTCTCTTTCTTTCTAAGAGATAAGACTCAATAGAAAAATATTGGAAGGGTCTTTTTTGCTTTGACCCGAGCGAAGATATACTCTGGGATTTTTGATTTATCTGACAAAAAAAAAATGAAAAAATCAATTAATAAAATTCTGTATATGGAATTGGAATCGTTTAGTATACATAGAAATTCGAACAATCTAGAAATATCTTTCTTTTTCGCAATCTCAAGAACAAGATCTAAGAATAACAAAGAATAACACGAGTTAATCGAAGAAGAGGAGGGGGGGTAGATCTGGGAATCGGTTATTAGTAAGGGGGTCGCTTGGTCCTTGAAAAGTTCTTTGAAAAGATTCATGCATCTGATTGATGAGTCATAAGAAAACAATTCATGGTTCATATACTTAGTAACAAAGAATAATCAAATTGATTTCATGGATTTCCTCAGGTCAGTTTGTGGGCCAATAAAGCATTTTTATCTTCGAAACCCATCGGTAGGGGCAGTGCAAGAGAAATCATAGAGAAGTGATCGAATCTTCAGACGCCCTGAAAATACTATGAGGTGCTCGGAAATGGTCGAAGTAGTTGAATAGGAGGATCACTATGACTATAGCCCTTGGTAAATTTACCAAAGACGAAAAAAATTTATTTGATATTATGGATGACTTGTTACGGAGGGACCGTTTCATTTTTGTAGGCTGGTCTAATTTGTGTATCTACCCCAATGATACTATTGTTCCGTACCATTATGGAAGAAGATCCGGGTAATATATGCACTTCCTCGGGAATGAAAAAAACCGATCGACTTTCATTTGGTATTTTGGACTAAATTCCTTGCCTCCTCGATACTCAATCAAATCCTCTTTTTTGACGATTGAATACATTTCTAGAGTCCCATATTTAGTAATGCCCGAACTCTTTCTTCTGTATCTAGGATCGTCCAAATAAGCAAGAATACTATTTCTACGGAAAATGCCGTTGATGGGGATTTCAATCAAGATATCGGAAGGGGGCCTTAGTCCGTTCTCGCGTTCTTGAATTGATTGGAGTGGGAGTAAGGGTGACTTATTTATTACCCCCTACGTATATAGGATATTTTAAGAAGTGAACATCTTTCTTAGTAGCGGGGTCGGGGGAAAGAATAGGAAAGGTGATTTCACTATATTTCTGACCGGGGACAGGTCCTATCAGAAGAATATTTTGTTTATTAGGGCGATAGTTCTGAAAAGATAAATTGCCCATCTTTTCTTTCATCTCGGGAGAAATACGATCGGGAGGAGCTAATTCAAACCCCTCCGGTAAAATAAGAACAACCCCCACATTCAAACCCCCTTTCTTACCATTAGCAAGAACTTGTTTCACTTGCTTATCATAAGGAATTCGAACAACTGCTTCAAATACAGTATCAGGGAGTACCGCCTGTGGAACCTCAATATCCACGGGCTTATTAG